>CM076574.1:1184666334-1185266334 GCA_034641835.2 Pinus albicaulis
CAAATCCAACACCCTCACAAGGGACAACCGCATGACTTTCTCCTCATCAAATTTTATATCCCATTGCACAACATTCATTCTATTGTTTGGAAAATACACTCGATAGTTGTGGGGTGTTTCTGTGTACCCCACAAAAATCCCGATCTCAGCTGTCGGTTCCAGCTTTTTCCTGGCGTCTTTGGTCACATGCACATAAACAAATGAGCCAAAAATCCTGAAGTGTGAAACATCAGGTTTCTTACCAGTGAAAGCCTCTTTAGGTGTACTCATGCCAAGTATCCTATGAGGACAACGGTTCTGCACAAATACTACAATGTTGCATGCCTCCTCCCATAGATGCATTAGTAGGCCTTGATCATGTAACATATCTCTTGCTGCACCCATGATCATTCAGTTCTTTCTTTCCACGACCCCATTTTGTTGTGTGTTATGATGTGCTATCAGTTCTCTTCAAATTCCTTCTTTGCTGGAGAAGTTCTTGAATTCGTTAGGGATGTGCTCTCCACCATTATCGCTCCTAAGAGAATTCAGTTGCTTCCCCGACTATTTCTCCACTATTGCCTTAAACTCAAGAAACTTAGAGAATGTATGATCTTTCTTCTGCATGAAGAAGATCTAGCACTTACGATAAAAGTCAACAACAAATATTACATATTACTTATGTTTTGCTATCGAAGTAATAGAGAATAGTCCACACACATCTGTGTGAACTCTCTCAAGGATCCTCGAAGCTCGGTTCTCCTTCTCATGAAAGGTGGCATTTACATATTTTCCCACAGTACATCCCTTGCATGTGTCTAATTGCGTAAGTGTATCCCTAGGAAGACTAGTAGAAATATGCTACATGACTTTCAAGGCTCCATGGTGAAGATGGTCCTATCGCCTGTGCCATAATTCGCCCTCATCCCAGCTTACCAATTGATCTTCCTTGCACATCATTGTTGTGCCACCATCTACCTCTAGCTTGTCGATATCCTTAACTCGAATCCCTATCCTCTTGGCTTGTCCCATTATTTTATGTCGAAGGAAAGATTTTCCATCACTAAAAGCAACATCATAGCCTCTACTCTCCAACATTGGTACATGCATCACATCTTTTAATTGAAATGGTTTACCTAACTCCCTCTGAAAGGTAATGGTACCAATCCCGATAGCACTGTACCGTCCATCGTCACCCATTTGAATATGCATCTGGAGATCTTTCTCCTCCAAGTCACTGAAAATTTCCTTATCTCCCTTCATGTGAAAGGAAGTGCCACTATCCAAATACCACAAATATCATAATGCACTAGACACCATGCATGCGATCAATGAGAATTCAAGCTGAAATTTCGAAGAAAAAACCCAACTAGCCGCGAGATCCTCCAACGAGTGCTGTAAGATCTTTGTGGAGTCAAAGTTAAAGTAGCAAAATGTCCATTATCGTGACACTGAAAACTCGTGACAGTGAAAACACTTCACCCTGGACATGTCCCGCTCCTTTCCTTCTTGGACTCGATTTGTAATGGCTCTTTTCCCTTCCCCTTATTTCTTTCCTTTTTGGCAATTTGTGCTAATTCTATTCTACATCTTCATTCTTCAATGAAGATCCATCTCGGTATTCTGTCTCGAACTCCTCCCGCACCAAATCTCGACCACATTCATTCTAATATGTCAATATTTCCCTTCCATTTACAACCATTGGGAAGTCCTAGGAGAGCCAATCTCACCAAATCATCATTAGCGACAGTTATACCAACGCTCCCCAGTTCATCTCGACGTTGGAAAAACTTTGTTAGATATTTTGGTATGGAGTCACCCTTCTCAATCTTGATCTTCCTGAGTTTATCATTAAGCGCCAATTTCCTATGGTCGTTGCTGCTCTAGAATAGATCTTTCAAAGCCTTCCACATTGCATATGATGTGGCTTTCCCATGGAGGCTTGAGAAAATGTGGTCTCGTACACTCTCCAACAGGATCCTCCTCGCCTTTCCCACTTTATTTTTCCATGCATCAATATTTGCAGCATCCGTCACAGCGGGTTTAGGAACAGCATTGTCAATGAATTCCTTCAATCCATTGTCTTCGAGTACTGCCTCCATCCTGTCCTTCCAATAAATATAGTTTGAGTTTCCCTCGAGTGCATGCTCCAACCTCAAGCCATTGAAAGCCATTTCAATCTTGAATCAGCTGTAGCACCAAGAAAATATTTCTGCAAATTCGAATTCTATCCAGTCACAAACTCAGCTCCTCCTTCACAATTGTGATTTCCTGTGCTCTGATACCATTTAGAAATAATACAACATGCATGTATATCTTGGATTCACCGGATCTAACAATGTACTAAACTTAAATACTGAATCGCTTGTACAAATATTTTGTGGAATTAAAAACACAATCGCCAATCACATGAAGTAAAGAAGAATCAAATCAAACACAACACAGATAATTTCCTAAGGAAAGCTTGCTGCTCAAAACCCCACTATCTTCTATTGTATATTCAGCATGGATCATGAAACAATTACATACAAAACTCTTCTCACAAGAGCCCTCCTATACTCAACTAATTGTGTCACACTGTCATACATAGAACTGACCAATACTTAGCCAATTTACCACCTATAAACAACCCGCCTTGCTCGCACAATCCCTGATGAATGCAATCCCTAAAGAATATGAATTTTGGCCTTCCTTGACTGCTAAAATTATAATGGGCACTCCAATGGGTGTTTGGTTGCATGGGTGCAACCCAATAATCCTACAAATGGTAGTCAACTTCCCTTTCACCTAGATCTCAACTGGGTCTCCACTAGATCTGACATGCATGTAGATAATAATAATAAATCCTCAGTTGCATGTGAGATGAATGATTGTGAATTAATTATTATTTAACTCACTTGATCTCTCACTAGTGTATCAAGCAGTTACAACTAACACAACTTATTTTAACTCACTTAACTGAGTTAAACTGATTACAACCTGCATTAACTAATGGACCACTGCACTTTGAACTTTGTTACAACTAGAATTACTCTACATGCCTCACCAACTACCTCTAACTTGAAATCCATGAGTTAACTGAGTTTATCACTCTCATTTAACTATTACAAGCTATTTTTGAGACTAGATTACATTTTATTGTCCATCTTAATAAAGGATAACTAAAATAGACATGCACCAAAAATAGCCCTGTGGGCCCCACCATAGTGTAGGTGATTAATGCACTAGGTGTGGGTGCTGAAATTTTCTTGTTGAATTTCAACACTTCCCAAAATAGAAGATGTTATTCATGTGCTACTTTGAGGCACATCCTTCAAATATTCTTGTCAATTGGTTAGTGAAATGGGTGGTGCTTACGTCACCACTTAAGTGAAATGATAAAAAAAATTGAGTTCATACCTTTAATATTCCTAATTTTAATCATGTGTGCTATATTACCTAAGCCTTACTACTAAGAGTAGACCCATTATTGGTTCCCCAGGATGCATGCATAGGTTCTTACCTTCCGTCTTCAATATCCAGCCCTCACGAAATCAGGTATGCATCTACAACTAGATATTAGTGTGGTAGTGCTATTTGACTGCCTCCCCGACAATGACGCCAAAATGTTGGGTAAAATTAATTGCTTAATAGAAACAACTAATCACCTAATCATTAATTATAAATCCAAGGAACATATTTTTGTTTCAAGGAAATCGGTAAAATATATGCAAGAAAATACCAATAGCTAACATTGGTCCTATATGATTATGTTCTACACTATCAAGTTCATTCGAAAAGAAGTAAAATGTAAGGCTTGAAAAACAATAATAAATCTCAAAAACAGAAAGTAAATGACAGGAAAATAATTATGCTAAGCACATGACTTGAATCAATACTAAATTAAACCACACATTTCTAAATTATAAATTTAACCTATTGCACCCAACATAATTCAAATGTTAGTCTAGAACAATAAATTAAATTAAATCTAGAAATTGCGAAAAATAAAAAATATGGAAAATGCATCAAACAAAAAATTAATTTTAAAGAAAGGAAATTTAATTTAAAAAAAACAATTGAAATTCAAATAAACAAGCACGCAACTAAACCACTTTACATGTTCAAGGCAGCACCTCGTCCAAGGTAGTGGGCCCAATTGCCCAAGAATCAATTCTACCTTGAGAAATATTTCAGATGAGATTACAAGTAGCATATGTAGAACTCAATGTGTAGCTTCCTTCATTATAATATATCAGAGAAATAATTACATCAGAATGAAGCTCTTAGCTTTGTCTGGAATTCAAAAATTGTTCATCTCCTACTCAGCAATTGTTCATTCTCCCCTCTTTGATCTTTGTTTTCATTTAAATACAGAGAGAGAAAAGGGAAATTACAACTAAATTGATTAAAAAATGATTTTCCAATACAATTGTAGATTGTCTACAACAAATTGATCAAAAATATCATATCTTAAATATCTTTCCATCATGATTCAGCTGGAACAAGTCGAATCTGGTATTGCAATTGGAAGAATTTGGAAAATGGCCACAATAGAAAATATGAGAAAATCATCTTCTAATAACCTTCTGTTTCTCTCAATACATACCAAATTTTAGAAAACTTCTCATTAGAAAACTGAATTGGTATGTTCTGCACAAAATCTCTGTCTCAGATTTTCAGGATTCATCTTCATTTTTCCGAAATCACCAATGCAAAACCTTCACTTTTAATCCCAATGAATTTTTGAGTAGGAGTAGTTGAAGATCAAATTTTCAATCTGGAAGAGATCTTGGGGGCTAAAAGTGTGACTGATGTTATAACATATTAATAAACCATATTTAACAAAATCATGCATAATAATTATCAATTTATTAAAAATAAAAGAGAATAAGTATTACTTATCCATAGGGGCATAAATAATTATAAAATGGAATTATATGATAAATAATGATAAATAATGTGATCAAGGATGGTATAAATGGATGAAATAGACGTTAAAAAGTGGTAATAATAATGAAAATTTAGTGGCCCAAAAATGACCATACTCGGGGATGAAAGGTTTAATCTTCCTTTGTAAAAGAATATCAAGTTTCGGTTCATATGATCGATGGTGGACAACAATTAGACATAGTAAGGTCAATGTTTCACCGAATGACTCTATGTTCAAGAATCCAGAGCTCAAATTTTTATGGTGATTCCATTGTTAAATAATCTAGATTGTAGAACACTCATGATGACTCCATTGATCAAAGAATCTAGGGCTTAAATTTCACAACTGGTTGTTGCATTGGTCATGATGTGAGAGTATGTAAAATTTTCTCTTTCGATTGAAAATTTTAAAAAATTCTAGGACAAGTTTGCGGATTATCAAATTGATGAAGATTTTTCAACGACCACATTTTACTGTTTGATATCATGTAACTTTTTGTCTGAAATTAAAGTTTGTTTTCTTGAGTCATTTGTTGAAAGACTTGAGAAGGATATTGAACTCTTAGATACTCAGATTCAGTCCTACAATTTCCAAGGTTCGAAACAGTTCTTTGAAAAACTTCCTTTGTCAAAACGAGAGGAGATTGTACTGGCCTTTGATTTTCAGATTGATGAATGCTCTATTTTTTAACACAATATTGACACTATACAATTTAAATCATGGTTTAATATTGAGAAAACAATTGGAACACTCAACCATGTTAAACTGAGCGCTGAATACCTCGAGGGTAAACTAATAAATCATGTCTTTATTGATCTCATAGAAAACTACATTGAAGGTTTTTTCAGTTTGGGTTTTTAGCCATGTTCTCATTGTAAGAACAAGATCCATCATTAGTTTCCATTGTTACTACATTTTCTAGCTTTGATTTTTTTGATCTGATTTCAAGAAGTCCACTTATTTCAGCAACTACTTGACTAGCCTCATTAGAAATTTTTTGTCATTTAATTCAACAGCTTCTCAGAAGTGTAGGGTAGGTTGGGTGCCAATAAGCTCAATAATATGAGAATATTTTCAACATCTTCAGTTTCAGCTTGCAACATATTTTTTTAGTTTTTAGGCATACAACTCAGATTTCAGTTTGAAGAATGGATTTGATTCAATTAGAGGATTAGAAAAGATAATCAATTGGTTTTCAGTTGCAGTGGTGTCATTGTAGAGCATATTGCAGGCTTGGGATCAACCTAATGGATCCGAATACTATTTTACAGTGTTCTTGGCACCTCAAAAGGAAGATTCCATCCCCATTAGAAACTATGTTAGGGTCCTATGATTCATAGGGTCAATTGATGATCGTCTGTTGATTTTCATATGATGATATTTTAAATAATGTTTTATTCGGAAAATTATTTCCAAGAAAGAGAAAAATAGGCTTGAAAATCAAAATGCACCATTATAGATTAATTAACTAAGTGTTTAGATTAATTAATCACATCTCTTTCATGATTAGTTAAAGTTTTAATAAAGTACTTTGGACACCACATTTTGTCGCTATGTAATAACCAATGTGCATTAAGGAATGATCACGATCCATCTCGCTTGGATCAATGACAGAGGATCATATTCAAAACCCCCCAATCCCCTCCATTATTTAATCATAAGAGGGGGGGGGGGGGAGGGGGTTCCAAAAATATGGAATCAATCAGCTACGTGGCAGCTTCTCATCACTTCGAAACCCCCCCGCCTAAAACTGGTTCTAACCCCATCCCCTTTGAAAATCTGCTTTCCCGCTCCCACTTACCGCTCCATTCCCGCGCCTTCCTCCCATGCTAACACGTCAATTATTTCTGAAAACAATGTGCCTCCATGTCATTCTCTTCCTCCATGTCACCTCTCGCCTCCACATCATATATATGTTTCATCCCACTCTCGCCAAATCAACAGTGAACGTTGACAATTAAAGTTAGCACTGAGTTGGAAAATGGTCAGTTCAAACTATGTTTTTTTTCCTATAAAACATAATAATTTCGAGCATGGTTTACAAACAAATGATAACAAATTTCTCAAAACCAAAAGAGTTTTTTTCCTGGAATGAACCCATTTAAAAAAAAAATATGTCAGTTTTCTAACAACTATCATGTATTGAGATATTCAAAGGGATCATTGGACCCTATTTTTATGAATTTCATGAGGAAAAATATTATGGATAGTTAGTGACATGGATGCCACCTCATCAAATTAGACTTGTTTCCAAATTCAACTTTCTCTTCCTTATCACCAGCAATCCTCAAAGATAGTGCCAGGAAACTTCAACAGTTTAGATGTCCTATATTTTTTCTATTTTTACTAACAATTTAGGATATTTTGTAAAATATCTTGAGGTTTTCGCTCAAGATATTTTTTGATAATTTTGTATAGATACTTCTTAATTTTAAGTAATAGGGGTTGGGACTTGTATGAAGAAATAAAATTTTGATGTAAAGTTGTTCCCTAAGCTCAAGTGGACAATTTTTCAGTAATACAGAAAGCTTTTTTAGGATTCATGTGTCAGACTTATTGGTGAAGTTATCTTTTCTTGTAAATGTGTTCTTCTATGTAAATTCATATGTTTCTCTTATATATTTTGTTCAAAGAAAAATGAGAATACGAATTTGTCGAAGTACACTCAATGCTGGCTTCTGAAAAAAGTTGATTTTTTCAACTGAAATTAAACAGTAGAATTATTAATTTCTCTATGTTTAATGGATCCTTAAACTTTACATCTTTACCATCTCACAAAGCTCTTAAGATATAATAAGTATTCCTACCTTACCCTGTTAAACTTATCTGTCACTTCTTCCATTAATAAACTTGAAACTTAATTGAATCCATTTCCCAATGGCTCTTCTTACACTCATCAAGTAGTCTGAATCCTTTGTCGAAGTGTACGAAAAAGGACCACTTTAGCTACGCATAACTAATAGCCCTAACAACAAAAGTGGCTGCCACTATCTTCAGATCTGCGGTTAGTTGAACATAAAAGAGCTGCAAAAACCAGATCTATGCATGGAAAGACATTAAGCAGAAAAAACAAGGGTTTGCTCCATATACCAATACACAAGACAAGAACAATTTTTGAAAGATTTTTTATATTAATTGGGCACCTGGGAGGAAAACAAGAAGGTGTATCCAATTCTCCTCAGTGGGATGGGTTCTTGGAAGTCCTCAGCACTTCAGAGCTAATATTTCTCTCTTGCTCGTTTGTAGAAAACCCAATGTGAAAGAAAAGAGCTCAATGGGAGCTCACACAAAGAAATGATGGAAAAATGTGACCAAGTGTATAGATCCAGTGATCTAATAGGCAACAAAGGTGAAGTTAGGGTAGGAAAACTCCCTCCTATTTATAACAAAATATTGAGTTAGTCTAGATATTGGTGCATAATTAAAATATTATTAACCAAATCAAGATCCAACTTTTATGGAATATTTTATTATATTTGTTGAAGGGAAAAGGAATTTGACTTGGGTCAAATCCCTTTATTTGTAAATAATAAATAAATAAATGATTTATTTATCATTTTAAGGATGTGGTTGAGTAATAATCAAATAAATAATGATTTATTTAATTATTTAAGGGTGATTTAGTCATATTTAACAAAGAATATTATTTAAATAAGGTTTAAATAATTATTCTCAGAAAATAATAAGATAAATAATGATTTATCTAATTAATTTCCTTGTTTTGGGTTAAATATAACCAGGAATATTAATTAAACTGTTGTTTAACTAATTATTCCTTGAGGAAAATTAAACAAAATGGGTTTGTTTCTATCATTTCCTTTTGGGGCCTCCTCAAGCTTAATTACAAACAACCCAATAAATGTGGTTTATTAAGTTATTTTTACATATAGTGAAAGCAATTTTACTTAGGGTAAAATTGGTCTTACATGGTGTACTTGGGTCCATCTAATGATAATAGGTTAGATGACCAAAAATGGTGTACCAGATTGCCCCCGCCGTGCGAGTGTAGGAGCAAATCGATGACCGAAGTACGTTGTAAGAACTCAATCACGACAACAAAAAGGGAAGTCGAGAGAGAAATGAAGGTAGATAATGCGTCAAGAACTAGACCCTGAGGAGACGAGACTCGCAGGTGCGACAAGTCTCTTTTTATGAGAGGGTACCTGTGCTAAAGGCGGCGGGGGAGGCATACCTATGCCCACCGAGACAAAGTAAAAAAGAATAGTGTGTCCAGTAAACAAGGGACTGAACCATAAATTACAGCCGGCATAATCATGAGCTAGATAAAAATACAATGAGGAATCCCACATACATGTTGTGCCTGGGATAACAGCTAGGACTGATACAATAATATCCAAGTACATGAGATTTAAATACAACCCAAATGCCCCCTGTAAATGGGGAAGGGCTCAAAAAATCTGACTGATACATGCAAATCAAAGAGGCGCTGCAAGTGGCTAAGGCCAACATCATCAAATATCTGGAGCTGCATCGAAGGCTTCAAGGAGGAGGTCATCCGGGCATGTGGGGGGCTACCTGCAGGGCCACACCCTCATGAGGGTTGAGACATCTCACACACACCCGGGAATCATCAAGAGCTGCTGCTGTATCACTGAACCATCAAGTATACGAATCTCGGTCATGCTGAAAGGAGCTGGAGTGGAGAAACAATCAAGTGAAAGGGAAATGAGAGATCCCTTTGCCTGATCCAAGGCACCGAACAAGAATGGAAGATGGAACCAAGGTACACCGCCCTCTAGACCTGGCTTCTAGAATGAATGAGCTGATGTCAATAGAAGGAGGTTCGCCATAGGTGAGGCAATGAGATATCCTCAACTAAGGCACGAGAGAAAATAGTAGAGCAACGGACAGACTGACACTAATGATGATAGTAAAATGGAAAGGACTGAGTAGCGAATGCACGAATTCCCTTGTTAGAGCATAAAGGGCATGAATGCCATGGCAACGACTGACACAATATCATAAGGGATAGGGGATAGTGGGACTGAAGGTCATAATGTGCGACATAAGAGAGAGAGCAAGCAATGAAGGATGGAGGGCTATAGTGGGGTACAAAGGGACTCGGGATAGACTCCATGAATGCGATGATGACTCAACTTGGATGCTCTAAAAGGGCTACTCGATGGTTCTGCCATACAGTAAAGGCCCAATGGGGAACCATGCAAACATGAGTACAAGATGGTAACTCATGACGAAAATTGACACGAACAAAGACAAGTAAGGAGGCAAAATGGTGCCCCAAGTACAAGTGCCGTAAGTGAGGAAATTCGATTTTAAGGAGAGGTGAAGTGACCCTTCTTGGAAAAAATGTGTCCTGGTGAAGTATCAAACACAAAAAATGAAAAAATATGCTGGCTATCTACAAGAAAATAAAACATGCATTTCAGAAGGGAAATGCTAAGGGTAATATTTCTTAAGATAGAGTGCATTGCGAGGATTAGGAAGGGGGTTGCCTTCGAAATCCTCTAAGAGGTATGCCCCCTTATCGAGATCCTTACTGATGATGTAAGGGCCTAGCCATAATGAGTTGAACTACCCATGACCAAGGACATCATGGGCCTGGTCATAGACTAGAACAAGGTCACCTTCGTGAAAAGTGCGAGGCTGGACTTTTCGGTCATACTGAGCTTTGGTGCGTTTCTTGGCCGCTTCCATGGTTTGCAAGGCAACACGGTGGTCTTCGGAGGCACGCTCAAGCATGATAAGTCGATGTTCTAGAGGTTGGGTGTCAGGGAGAAGTTCGACGGCCAGATGCAGGGAAGGAATTTCACACTCGATCGGTAAGACTGCCTCCTCTCCAAAAACGAGGTGGAAAGGAGTGAACCTGGTGGTGGTTTTAACAGAAGTTCGATAGGCCCATAAATCAGGGAAGAGCATGAGGTGCCAGTTGGTTTTGTGCTTATTCACCGTTCGTTGAAGCATAGTTTTGAGAATTTTGTTGACTGCTTCAACTTGGCCATTACCTTGGGGGTAATAGAAGGAGGAATATTGGTGCTCAAAACCCAACAGTGAGGATAGCTCACGCCATATCTCATCTTCAAAATGTCTACCATGGTCAGAGACTAGTTGTTTCGGAACTCCGAACCGAGCGATAACGTGGTTAAAGAAAAAGAGGGTCGCGGTAGCTGCCGTGTTGTTAAATGTAGGCATGGCCTCGGCCCATTTTGTGAAATAGTCGACCGCCACGATGATATATTTGTGGTTACCAGCAGATGGCGGGCGACACTCCATAAAGTCGATGGCCCATTTACAGAAAGGACCAGTGGAGACGACCGGATGGAGGGGAGCTGTGGGAGCTCGCGCCTTAGGGGCGAAATGTTGGCAATTGGGACAGTGTTTGACTGCCTCAATGCAATCACTGAGCCAAAAATACCCAGCGCACATGACTTTCTGGGCAGTAGCAAGACCGGAGAGGTGGCCACCGCAAGCCCTGCTATGGTAGGCATTAAGGACCTGTTCAGCTTCAGCGTGTGTGAGACAACGACGAAGGACAGTATCAATCCCGCGACGATAGAGGTCATCGCCGATAAGAAGGTATCGGGGAGCTTGGTGTCGGATACGTCGGCGAGCCTCACGATCAAGGTGGAGGGCGAAATTTTGGGTTCGCAAGTAAGTAAGAATATCGCCATACCACGGGTCGTCGGAAGTAATGGAAAATAAGTGTTCATCAGGAAAATCATCATTAATTGGAGGGTCTTGTGATCCGGTAGGTAATTCAGAAATAAGCTCAGTGAGGGTTAAGCCTTTCTTACTCTTTGGTGTGACAAATTCGAGGTCGAATTCCTGAAGAATAACGACCCAACGGGTGTACTTCCCAGTGAGGATACGACGACTCAATAGGAAAGCCATGGGGTTGGAATTAGTCACAACCTTGGTGGAGCGCTTGAGGATATAATGACGAAGTTTTTGGACTGAGAACATGACAGCCAGCGCTAATTTTTCTTCATATGAGTAGGAAACAGGAGGCCCTACAAGGTTCTTACTGACGTAGTAAATCACATGCTCGATACCATTGTCATCTTCCTGGATAAGGACTCCAGCGACCGAATAGGTGGAAGCGAAGATATACAGGATGAAGTCTCAATCAAAGTCAGGAGGGCGGATCAAGGGAGTGGATGTGAGAGCCTGCTTGAGGGCATCGAAAGACTCATGAGCATAGGAATACCAAACGAATGGGATAGTAGATCGGAGGAGTCTGAGGAACCCATGTGCGGTGGTGGCATAGTCAGGGACGAACTGACGAAGAAAATTAGCTTTGCCTTGGAGACTTTGGAGTTGGCGTAGGGTACGCGGAATGGGAAGTTCAAGAATGGCTTGAAATTTCAAAGGGTCAAGAGTGATACCATCCTTAGACATGATGAAGCCTAGGAGACGGCCGGCAAGAACGCAAAAGACGCATTTCAACGGGTTAAGGCGGATATTATACTTGGGACATCGGAGAAAAATGGTACACAGATCGTGTAGGTGCTGCGCCCAATGCTTAGAACGTGCAGTGAGGTCATCTAAATAATCAAGGATAATATGAGTTAAGTCATGGAAACAATAAGACATGGCCCGTTGAAAAGTGGCGCCGGTGTTTTTGAGGCCGAAAGGTATGACCCGGTAAGCAAAATTTCCCCACGGAGTAATGAACGCGGTTTTTAGTTGATCAGCAGGACGGATAACAATTTGGTTGTATCCGGAGAAACCATCCATAAAGGATAGAACCTCATGCCCTGCACACTCGTCAATGATTTGGTCAATGAATGGTGTGGGTAAGTTGTGTTTGGGACAAGCTTTGTTCAAGTCGCGAAAGTCTGTGCAGACACGGATGGTGCCTTGTTTCTTGAGAATGGGAACTGGGTTGGATACCCAAGTGGTGTATTCAATGGGGTAAATGAAACCAGCCTGCTGAAGCTTATCGATTTCGGCTTTGATAGCGTCACGTCTGGAAGGATGAATGGGTCTCAACTTTTGATGGACCGGTTTGGCATCAGGCCATGTGTCGATATGGTGTTCGACAATGGCAGGATCGAGTCCAGGAATTTTATAATAGGACTAGGCGAAAATATCGCGGAATTCTTGGAAAATCTTGGTGTAAGCTTCGATTTCTTCCAGGGTGCATTGGGCGCCCAAGGTGATATAGTCTTCGATTCTTGGTTTGACTGAAATGTCAATTTTGATGGTAGGAGAGATATTGGCCATGTTTCCTTCTTCGAAAGCATCAGGTGCAGGGATGGGATTTTTGAACCAATCGACTGCATTGAGAATTAAGTATTTGGTTTCCACAACATATTGGTCATGGGACTGCTGTGGGAGGAAGTATGCGCGATGGTGCATATCGTCCCATGGAAAGTCAGGGTTGGTCATGGCTTCCATAATGTCTTCATCGGACTGGGAGATGGGAAGACTGGAGGAAGAAGGGGCACTCGAGGAGGTAGTGATGTGTGACGGGTCATCTGGAGGAGAAGGGCTCAGATGCATAATATCAACAGATCCAAGGTCGGCTGAGGAGGAACCGAGAGTATCTGCAGGTGGAAGGTTAGGTGAACTATCTCGCAAGGATGATGATAGGTACAAAATGGTGGTTAACGGCTCTGTTGGTTCGATAGCGGGAGGAGGAATGTGAATGGGAGTAGGAATATCCTCTGGTCCTATCGAAGTAGCCTTGAATCGGTGGTACATGTCCAAGGAGGAACGATACTCATCAAGGCGGGGACAGAGGTGGGTGTAAGGGCCGTGGAAATCGCACAAAGCACAAGGGTGGTTTGTGCGCAAGGTTTTGAGTTTCGGGATAGAGTCCGGGATAGTGACGTAGACTTCAGGGATGTCAGAGTCGGGAAACGTCTCGTTGACCAGGATCTTGAGGTGCGGCAATTCAGGACACATATGGGTGGCGTGACCGACGATATCGCACAAAGCGCATTGGATAGCGGGCTTTGGCAGTCGCGGAGGGGTAGGGGTTGTCGGGGCGGCCTGGTCCTGATGGGTTGCCCCCTTACGAGCTTTGCCTTTATTTCTGGGGGTTGGCACCACAGGAGTAGGGTCCTGGGGAGGTGCGAGGGGCCCAGAGGAGGTGAGGGGGACCGGTTGAACTGGTGTCAAAGCAAGGTAAGGTTTGGGGTGACCGGGTGGGGTAGCGGCTGGAGGGTCAATTTACCAGATGGGTATGCCTAGGGTCAGGTTAGGGAGAGAGAGGTTGGCCATGACGGGGACAGAATATACTCCAGGAGGGGGAGCCAGGAAAGGTATCTGTCCAGCAGGGTAATGACCAGGAGGGACGGCTCCGAGATGGTTAAGGCCTGGGGGAACCGATCCAGGAGGATAAAGGGGTTCAAGGATACCAGTTGTAGGGGGAGGGCTAGAAGGAGGAGGTCTGGCTGGCTGAGATGAATGGCTAGGAGCGGGTTGCAGAAGGTGAGGGGGAGGTTGCTGACTAGCCGAAGCAGGTCGCTTAAGGGCAGCCTGAGACGATTGCATCATGCAAACATTCGATAAGTTGGGATCAGTGATAGGAGGAGGGGGGAGATTAGGAAAAGTTCCAAGCAGGGAGGAATCTTTGTAAACACCGGGGGAGACACTGGTCAAGGAATCGACGGTTTGCTTGTTGGCTACAGAAGAGATGGTTGTCTCAGGTGAGGTCTGAGATTTAGGCTCATGATATGTCAACTGGTCAATGGTGACAATCTTTCCATTATGGGGGAAAGACATCTTGCGAAAAACCGTGGATGGGACAATAGACATATCATAGGTGTAGCTTCGCCCCAATAGAATGTTGTAGTCTAGCGGGGCGTCTATGACTTTGACGTCAACGCAAACAGTCTTACTGGTGAGGGTGATAGGACAATTACGAAACAGGCCAATGGGCTGGGATGCATGGCCATCCCACGCTCGAAGGGTGATCATGGAAGGGGCCAACTCAGGGGATCCGAGTTGCTTCCAAACCGAAGCAGACATCATGTAGGTGGATGCCCCCTCATCAATTATACACTGGGAAACGTTGGCGTTCCAGATTTTGACTGGGATTTGGAAGGCGACGGAAGGAGGAAGAGGAGGATGGTCCGATTGAGTGGCGTCGAAAAAAATCATTTGGTCATCAGCAGGATCTACAGTGCCCACGGTAGATAGTAGAGCCTTCTTTTAGGAAGGAAATGACTGGAGGAGTTCCAGTGTGGAAATGGCAGCAGGAGATTGCGCCAAAACATCTACTATGCTATACGAATGAGCAGCTCCACCGGAAGCAGCGTTTCGACGTAATGGTCCCTTAGGAATCTTGGTATGAACCTCAACTTTGGGTTGAGGGATATGCAAGGGGCCACTGGGTGTTGAAAGAGGCTCTGTAGAACCTGAAGAAGGAGGCTCGGGGGCAGACTGAGCAGGAGGCTTGGGGTACTGGCGCGACCGAGTTTGAAGGTGGAGGTCGACGGTTGGGGATGGATCAGAGGTCATCATGATGATCTGGTAATCGAAGGAACTAGAAATGGAGGGTGGAGTGGAGACCCGCCCGTCAGGTGGTTGGGTAGCCACGAATCCTTGCTGAGGGAAAGGATCAGTAAACACAGCTGGTTGAGTAGTGGCCACATTAGGGGGAGCGTGAGGGGAGGCATGTTGTCCGCGCAATGTGGCTTGAGACTCCCACATCTGCCGCATCTGTGGTAAAAGGGGACAATCGCGGGTGTAATGACCGTAAACACCGCAACAGGAACAAGGCTTGTTGGTACAAAGAGGCCTATCCGGCTTGGGCTGAGTTCCCTATTGCTGGTTAGCAGTGTTAGGGTCAAAACCTTGAGGATTGGGTCCATGAGTACCAGGGGAAGATTGATTTGGATTGCCTCTCCGCCTTCTTTGAGAAGAAGGGGGGTTAGTCGCACCCTACTGTGCAAATACTTGCCCTGGAGGGGGCTGTAGGTGCTGTTGCTGGGGTTGAGGAGGCAAGGGAGGTGGAAGCGCGTATGCTGGAGGAGCTGGCATACCAGGCTGCGGATAAGGGTAATGGTTAGGTTGGGCAACATTGAGGTAAGCAGGAGGTTGGGCAAAAGGAGGAGGCATGTCGTATCCTGGGTACATGCTACTGGGAGGGGGAAGAGTGCTAGAGGTGTTGGCCCCTCCGGGAGGGAGACCGTAGCCCATAGGAGGTTGAGCATACGGATGGGAAAGGGCTCCAATGATACCGTCGTTGGAATGAGATTCCCCCGGGGCATTAGTGCCACCGGGCCTGGGGAGGTCAGGAAGGATGGTATAAACATAACCAGATTGGGCGTAGATCAGGTCATATTTCAAGGCTATTTGGAGGGCGGCTTCTTCGGTTTGAGGGAAATGGGAGGCGACATCTTTGCCGATGGGAGCCAGGAGAGAGCGAAGGAACCAGTCCATATAGATCTGATCTTCGAAGGGGGGAGCTCGACATAAGCTGCGTCTTCATCGCCATTCCTGAACATGGGTGGAAAGGCGGGTCGAAGATGTTTTCTTAAAGGAAGTCAAGAGCTCCGTACCAGTATCGTATTGGAGATGGAGCTGGAAGTAAGACAAAAAGGCTTGGGCAATGGTCGAAAAGTTGGTATGGGAAGAGGTGGCTTGGTCGACATACCATTTAGAAGCTTCGCCGGTAAGCGTGCGTTGGAACAAACGAAGACAGATGAAGTCATCAGTAATGGAATTGGAGGAACACCACATGTGGAAAGATCGGACATGATTGGTTGGATCTTCTCCAGCAAGGCCTTCAAACTTAGGGATGTCGGAGGGAAGTTTGGTTGGCATAGCAGGCCAACCAACATCGTGGCAGATAGGGTCATTGATCAACTGATTGAAATTGGGGAGGCTGAGGCCTGCAATGTACGGTAGCAAGGGTATGGCCGAGGTAGTTCTTGTGGTGGTTGCGCTAGTAGTGGTTCCAGCATTAGGGCCTGGAGCACCGCTAACGTTAGGCCCTGGACCAAACATAGTGAAGGTGACAGGGGGAGAACCAGGAGGAGAGGGAGAACCCAATGAATCAGAAGAGAAGTCGGAGTGCGGACTCGGAGGAGGACTGGCTCGACGATGGTGGGACGGAGCAGGTCGATCGACCGGAAACTGAGGGTGGAGGCCAAGAAGTCTTCGAGAAAGGCGCCTTGGGGGCGCAATGATGATGGGAAGAAGGAAACCGACAAGGGAAAAAAGGGACAGAATCAAGTGAGGTCAAGGGCAGAAAATGTGCAGTGACAATTGATTTTAGAGTCTATTCCAGGCGGTGTTAACCAGGCGCTTCTTCACTTAGGGTCAGTGTGTGGCGTGCGTTAATTTTAATTTTTAAACCCTTTCCGTTTTGAGAGCAAGAAAAAGTGTGCTGCATAACTGAAAATAAATCTGCAGAGAACAATATATAATGCTAAAATAACAGGAAATTAACAGCTACTATTGCATCTATCTAACCCAAGAAGGCGGGTCCCTCAAAACTAGTCTAAAAAAGGGAAAAAATCTAGTCAAAACACACTGAAAAGAGGCCAATAGATCTAAGGTCAAAAGGGACAGGGATCTAAAGGATAAAGCTGTTGAAAAGAGGTGCAGATCATAGCCAAGAGACAGAGGTAAGGTGGCTGGAAAAAGGGAGGAAATCAGCAAAAAGAGGAAAGGATAGGGAGGAGGTCCTAAAGAGAGGTCCAAAAAAAACGACAAGAGGTGATTTGAAAGGAAGAAAGGCTGATTTAAAGGGATCTGAAAAGGAGGTATCAGATCTGGAAAAGGGAAGGCTGAAACTCTGAAAAACAGACGGCTGAAACATCTAAAACTCTTCCACAAAAAGTGGAGGGTACTGAAGCCCTAGGGGGCTAGGTTCCCACTTAGATGAGTAAAAACAGATCAGAACTAGGTCAAAGCGGGCTGAGACAGAGGCTGGAAAACCCTGACAGAAGCTTCAGCAAAACCCAGAAAAATTGCAGAAAAACCACTGAAAAATTGGCAGGTCACAGGTTCTGACCTGTTTTTAGTGCAAGTCGTAGAAAAGAGGCTAAAAAGTGCGACCTGGAGGTCTAGGTCGTATTTTTTGGGCTGAAAAGTGCGACCTCCCATTCCGGTTGTCTCGGCGGCAGATTTTCGGAAAAGTTGCCGTCTCAGTTGCGGCTGATGTCGCTTACCTGCGCAATAGGGCCAGAAACACACGGAAGTTAAAAATTTTAATGTTTTAGGGTTGTATGGGAGAAAAACAACATAAAAATAGGAAAAATAAACTGCTGAAAAGAAACCCTAAGGTCTGAAGTAGCTGGATATGCAGGAATATGAAAAACGACAGCGGTTGTAATTTTAAAACCCGTGTGGAGTCGCCATTTGTTAGTATGAATCCTTTGTCGAAGTGTACGAAAAAGGACCACTTTAGCTACGCATAACTAATAGCCCTAACAACAAAAGTGGCTGCCAATATCTTCAGATCTGTGGTTAGTTGAACAAGAAAAGGGCTGCAAAAAACCAGATCTATGCATGGAAAGACATTAAGCAGTAAAAACAAGGGTTTGCTCCATATACCAATAGACAATACAAGAACAATTTTTGAAAGAATTTTTGTATTAATTGGGCACCTGGGAGGAAAAAAAGAAGGCGTATCCAATTCTCCTCAGTGGGATGGGTTCTTGGAAGTCCTCAGCACTTCAGATCTAAGATTTCTCTCTCTTGTTGGTGTAGAAAACCCAATGCAAAGAAAAGAGCTCAATGGGAGCTCACACAGCAAATGATGAAAAAATGTGACCAAGTGTATAGATCCAGAGTGATCTAATAGGCAACAAAAGGTGAAGAATGGTAGGAAAAACCCTCCTATTTATAACAACATATTGGGTCATTCTAGATCTTGGTGCATGATTAAAATAATGTTAACCAAATCTAGATCCACCTTTTATGGAATATTTTATTATATTTGTTGGAGGGAAAAAGTATTTGACTTGGGTCAAATCCCTTTATTTGTCAAAAATAAATAAATAAACGATTTATTTATCTTTTTAAGGAAGCGGTTAGAAGATAATTAAATAAATAATGATTTATTTAATTATTTGTGGGTGATTTGGTCATATTTAACAAGGAATATTATCTAAATAAGATTAAATAATTATTCCTAGAAAATAATAAGATAAATAAAGGTTTATCTAATTCATTTCTTTGTTTTTGGGTTAAACATGACTAGGAATAATAATTAAATTATGGTTTAATTAATTATTCCATGAGGAAAATTAAACAAAATGGGTTTGTTTAATATTTCCTTTTGGGGTTTCCTATTTTGACCATAAACAACCTAATAAATGTGGTTTATCAAGTTATTTTACATAGTGAAAGCAATTTTACTTAGGGTAAAATTGGTCTTACATGGTGTACTTGGGTCCATCTAATGATAATAGGTTAGATGACCAAAAAACGGTGTAACAACTACCAACCAAAAAATTTAAAAACCAAAATCAAGACTTAACAACTAGCCTAAAACTTAATCAACCAAGCTAAATATTAAAGAAATATCCCTCTCTAAAGCTAGAAGTTCTAGATCCAAACTTCTAAAGTGGTTCTGTGGTTACCTCTGGGTTTCTTTTACAAACTTAAGAAATTAAATAGTGCTAACACATGGTATTACTTCTTAGCACAAACCATAATCACTAGTGCCACGCAAATACATGAAAACATGCTTCAATGTTGTCCAATGTTCCTTCCCTGGTTTTGACAAAAACCTGCTCAATACTCCTAGTGCATGTGCAATGTCTGGTCTAGTACAAACCATTTCATACATCAGACTACTGACTGCACTTGCATATGGAACAAAGGACATGTCCTCTTCCTCTTCTTATGTCTTGGGACACTTTTCAACATATAACTTTACACCTACAGGAATAAGAACCTTCACCTATTTACTATCCTGGATATTAGACCTATGAAATATTGTTTCAACATACTTCCTTTGGTTTAACGAGAGCTTCCTCTTTGCCTGATCTCATTTAATTTCCATGCCCAAAACATAGTTAGCAACACCAAGATCCTTCATGTTTAATTTGGAGGACAACTGAGTCTTCAAATCCTTGATAATTTCTTTGTCATTTCCAATCAGAAACATATCATCCACATATAAGACCAACTAAATAACATAATCGCCAATTAATTCAAAATACACATAGTGATCCACTTTGCTTTTGGTGTAACCAAGTCCCTGTATATATGTATAAAATTTCTGATACTACATCCTTGGTGACTTTTTTAACCGATACATAGACTTTTTTAACTTGCATACGAGTTATTTCTTACCCTTCATCAAAAATCCTTCAGGTTTCTTCATGTAGATCTCTTCATACATATCCCTATGAAGAAATGTTGTCTTCACATCCATCTATTCTACCTCAAAATAAAAAGTAGCAACAAAAAATAAAAGTAATAGAATAGAATCTAACTTGGAAAAAAGAGAAAAAAATATCACCAAAATCATTTCTCAACACCTGGGAATAACATTTTACTACCAACTGAGCTTTTAATTTCTCCACCTTTCCTTTTGCATTCATATTCTTCTTAAAAAACCATTTGCTTCTAATGGGTTTCCTTCTAGCCAACAACTCCACCAGATCCCAAGCCTCATTTTTGTCCAAAGAGTCCATTTCATCAACTATGGCCTCTTTCTAGAGTTTTCCATCCTATGAATCTAGTGCCTCCCTGACAGTTATGGGATCATCATCAGGAATAGTTAAATAAAAAATTGAATAGAAAGAAGATGGACTATACCTTTCTGGTTTCCTTTTCTCTTGAACCGATTTTCTCAAAGCTGTATTTTGTGGCTCTTCCTCATGTGATTCATGTTCTTCTATAGAGTATGATTCTTCTTCCTTTAGCTCAAAATATATCTTCTCAGGTTCCTTTGGTAGGAATTCATGTTTAATAACATCCTTCACCTCTCTAAACACCACATCTCAGATGTACAAAACCTTCCTTGTTTCTAGGTTCCAAAGCTTATAAAATTTTAAACCATCCTTATACCCAATAAAGATACACCTTTTAGATTTACTATCCCTCTTGGTTCTTTTATCCTTTTGAACATGTACATATGCATCACAGAAGAATACCCTTATATCTAAAAGAGAGGGTTTCATACCAGTTCATACCTCATGTGGAGTCTTATCCTCCAATGCTTATGAAGGTGATTTGTTAACCAAGTAACGTGCAGTCTCCACTACCTTTGCCAAGAATTTATGTCCTAACCCGTCACCACTAAGGTGTGTTTGGAGTAGTCTTATGCCATGCTATACCACACTTCTTACATAACTATTCAAATTCCTTCTTGCAAAACTCTCCACCATTATCTATCCTCAACACCTTTATCTTCTTCTATGTTTGGTTTTCCACCAGAGCCTTAAATTCTTTAAACCTACCAAATAATTTAGATTTATTTTTGAGGAAATATATCCATTTATTCCTTGAGAAGTCATCTATAAATTATACATAATACACATACTTACCCAGTGATAGAATCAACACAGATCCAACCACTTCACTGTGCACAAGCTCTAATATCTTGTTCACCCTCTTAGTACTAAAGGGAAACTCACCTGATTCTGATTCAAATATACAAAATGTTGAAAAAAGTTGAAATACAAAGAGAAATTAGACATACATTGTAGAAATTATCTAAATGGATTCAACTGACCTTGTAATGTACTAAAAAAAAATAATGAATCATGACTTCTACAATTTGTGGAAACCAATTTCAATCACAGAATCACATAACAAGTAAGAGAAAGAAATTATAAATTGCACAACACAAGATGTATCTGGGGAAATAAACTGATCAAAACCCCTCTTTCTGTATATTGCATAAATTCAAGCTCATGAAACAATACAATTCTATTTCCCTTCCTGAGAAACCTTTGCACTCTGTTGACTGTCTCACTCTGAAATATGCAAAATTGGTCCAATACTTAACCAAATATCAACCTATGTATGACCAGCCTTACTTATGCATTCTTGGAGGAATTGTGGCCCTATTAATAATGAAATTCCCAAGAATTGATTGCACTATTCCTTCAAGGAACCTTGATGACCTCTTGCATGACTAGTACAATTTTCTAATTATACAACTGATAGTTATCTTCCCTTTAACCCCAATGTCAACTGGGCCTTCCTTAGAACTGACATGAAACAACTATTTATAGCGAATTTAAGTTAACTCATTGATCACTGTATGTAAATTAATTCAAATTTAATTCATTGGACCTATCACTAACTCATCTCTCAGTTAGAACTAGTTAAACTGATGTTAACTCAAATAATTGAGTTAACTAATTACAACTCATAAATAACGCAACCAGGGCTCCTAAAAAGTAGGAGACACCCTACATGCCACTTTTTTAACCCTCAAATTGAATTAACTGAGCTAAATAAGCCTTTCTAGCTCAGTGAACATTTACAGGCTCTCATGTGATGGAATTACAATTTACTTCTAATTTAGATAAGGGAAAATAAAATCAGAAGCCTCATGGGTGCCATTTTCAACACTCCCTCCAAACAAGAAAGGAATTCAACTGTATCCTAATCTTGTACCTTTGGAATTTTCTGCATGCAACACTTCTCTAGTACTATTTGATACTGCAACTTATGAAATTGAAAAATCATCCAAACTGAGTCAGTATGATGCATCTATCTCCAGAGTCTCTGAATGTTGCTAACTACTGCACTGTGTACTGAAAACTCTGCGCTACTACTGAATCTGTATCTATGCCATCTGCATTACTACCATATATGATATACTCTCTAGTATTTGACATCTTAATGTATCAATTTCCACTAATCCATCATGTTACTGTGCATTGTGCCCCCCCCATAGCCAGGTATTGATCCATGAGACAAGACATCTTAATGAATCCTACCCAAATTTCTTCTCTTGGGATTATGAATTCACAATGCCCCACCTCTCACATGGAGATATGGCTACATGTGCTCCCTATGCCCACCTGGCTTGAAATTCCCTCCTACTAGAGGTCTCTATTTTAGTGGATTCCTCCTCTTGGTCTCCTCTCTGCTTCTCTAATTGTGGATTATCCACAACCTTTTGAAGCTTTTTCTGAGGCTGCATGTTGAGAGGTAATTTATGCTCCCTCTCAGCCACAAAGTCTCTAACCTCTTGTTTTCTCCTTAAAGTTTTGCATGCATCTTGTACCTCAACAGCATACATGTAATTGACTCGCACACCATTTTTTTTCACCCCTCTCATGGCGAGATGTCTAAGGAAAACATTTCCTTTTCTAAATATCACATCATAGCCACAGTCTTCCAATACATCTAAAAAAAAATATTCTTCTTTATTCCTGGAACAAAAAAAACATATTTGAGTTTGAGAGGGGATCCAATCTCCCAATAAAAGGTAAATGTACCTATGTTGGTCATGCTATACCTCATGTCATCTCCTAACTCTATGTTCTATTGGAGGTCCTTCTCCTCCAAGTCATTGAAGAGATCTCTATTCCCCGTCATATGGAACAAGGCACCGATGTTGAGATACCACATGCATCTCATTACAGTGATGGTCATGCATGTAATGAGAGTAAAATCAAGCTCAATCTATGAAGCTAAAGCTTCACCTACTTCTCCAACTCTAGGCTCCTTCTTGCTTTCCTTTTGTGGAATTTTCGTGGCATAGTACCCGTATTAGTGACAGTGAAAACACTTGATCTTGGACAAGTCTCTCTTTCCCTCTTCAAATTGGGACTTATTTCCCTTGGATTTATTTCCTTTTATGAATAATGAAAAATATTCTTCTTTTTCATTTGAAGAGGTCCTGTCTTTGGTGCTCTGCCTTATCTATTCTTGTACCAAGTCAGACCAAAATCACTCCCACTCTAGTAACTTATCCCTCCCATTCACTGAGTCTTGGTAGCTATGCCAACTCTTGGGAAGGCCTAGAAGTGCTAGGCTCACCAAATAAGCATGGGATACTATCACACTAACACTTCCAAGATCATCTTGACATTGGGTGAACTTCATCAAGTATTTTGATATCGTCCCAACCTCCTCCATCTAGATCTTTTTGAGCTTGTCCTTCAATGCTATCTTCCTGTGGTTACTACTATTCTGAAAAAGATATGTTAAGGCCTTCCACATAGCATATGGAGTTGTGTTTCCATGGAGCTTCAATAAAATATGATATCAAATTCCTTCTAACAATATCATTATCGCCTTTGCTACCTTCTTCTTCCATGCATCAAGAAGTTGAGAATTTTTTGTTGTAGGTTCGGGAATATCACTGTCTATGAATTCCTTTAGTCTGTTGTCCTCTAGCACTTCCTCCATCCTGTCTTTCCATGATATGTAATTTGAATTTCCCTCAAGGGCATATTCAAGTTTCAAGCCATTGAAAGACATCTTGATATGTTGTTGGTCCTAAAGAATACATCTGCAAATTCGATGTACTTATTAAAAAAAACTCTGGTTACTCTTTTATATTGTGATTCATGCTCTGATACCATATGGAAATTATCTAAATGGATTCAACTGATCTTATAATGTACTAAAGTGATATACTTAATCAATTCTACAATTTGTGGAAACCAATTTCGATCACACAATCACATAACAAGTAAGAGAAAGAAATTATCAATCACACAATGCAAGATGTATCTGTGGAAAGTGACTACTCAAAACCCCACTATATGTATATTGCACAAATTCAAGATCATGAAAAATATTTTCCTTCTTGAGAAACCTCTGCACTCTATTGTCTGTCTCACTGTGATCTAGGAAAAATCGTTCCAATACTTAACCAATTCTCAGCCTCTGTCTGACTAGCCTTGCTTACGCATTGTCAGAGGAATTATGGCCATATTGATAAGGAAATTCCCAAGATTTGTTTGTGAAATTCTTTCAAGGGAACATGATGACCTCAGTATGACTTGTACAATTTTCTAATTATACAACTGATAGTTATCTTCCCTTTAACCCCAATCTCAATTGGGCCTTCCCTAGAACTGACATGCAACAAATATTTATAGCGAATTATCAGTTAACTAATAGATCGTTGCATGTGAATTAAATCATATTTAATTCAATGGACCTATCACTAGCTCATGTCTCAGGTAGAACTAGTTAAAATGATTTTAACTCAAATACTTGAGTCAACTAATTACAACTCACAAATAACTCAACTAGGGCTCCTAAAAAGTAGGAGACACCATACATGCCTCTAGTTTGACCCTCAACTCAAATTAATTGAGCTAGCTAAGTCTTCTTGACTTAGTTAACACTTACAAGTTTTCATGTGATGGAATTACAATTTAATTCTAATTTAATTAAGGGAAAATCAAATCAAAAGCCTCATGGGTGCCATTTTCAATATTTCTTATTGCCATTTTCAACATACCTTCTACCATTCCATTACTATGCAGTATTCAAAGGCCCTTCTCTCCAATATGTCCAATCCTTTGATGCCATAACATGGTATTTTCTCTAGAGACCAAAATATTTTTAGCTACACTATCAGGAACTGTAGAACTATTGCACCCATCAATAACAATGTTACCCAGAAGCTTGTATAGAGTTATGATCTGAATCCTTGCATCAATACCATTTCTCCCCAAACCATCTTGTAGGTATCCTTCTCGAACACCAGTTTTACACCTACGTCATCCATATTTCTTATAGAAATAATATTTCTAGCCAATGCAGGAATATGCAGAACACCAGGAAGTGTTCTAATCCTTCCACCTTGCAACTTCAACTTGAATTTTCCACATCTGACGATTTTTTCCCTGTCATCCCCTAAGAATACATCACCACCATATTATTTATCATACTCCCAGAACCACTCCCTATGTGGAGTGGAGTCAAAGGATTTACCTAAGTCAATAAACCATGCCTCATGATCTACATGTGTACTTGAAGAAGAAGCCAAGTACACATCCCCACCTACATTTGAGGTGGTTTTTTCCTCTACAGAAGGAGCATCATCAACTCCCTTTCCTTTATCAGGAGCTTTAGATCTACAGTACTTTTTGTAGTGCCCTTCCTTTTCATATTTACAACACACCTTTACAAGTTTTCCTGGAGATTTAGATCTCCCTCTACATTTATATCTCCCACTTGAGGAATTATTTTGTTTCCATTCTTGAACCATCCTTGTACTGATAAGGCATCTCCATTCTAGCTCTCCATATTTTTCTAGTCTCATCTGCTCTGACAAAAATGATGAGAATATTTAATCAAACTTCAAAGTATTTGTATTGATACCTATTGCAACAACCACACTATCCCACAAATTTGGTAGAGAAAACAACAAATTCATGCACTTATCATCTGAAATTTTGATATCAATAGATAAAAAATGGCTTACCATAGCATTAAAGACATTCAGATTCTATGAAACCAAGTATCCATCCTTCATCCTTAGGTTATACAACTTTTTCCATAGGAACAATTCATTCACCAAAGACTTAGATTGGTAGAAAGTCCCTAGCTTGTCCTACAAATCCTTCACGGTAGCTTCCCCTGATACATTCGACAATACTGAATCTCAGATATACAACTGTATTTTTCTCTTTTCCTTTTGATCCAAATTCACCTAGTCTTCTATGGACATAGCCGTTGGTTTGGTACCTAGACCCACCACGGTCCACTGATATTTATCCACCAGAAGATCCTTTATTTTGAGCTTCCATAACTCAAAAATTTTACCATTAGATTTCTCAATCTATATCTTTCCACTGCTCGTCATGTTCTTTCATGCAAGAATCGATCCCGCAAGTCTCCCACAGAACATGGTCTACCATAGGCCCGAGAAGAACCCCTCAGTATCAAAGGTGTCCCCTTGAAGTTGAAACAACTCCGATTCTAAATGTAGGTTTTAAACCCATACAAAAATTACCTACAAAAAAATTCTAAAAAAAAAAAACAATGGCGAGAACATAAAACAAATACACACAAAGATTTTACTCTGGATCCAAAAATCGGGACTACTGGATTGATTTTTCATTATATTCCTTTCAATTTTACAATACATATATATAAATTCTAAAGAATTCATAAACCCCAATCCATTAGCCCTATATTATAACATAATTGTAGTTCCCTTGACTGAATCTAGAAAATACCATGGGCAGAAAACCATCATGCATAAAACCATGTGTAGAACCCATGCAAAAACCATAAGTAGGTCCACCCACCTATTGTAGGGTCCAAAACATTTTTCCCGAGGCGCTACCCCAAACGGTATGTAGGGGGGTTACCGCCCCCCTACAAACCCCCCGATAGGGGGGTATCCCACCCCCACCTATGTTGGGAATGGCACAATTTGTTCAAATTTTGATTAAAATATTCCACAACTCAGGAAGCAGAGTGCTCGATCCAGTGAGGATAAATCAATCGCATGAATTCTAGGGGATTTTTGTTGGGTCGAAACGCCTCTTTTTGTAAAAGGATCGAATTTATTTTTCTAGTTTTGAATCTGCCCATGGTATGTGGACTAGGGTTTTTGTAATATGTAAAGGCTATATAAAGCAACATCATATTGAGTCAAAGTACTGAATAAGTTTTAATTCATGGTCAAAATCAAGGTTGTAATTATCTTATATTTCTATGTTTGGGCCTAAGGGATGGCTCCACAACTATGTGTGCAGACCACTCGCAGGTGTGTGCATGGTTCAGAGAAGTATTGTACTAAAGAAAACATATCATTAATAGAGGAAAGGAAGTTTGAAGCATATTTGTGTACTTTTCTTATTATCTGCACTTTAAGTTATTTTTATTCATAGCGAAGCCTTTTATGTTGTTTCTGTGCATTATGTTATGTTGAATATTGCATAAGATTGATAAGGCGCAGTGCGCAATAGCATTAAGAAATGAATATGGCATAGATCGTGAAAGTAGACAATTGCCTCCCTGCAGTCCAAAAAAGCATAAGAGAGAAGCTTAGTAGTATATCCACATCCTATTGTCTCTCTGGATGTAGAAAATTGGTTATGACATCCCCCAATATTGCCCCAGGTGAGACTGCGATCTGTGCTAGAGGTCGTTGCCAAAAGGGATGATAATAAAGGGTTTTGTTGGTTGTGTAGAAACTCAGAACCTGGGTCGAGACCCCTTTAAGCCAAAAAATGATTCCATTGATGTGACTGAGATCTTATTGAGGGATATGTGGATGTGGCATCTGACTAAGAAGGAAATACAATATTGGGTACAATTAAAAGAGTGCGAGTTCACAGTTTAAGAAAACAAAAATCCGCGACTTTCGACTGAAACTTGGTTGCAGAGGTATCTTTTCACAAAAATACATGAGATTTTCTTCGTGACGCTTGCTAATGAAGTACATGAATGGTTATCAATTCTGACTAAGAACAAGACTTATTTTAAGAACAAAGAGCCTACTACGTGGAGCCTTGTTTAGGGTGTTATTTCATAATGAAGTAATTAATTTTAGAAATTAAAAACATAAATAAAACAAAATGGGTAACTAGGAAAAGGGATTCACCAAGTCATTGTGAGCTGCAATATACTATTTCTAGTACTCGCAGGCAATCTCCACGAATGTTGTGTTCAGTGTACAATAGTAAACAAGGTAGTTGACTTGGTTACCTATGGCAGGATTGTTACACAACAATTTGTCATTGTCCTTGTACTCCCTATTCCTTGATCCTAGAGGACCCATACTGTGACCCTTGTGTACTTCTTTTCAAGCATGTAATACATACCCCTGAACCACAATTTCTCTACCAATTCATCTCCCTTTACAACTTTTCTAGAAGATCGCTGTAAAAACCTAGTTTTCAAGGTCGGCGCATTGTCTCAGTGTCTAAACCGTGCCGATAGCAGAGATTTACACTAACACCCACGCTGATCGGCACTCTTTCTTAATGTTGGACCCGTGCTGATCCTCTTTTGGAAATTTTTTAAAATAGAAGCGAATCTTTCGTGACTAGAAGCTTCACGAGGTAGCAAGCTGGAAGTTTGTTTTGAGGATATGGCCGAGGAATCTCCATTTGGGCTTCTTGTACCCAAGAAATAGGAACTAATCCAAAGGATAAGCTATTTTCCCATTATTTTGAGGGCCCATAACCTCCTCCTCCACTGTTATATAAGGAAACCTCCTTCACCTCTACTACCTTAGTTAGCTAGAGAGGAGAAGCAATTATAGCTTTGGGAGAATAGTGCGGAGTGTGATTGTTTTTGTGTGTTAAGAAGATGGTGAGATCATAGACCATTGTGTATGAGGGTGTTGCAAACATGCTTGGATACAAACCTATTGAAGGAGAGCCTCAACATCAAGGTTTGGTTGTAAACTCCCCTTGTATTTATCATAGTAAAATGAAACTAATGTTTATCTTCCACTCTTTTTTACATCTATAATGAGATTTCTAGCATTCCTTGATCAGTTAGATAGGATGTAATTTTTTATGTTTTTTTTTATTTTACACTTGTCGTGGTGTCTTGACTGTCTGTACAGGTAATCGAACATTGGTAGCAGCATGCATCGATCTTGAGAAGAGTGACAAATCAAGAATATTCGATGGAAGATGACAACATAGCATTAGAACAAGGTAGGTCATCTTCATTGCTCTGAAGTTCATTTACAATCTAGGAATGTAGATGTTTGTATGTTCCTGTAGTTGCTAGACCCAACCTAGGGCTAGAGGGATCCCCTCTATCCACAGATGGGATTTACCTACACAAAAAATTAGTGACTCCATTAGGGAGTTTCCTTTGTGTTTATCACTCTTTGAGGTATTAGTAATTCGATGAGTTTAGCCAAACAACCATTTCCCTGTTTGTTCCTATGTTTTTCATCAATTACAATCTTTTAGTTTTTGCTTGAAGTGGTGAGTTTGGTCTTGGTTAGGAGAAATTCTTTGTTTTTAATTTTCAGGCATTGGCGCTTTTATTTGTCTAATAGGCACACCGATTGGCTCTAGTTTTCAGTTAGCAAGTTGTGCCAATGTGTTTTTTGTGTTGAAAATTCAACAAGATGATGGAGCTTAGTGAAAAGAAGTCGCCTTCACTAAGTGGGCCCGCAGGCTATTTTTGGCGCAAAGTATATTTTTAGACTATGTCTATTTTTAGACATATGGATCATGGTCTATGAGTTGCAGGATGCTATTTATGGATGATTGGTCAAGTTGGTAAAAATATATGGACCTCTATTTTTTAGACATTGGGCGGAATCTATTTTTAGACTGCCGGGCTAAAAATAGAACAGTCAAATATTATTAACCCTTAATAATATTTAGACTATAAACATTATCATATCCTCTTGGAGCACTTCAGTTTGATGCTCGGATGTGGCACATGCAGCTGACAGAAGGAAATACGCTTTTCCTAAGGGTTAGTTGAGCTATTGCATGGTTGACTTCAGTTAGAACTCATGTGGCAGAGTTTGGTGGAGTTGATGAGACAGTTGGTGGAGTTGTGTTCGGTTTAACTTAGTTGAACTAGTTTTATTTAGTCTAACTGATAAATACACTAGTGATGAGTGGTGTGAATTAATTATTAATTAATTCACTAATTATTAACTCATAAATCAACTAAAGAACACATCAATTAACTGCAATGCATGGACAGTTCAGTGGAGACCAGTGTTAGAGGTGGGTGAAAGGGTGAGTCTACTATCAGTTGTGACTATAGCTGTGCATGAGATTTGCACACACATTGATTAAGATTGCCAATGAGGATTGCGCAGTACAAGCCAGTGGGATTCGAACTTGGATCTCATCATTATTCATCTTGGATTGCGCAGTAGAGGCAGGCAGACTTGTGGAGGAGATTTGAACCCGTGACTTGTTCATCTTCCGTGCTAGTTTGTGTGTAGCATGTGAGATAGTGCTGAGAGCTGTGAGAGCTTTGTGCTATGTATTGTTACATTTTCTCTATCATTATAATATATAGATAGTTGGGGGTTTTCAGCTGTAAGCTTTCCCCATTACATACTGTGTTATATGTGTGCTTGATTATGTTTTAATGTGCGCATGCGATTGCTTCTATTTCCGCAAATTGATGATCAATTGTAGAAGAGGTTATGTATTATGCATGAAGCTTAAATAGTGTGTAATCAGGATAATCTCGGTGAATAATTCAACTATTATTCAAATTTCTACATGGTATCAAAGCGAAATTGATCATCGGATCTATTACAGTGATTACAATTTATTTCGGTAGACAGAGTCTGTAAGCGGGCCAGGTAGCCTCTGGATCCATCCTTTCTTTGAAAGGTGATATATCCAGTAAATGCCCCTACAGTCGATCTCTGTGCTAGAAATAATTTTTTCTCACAGATCAAAAGCGGTTGAGTTTTGAGCTGGTGGAATTCGAATTTGCAGCAGTTTTCTTGGTGTCAAAGTCAAAATGTCTTTCAACGGATTGCGACTGGAGTATGCCCTTGAGGGCAGCTCGAATTATATTGCATGGAGAGACAGAATGGAGGTGGTGTTAGATGATAATGGGTTGAAGGAGTTCATAGATGCTAAATTCCCAAAGCCTACTGATGCTGCTCAAGTTGAGGCTTGGCAAAAGAAGACGGAAAAATGTCGAAGGATTCTATTGGAGGGCAGAAGGATCACATTGTATCCAGCCTGCATGGAAAATATTCTCCATACTTGATGTGGAAAGTGTTGACAGATTTATTCCAAAGCAAGGGCAACCAGAGGAAGTTGGCGCTCAAGGATAAACTCAGACACATAAAGATGGAGAAAGGTGACAGTATGCCCAAGTACCTCACGAAGTTCATCCAATGCAGGGATGAGCTGGGAAGTGTGGGGGTGACTGTAGATGATGAGGAATTGGTGAGATTGGCTCTCCTTGGTCTTTCGAAGAGTTGGCATGCCTATCAGGATTCTGTCAATGGTCGGGAGAAATTGCCAGGATGGGAGCGACTTTGGTCGGATCTTGTGCAAGAGGAGATAAGGCGGAGTACCAGGGACGGATCTTCATCAAAGGCATCTGATGAAGAAAAATTGCACTTTGGCTGCCAAAGCAAAGAAGGGGAACAGTAAGAAATCTTCTCATTCCAGTGCGAAAGGCAAGAAGCAGAACATGTCCAAGGTGAAGTGCTTTCACTGTCACCAACACGGACATTATGCCACAAATTGTCCGCAGAAGAAGAAAAATAAGCAGGTTGCTAGATTTTCAGATGGAGAGGCCTTAGCCTCATAGTTTGAGCTGGATTTTTTTGCTGATCGCATGCTTGGTCTCAAGTGTGGCGGGATCAGTATGGTTTCTGGACAGTGGTGCGTCTTTTCACATGATAGGAGATCGAGATTTGTTTACTGATCTGGATGAGAGAGATCTTGGAGTGCACATCGAGATGGGCGATGATGGTAGATACAGTGCGACCGGTATCGGTACCATTTCCTTTGAAAGGGAGTCTGGTAAACCCTTCGTATTGAAGGAAGTGATGCATGTTCCAGGATTGTAGAAGAATCTGATCTCTGTGGCTATGTTAGAAGACAAGGGGTACGATGTTGTCTTCAGCGAAGGAAAGGCTTTCCTGCGCAGTAAGACATTTGGAGAAACCTGGAAGATAGGGGTTCGAGTCAAGAACCTTTATCAGTTGCAAGTAGATGGTTGCACAACAATGGCATGCAAGGCGGAAGGAGTGGTGAGTCGGGATGATGGCGAGCTGTGGCACCGGAGATTGGGCCACCTTCACCATGGAGCTTTGAAGATACTGCAGCAGATTTCTACTGGGCTTCCTAAGGGTACTCTTGCACAGTCAGATCAGTGCAAGGGATGTACCTTGGGAAAATTTGTGAAAGCCACCTTTCACGAGAAGGATGGTTGTGCCATGATGATCCTTGAGATAATTCGCACAGACATGTGTGGACCTTTCTCAGTAGCTTCGACAGAAAAGCATAGGTATTATGTGATATTTGTTGATGACTTTTCTTGTAATTTTTGGATCTTCTTCATGTAGAAGAAGAGCAAGACATTCTCAAAGTTTTGTGAGTTTAAGGCGGCTGGATTTGAGAAGGAATCGGGAAGCATGTGAAGGCTCTTAGGAGCAACAATGGTGGTGGGTCATCTGCCGCGAATTCAAGGACTTTTGCGGCGCGAAGGAATTTGGAGGAAACTCAGAACCCCATAACCACGGCGGAACGGGGTTGCGGCGGAAAAATAGAATGATCGTGGAGTGCTGCAGGCGTTATTGCATGATCAGGGCCTACCCCTTCACTTGTGGGCTGAGGCATGCAATACAGCAGTGTATGTGCAGAACCGTTGTCCTCACAAGGTTCTTGGCATGAGTACACCAGAGGAGGCTTATTCTGGCAAGAGGCCTGATATTTCCCATTTGCGGATTTTTGGTTCTCCTGTCTACATGCATGTGACGAAGGATGCGAGAAGGAAGCTGGATCCAACTGCTGAGGTTGGAATATTTGTGGGGTACACTGATACACCTCATAACTATTGGGTGTATGTGCCAGACAGTCGCAAGACTGTTGTGCGACGGGATATAAAATTTCAGGAGGAGAAAGCCATGGAGTGTTCGCTTGAGAGGGAGCTACACTTGCATGCAGATGAGGAGCTGTTAGTTCCTAAGGAGGAGCTTCCGGATGTGGATCAGCCACAAGAGGAGGTTCAGGAGGTGGAAGAAACCACCCAGGCAGCGCCAACCATCAGAGGGCGCATGCGCACTACAGAAGCTGAGCGACTGGCTCGGGATGCAGAGAAGGTTGTAGGACCACCTCTAGCACAGCGCAGACAGAGACAGTCACCGGATCGGTACACTGGATACATGGCTCTTGTGAGAAAATGTGTGTGTGAGAGCCATCCTCTTCGAGGGAAGGCTGTGGGGACCCGCATGGGTAGATGCCATGGTGGAAGAGTATTATTTTGGTGCAGGTCATCTAACCTATTATCATTAGATGGACCCAAGTACACCATGTAAGACCAATTTTATCCTAAGTAAAATTAACTTAGTAAAACACCTTTATTAAGTTGTTTATGGTCTAAACAGGAAACCCCAAAGGGAAATATTAAACAAATATATATTTTTTTATTTTCCTCATGGAATAATTAATTAAACAATAATTTAATTATTATTCCAGGTCATATTTAACCCAAAACATGGAAATTAATTAGATAAATACTTATTTATCTTATTATTTTCTAGGAATAATTATTTAAATCTTGTTGAAATAATATTCCTTGTTAAATATGACTAAATCACCTTACCATTAATCAAATAAATCATTATTTATTTGATTATCTCCCAACCCTTCCTTAAAAGATAAATAAATCATTTATTTATTTATTTTCATGTCGAGGATTTGACCCAAGTCAAACACACCCTTTCCTCCAACAAATATAATAAAATATTCCATAGAGGTGGATCTAGATTTGGTTAACATTATTTTAATCATGCACCAAGATCTAGAATGACCCAATATTTTGTTATAAATAGGAGTGTTTTCCCCATCATTCTTCACCTTTTGTTGCCTATTAGATCACTCTGGATCTATACACTTGGTCTCATTTCTACCATTTGCTCCCATTGAGCTCTATCTTCTACATTGGGTTTTCTACATCTACAAAGAGAAAGAAACACTTAGATCTGAAATCTTTGAGGACTGAGAACCCATCCCGATTAAGGTCGCCATTTGTTAGTATGTATTCTTCGTCGAAGTGTACGAAAAAGAACCACTTTAGCTACGCATAACTAGTAGCCCTAACTTAACAATAGAGGCACTTAAACATCTTCTCAAATGGGTTTCCATTAGTTTTTGGTGATTTGATACTTCACATGGACACATTTTGTCCAAGAAGGGTCACTTTACCGCTCCTTAAAATCGAATTTCCTCACTTACGACACTTGTACTTGGGGAACCATAATGCCCCCTTACTTGTCCATGTTCGTGACGATTTTCGTCATGAGTGCCCACCTTGTACTCATGTTTCCATGGTCCCCCATTGGGGCCTTTATTGTGTGGCAACACTATCGTGTCGCCCTTGTTTAGAGCATCCAAGTTGAGTCATCATCGCATTCATGGAGTCTATCGGGCATACCTTTGTACCCCACCATAACCCTCCTTCCGTTATTGCTTGGTTCCTCTCTTGTGTCGCATATCATGACCTTCAGCCTCACTGTCCCCTATCCCTTTTGATATTGTGTCAATCGCTGCCATGTCATTCATGCCCTTTATGCTCTAACAAGGGAAGTCGTCCATTCGCCACTCCATCCTTCCCATTTCCACTATCATCATTAGTGTCAGTCTGTCCGTCGCTCTATTGTTCTTCTCTCGTGCCTTAGTTGAGGATCTGTCATTGCCTCACCTACGGCGGACCTCCTTCTGTCGACATCAGCACATTTATTCCAGAAGCAAGGTCTAGAGGGCGGTGTACCTTGGTTCCAGCTTCCACTATTGTTCGGTGCCTCGGATCAGGCAGGGGGATCTCTCACTTCCCTTTGACTTGATTGCTTCTCCGACTCGCTCGGCATGATCGAGATACGTATACTCGATGGTTGATGATCCCGACGGCGGCTGCGGTGATTCCGGGTGTGTGTGAAGATGTCACCGACCCTCATGAGGGTGGCCACCGCGAGTGGCCCCACATGCCGGGATGACCTCACTCCTTGCGGCCTTTGATGCCGCTCCGGATGTTGATGATGTTGGCCGTGCGCCCTTAAGGCCTCTTTGATTGCATGTCGGTCGGATTTTTGGCCAGGCCCTTCCCCATTCACGGGGGGCATTTGGGTTGTATTTGTATCTCATGTACTCAGATATTATTGTACAAGTCCTGGCTGTTATCCCAGGCACAACATGTATATGGGATTCTTCATTGTATTTTTATTTGGCTCATGATTATGCCAGCTGTACTTTATGGTTCGGTCCCTTGTTTACTGGACACACTATTCTTTTTTACTTTGTCTTGGCGGGCATAGGTATGCCTCCCCCGCCGCCTTCAGCACAGGTACCCTCTCATAAAAAAGAGACTTGTTGCACCTGCGAGTCTCGTCTCCTCAGGGTTTAGTTCTTCAACACACTATCTACCTTGCATTTCTCTCTCTGACTCCCCTTTTGTTGTCTAGTGATTGAGTTCTTACAACGTACTTCGGTCATACGATTTGCTCCTGACAGTCGCATGCTGGGGGGCAATCTGTTACACCATTTTTTGGTCATCTAACCTATTATCATTAGATGGACCAAAGTACACCATGTAAGACCAATTTTACCCTAAGTAAAATTGCCTTCACTATGTTAAAATAGGAAACCCCAAAAGGAAATATTAAACAAACCTATATTTGTTTGATTTTCCTACATGGAATAATTAATTAAACCATAATTTAGTGGTATTCCCGATCATGTTTAACCCAAAAACAAAGAAATTAATGAGATAAACCCTTAGTTATCTTGTTATTTCTAGGAATAATTATTTAAAATCTTATTTAAAGATAATATTCCTTGTTAAATTGACCGAATCACCCACCATTAATCAAATAAATCATTATTTTATTTGATTATCTCCCAACCACTTCCTTAAAAAAGATAAATAAATCATTTATTTATTTATTTTTCACTAATCAAAGTTTGACCCAAGTCAAACACCCTTTCCCTCCAACAAATATAATAAAATATTCCATAGAGGTGGATCTAGATTTGGTTAACATTGTTTTTAATCATCTTTTAAGATGTAGAATGACCCAATATTATGTTATAAATAGGAGGTTTTCCCCATCATTCTTCACCTTTTGTTGCCCACTAGATCACTCTGGATCTATACACTTGGTCTCATTTCTATCATTTGCTCCCATTGAGCTCTATTTTGCACGTGGGTTTTCTACATCTGAGAGAGAAAGCTTAGATGCGAAATGCTGAGGACTACAAAGAACCCATCCCATTGAGGAGATGCGGATACACCTTCTTGTTTTCCTCCCGGGTGCCTGTAATATAAAAATTCATTCAAAAATCGTGTTCTTGTCTTGTTTGTTGGATGCATGGAGCAAACTCTCTACTTTCTTGCTTAATGTCTTTCCATTTATAGATCTGTTTGTTGCGACATTTTAACTACTAATCGCAGAGATCCGAAGATTTTGGCGGCCTCTATTGTTGTTAGGGCTATTGGTTATCGTAGCTAAAGTGGTTCTTTTTCGTACACTTCGACGAAGAATACATACTAACAAGTATGATTCGATTGTACGAAACATGATGCATAGGAAGGGGTGTCCAAGATGGAGGGGGAAATCGGTGAAGGGTTAAGGGAGATGGATCTACAAAGTGAAGCAGGCGGCTGACGGGAGTGTGGAGAAGTACAAGGCAAGATTTGTTGCCCGAGGCTTCTCACAGATAGAGGGGATCGATTATGGGGAGACCTTTGCACCTGTCGCAAGGTATTCTTCCATACGGACGATTCTTGCTCTCTCAGCGCAGATGGGGTGGCACATTCATCAGATGGATGTGAAGATTATGTTCCTCAATGGAGTGATTGAGGAGGAGGTGTACATAGAGTAGCCCGAAGGTTTCGAGATCTTCAGCAGCGAGTCGCATGTGTGCAGGCTCAAGAGAGTGTTGTATGGGTTGAAACAAGCACCTCGTGCTTGGTACACATAGATAGACAGTTATTTCACTGGACTTGGATTCTCCAAGAGTGAGGCGGATTCGAACCTATACCAGATTGTGGTGGAGGGTAAGTTGATGATCATTGTGCTTTTTGTAGATGATTTTATTTTGACAGGTGATGAACTGTTGATACACTCATGCAACGCTGATCTTGCAAAGGAGTGTGAGATGAAGGACTTGGGCCTCCTTCATTATTTCCTGGGATTGGAAATTTGGCAGCGCAGTGATGGAATATTTGTTTCTCAAGGAAAGTATGCTCGGGAGATACTGGAGAAGTTCAACATGCATGGCTGAAAGCTTGTTGATACTCCTCTTCCTGGATGTTGGAGGAAGGAGGATGCTACTTCGGCGGAGGTAGTGGATGCCACTGTTTATCGACAGTTGGTGGGGTCACTTATGTATCTGGTCAATACACGACCCGATATATGCTATGCTGGTAACCAGCTTTCGTAAGCTATGGTTAAGCCTACCAAGCTCTTCTGGAAGGCAGGCAAGCATGTATTGCATTATCTTAGGGCACATCGAGATATGACATGGTACAAACGGGAGGATGAGGTGAAGCTATGTGGCTTCACGGATGCGGTGGCGAGAGCCAACGGACGGCGGGAGCACATACGGAGTGATCTTTAGTATCGGTTTGACGACGGATTTCTTGGCAGTACCAGGAAGGAGAGATCCGTGGCACTCAGTTCAGCAAAGGTCGATTATATCGCAACGAGTTTGGCTGCATGTGAGGCTATATGGATGAGGAAGATCTTGGTCGGGTTGTTCGGTTCACACTTAAATCCTACTGTGATTTATTGTGATAATCAGAGTTGCATCAAACTCTTGGTTAATCTAGTATTTCATGATATATCTAAACACATTGACATATGGTATCATCATATCAGAGATTGTGTGCAGCGGAAGATCATGTTACTTTCATACATTCCCACGGAGGATCAAGATGCTGATATCTTGACGAAGGCGCTCACCGGGAGAAAATTTGAATACCACAGAGGCAGGATAGGGGTGGCAGATAATCCTTACCTTGTTGAGAGGGAGTGTTGAGATTGCAACAAGATGATGAGCTTAGTGAAAAAAGTCGCCTTCACTAAGTGGGCCCGCAGGTATTTTTGGCACAAGTCTATTTTTAGACTATGTCTATTTTTAGACATGTCAATCATATTCTATGAGTTGCAGGATGCTATTTGTGGATGGTTGGTCAAGTTGGAAAAAATAGATGGACTTATATTTTTAGACATACTGGGCGGAATCTATTTTTAGGCTGCTAGGCTAAAAATAGAACGAGTCAAATATTATTAGCCCTTAATAATATTTGGGTATAAACATTTTCTTATCCTCTTGGAGCACTTTAGTTTGATGCTTGGATGTGGCACATGCGAGGCGCGAGAGAAATACACTTTTCTAAGGGTTAGTTGAGCTATTGCATGGTTGACTTCGAGTCCATGGCAGTGTGGAAGAGTTTGGTGGAGTTGATGAGGCAGGTTGGTAAAGTTGTGTTCGGTTTAACTTAGTTGAACTAGTTGTATTTAGTCTAGCTGACAAATACACTAGTGATGAGTGGTGTGAATTAATTATTAATTAATTCACTAATTATTAACTCATAAATCGACTATAGAATACATCAGTTAACTGCTATGCATGGACAGTTCAGTGGAGACCGGTGTTAGAGGTGGGTGAAAGGGTGAGTCTGCTATCAGTTGTGACTATAGCTGTGCATGAGATTCGCACACACATTGATTGAGATTTCCAATTAGGATTGCGCAGTACAAGCCAGTGGGATTCGAACTTGGATCTCATCATTATACATCTTGGATTGTGCAGTAGAGGCAGGCAGACTTGTGGAGGAGATTTGAACTTGTGACTTGTTCATCTCAAAGCTAGTTTTGTGTGTAGCACGTGAGATAGTGCTGAGAGCTGTGAGGAGCTTTGTGCTATGTATTGTTACATGTTTTCTATCATTATAATATACAGATAGTTGGGGGTTTTCAGCTGCATGCTTTCCCCATTACATACTGTGTTATATGTGTGCTTGATTATGTTTTAATGTGCGCATGCGACTGCTTCTATTTCCGCATATTGATGATCAATTGTAGAAGAGGTTATGTATTATGCATGAAGCTTAAATAGTGTGTAATCAGGCTAATCTTGGTGAATAATTCAGCTATTATTCAAATTTCTACATTTGGCGCTAGTTTCAGCCCCTAAAGTCGTGCCAATTCCAGTATGTGTGAAAAATTAATATTTTTTCCCAAGTCTTTCACCAGTGTGTCTTTCCCTTCCGGTATTTTTCTCTGTATGATTTAAATTTTCTCCCCTTCACTCAAGTTGGTTTTATTTACTCATTGGCTTGGTTTTCAGTTTTTTTTTCATACATGCATCCTTACATCCTAGTTTTTATAGGATCATGCATCAATTTCCTAGTTGCATGCTTTGCGGGACATCGCCCTGCTGATTGAGTCATTTTTTCTTGGTGAGCCATCTCTAGTTGATTGCCTTTTTATTTTTGGTTGATTGAGTGTTCAAGTCTTAAGTGTCTCTTGAGTTTATTTGGTCCACTTGTTCGCTTGTGAGCATATATTACATTACTCATTGTTCAGCTGAAAAGTCTCCTTTCTCTGATTTCTTGATGTAAAGGGGAATGAATGCCTTGTTTTGATCCCATGCTTTGGAAGTCCTCTTTGTCCTTGAACTCATTTGTCTCGCACCCTTTGTTGTTCAATATTTAGCATTAGTCACGGGTGTATTAAAGGATGGACAAGCCACGCATTAAAATTTTATATCAAAGGGAAAAATGTTCCAAAAAGTGGATCGAAAAGAGACAAGGTAGTGAAATTCACATGTATTAAAGCCAATGGGTAAATAACGCAAAGGATGGAGTGTAAAACCATAAGTAAACAGGAGGTATAAAAGCAAAGGGGACGCAGCACTAAACACCAGACCGATATATTAAAAGGAGTTGCTGCCACGTGAGAAAGCACATGGGGAAATTCCGAGGGGGTCAAGCAGCGGGGAAAGGACGAGATCCATACCCCCGCGGAATGGTGACACGTAGCATGGTGGAGACTCAACGTTGGAAGGGGGTAGTAAGAACATTCTGTGTGATGTGATGACATGGCGGAGCAAAGGCGGACCCTCACGGCGGGGAAAGTCATGTGTTGGTTCGGCATAGGAAATCACACGCTGCAAGAATTGGACAACATATGTGGATAAAAGGTAAGGTAAAGTTTATTAGGTCAGCTGGTACTAAGACCCGTACCAGCCTTAAACCTGACATGAGGCGCACACCTACACCTTGACACCCCCAATCCCCACACGCCACGTGTCTCATTGTCAGTGTCCTTACGACACTTTCCTTCTGTCATCCTACTCACCCGCCTTTTTAGCTCGAACAGCCCACTCTAGTAGTAACAACTCCCGTATTTCTCTCCAGTAAAAAGACACAAGTTACTATCTACAGCAAATACCAAGTAGGGAAGAGCACCTGGTCTACCCCAATCACTGTCAGGGTTCCCCGCGTCGCTTTCCCAAGCAGTGTCACCCTCTGTTCAGGTATTCCATTCTCTATTTTCCCTCTGTTTCCTTTCTCTTTTTCGAATTCTTAAAATGTCAACCATGGGGAGGGGAATGCCCAAGAAGAATGAGCCAGAAACTCCCCTGGTCCGTGAGTCTAGGAACCCCCCTGGTTTTGAACCCCTCTATGACTTGCAGTATAGTATCTGCGACCCAAAATACCCTTTTGACATATGCAGTATCAAACCCCTGCTTTTTGACCGCCATTGCAAGAACGCAGACCGTTTCCGAGTTTTCGTGTCGGGCTTCTACCACCAAATCACCCCCCAGGTCCATTCTTGTATCGATTTCATCACCTGGCTCAGAGATGCCTTTGATGTACATCGGGCCGCTTTCATTTCCCCTCAAGGGAATAGGGTTTTTCCCCTTTCTCCCGATGTTATCAGACAGGCCCTCCGTTTCCCTGCCAGCAACACATATGTTAGCTTCAAAGACGAAACCTTCGCAACCCAGTTCATTAAACAGCCAAGGGAAGCCCGCCGTGCCTTCATATCTTCCATAACCGTCGACCATGCAACTTCCCTGCCTACATTAGAGCCATTTTCACTAAGTCTGTTTGTCGAAGAGGTTCGACCCGTCCTCTCTCTCATCGCTAGCCTTTTAGGGATAGGGAGCTCAGAAGACATCTCTATGGTATGCGTTCGCTTCTTATGGCTCATGTCACAGAATGGGGTTGTTTTGGACATTCCCAGTTTCCTCTCCTCGACCATCCTAACCCAATTCCAAGAGCTCTCACAAACCCGCCAGTTCCACTTCTGCTCAATGGTGTTCTACCTCTTCTTGTTCCAGCATGTAGATAAGTTCGACCATTTGGGGTTAGATAGGGTCTATTCTGAGAATTCCCAACCCAGACCAGTCTTCGACTAGAATTTCTCCGTCCGTCAATTACCTAAGGGAGAGGGCTATGCGAAATTTGTGAACACTTTAATGTCCATCGCCTATACCATCATCCACGATTCACCTTCCCCTAGGGTTTTCCAAGAAATGAAACGTTGGCTGCAAGCTGAGAAATACCAGTGTACCAGAGATTGGTTTCTTTCTGAAGACTGCACTGAAATTCGGGTCTATGGAGCCGAAGTTGCCCCATACCAGTTGCCAGTTTTCCCCGTCCAACGAGTTTACGCCCTAAAATACATCCGGCAAGCCCTCAAGGCCGACCAGCTCCATTTTGTCCCCGCTAAGAAAGGCTACATCCTAAGGCTTGCTGTCCAAATCGGCCCCTTCGTGGTAAACTCAAGACATGCCCTCCCAATTGCTGAAAAGATGCTGCAAAATATGGACCTGCCGCTGGGGAAAAGCTGGGCTTATGACCCACGAGAAATCATTTCAAACAAAAGGAAAAGGAACAGGTCTACACCCTACATACATGAGCCGAGGCCATTTATGGAATGGATGGCTAACCTTGAAATTTGGCCCTTGTTTTCGCAGATGGAGACAGATTCATCTGCTACAGGGGGAGAGGAGGAAGTGAATAGGGGTGCCGGTGAAGAAGAAGCAAGTACCTTCGACGCAGTACCACCGCCCAAGAGGCAAACGACGACCACCAGTGAAGCGGAAGTCATAGGAGAAGGGCAATTACTGGAACCCTTCACGAAGTTTGATGAATTAGACAAAGGCAAGGCAGGGATAACAGTGTTGAGAGACAGCGCCGCTTCCTCCGATTACACAGAGGTTACTCAGGCCATCATCGAGCACACTTCATCCAGGCCAAGCGAAAGGGAGCAGACGAATAAAGTAATCCGAGACAGGTACAAGGCTGAATTAGGGGGGTATGTGGAAAAATATCATACCAGGCTCTCCGCCTCTATCAACGCGGATACTGAAAGCCTGGTATTGTCTATGGCAGAGGCCATCCTGGACCCTCATTCTGATGTTCCTAGTTATAAAGTGCTTGAAATTTCCATTGACATGCAGAAGGTACCGGCCAATGACATGTGCGACCTGTTCCAAACGGTTTGCGACATGATGAAGGATAAACTAATGCAGCTCACCCTCGCATTAAGGAAGTTAGAACAGAAACATGACCAGCTGAGGGCATCCTTAGTAGCTGAACAAGTTTCCTGCCGTGCCAACGCACATCAGGTGCGTGATGTCGACGACCAAATCAAGAACTCAGATGATGGAGGAAAAGGTGCACAGGCAGCACTCATAAAGCAGTTGCAGAAGGAAGTCGCATCCGCAAAAATACAGGCTCGTATTCCTACCTCGCATCATGTTCAGACAGCTGAATTGGTACAAGCAGAGGAAGAAAAAGCAGAGCTGTCTGCCAGGTTATCCAAGGAGAGGGAAGAGAAAGAAAATATGGCCGAAAAGATCAGCGAGCTACAGGACAGAGCAACAGAGCTACAGGCCAGGTGGGATTCACATAGCTGCCAGCCAGCTGAAGCATCAAGTAGAGTTAGCTCATTGCCAGCACAACTGTCCGCAGCCAGAGCTGACATTGAAGTACTACAAAAGCAAGCATCTACGGCTAGACAAAAGATCACACAATTGGAGAACTCCCTGGTCGAAAATGCCAGAACAGTCGAGGGACTACAGAAGGAAGTTGAGCAAGAAAGGAAGGTCACGGCGGAGCAGCAGAAAATAATTGCTGACATGAGAAGTCGAGCAAAGGGGAACCTAACCCTTCTCGAGGCTAGAAGCATAATCTGGTCAGATATAATCATGGCGGTAACCGAGCAATGGGAGTTTTTGACAACGATAGGGGAGCACAAGTCTACTATTCCCTATCTCAGTAGAAGGTTGCAGGAGGCAGGGGTTGATCTACCTGACAGAGCTCAACATGCTAAGGAGTACATTTTTTTTCTTTACGAGCTAAGGTCAAATGACTTGAAGAAACACGGTATCTCCAGCCGATTCACAGAGGTCATCGAATGTCGTAAGATCATCAATAAAGAGAATGCCCGAGTAACAGCCTCAAGAGCCCTTAAACAAGTGGTCAACAGCGTCAAACAGTTCGACGAGATATGGAATAGAATCATCACAGCTGGACTCCCTCCCTGCTAGGATCCAGCAGCCCCTAACGTGCTCTTGCCCCTGGACCAATATACAGCACGCTTGCAAACGAAAAAATATCGGACTGACCTCCAGATGGGAAAAGCGACTCAACTCAAAGCTGACACAATTGTTACGGTTCTCCAAAAGGAGTTTAATCTCCTTTACATGATCAGGCACCAGCTCCCTACCGGGGCAGGTTTTCACGCTCTCAGTGAAGCCTTCATCGAGGTGGAGGGGCTCTCAGCGATGCCTGAGCCAACTGTGGAGAGTCAGCAGAGACTGACACAGTTTATGAGTCATCATACCAGTTCATCCGCTAACATGCCTCCCCCTGAATCAGCAACTGCTTCCACTCAGCCTCGCCTGTGATTTTTCTGTCAACTCATGATGTGGCCTTAACGGCCTTTTTCACTTTTACTTATTTTATTTCTTTTAAGGTTCCAAGTGGGTTGTTTTCCCCCACTCTTGCATTTTACTTTTTACACCAAACAGTTGTTTAAATTTCTGTTTTTGAAAGTGGCCGAGGGCCTGTTTACACATGATGGGAGGCTTGATCCCCATCATGAAATTTTGTTGTTATGAAAGTGACATTTAACAAATTTTGTTCACACGAAGAAGATATTTTCCCAAAATATCTTCTCGCTGAGATGGAAGGAAGCCCATATAAGGTAAATCAAAGGAGAAAGAAAGGTTCCAAAATTTTGGGAGGAAGTAACTGTGTAAGACCTTCTTGTTTGGTTATTTTGTGAACATCCTAGTATGAATGCAAAGAGCCCATAGGGCCTCAATGAAAATGAGTTTTGTTTCGGATAAGGATTCTGGCTTCGATTATTCGCAGTGTGTTATTCTCTCTGGTGTGTGTTGTAGTATTGTCATTCATTTTTCTTATATCCATATATCTAGTATTACATTCTGGAATGCAAGTTGCTGGCTGCTTTCTGTTATGAATTTATCCCTGTGGATACTTATTTCATTAGCTTCTCAGCACTTTAAATATGGCTCAGGTGTAATATGTTGTTCCATTTTCACCCCATTCACATTTCTGCTATATTGAATGTTATGAAGTATTATTTACGAATGTGGTTATCATGTATGGATTCTTAATGTTTAAGCCCACCACATGTTAACGCGTGTTTCTGAATACTGTCTTTATAGCAATTAATATCTCCTTCCTTCTACATTCTCAGTAGATACCTTTATATTATCCTTCTCTGTGAACTATTCTAGAATCCGGCCCTTGCTACAGCAAACTGTCTTGGAATTGTCTTGTGCATTTATGTTGGGGCTTAACATCTTTCTTATTCAGAATTGTCTCTTCAGCTTTAAACTTCTGAAATATTGGATACCACTGAAATTCTAGTTTTCTCATTTGAAAATAAATAGCCCGAGAGCTCGGTCTTGCTGAGATCCTTCCCATTACAAAATCGTGTCTCTCTGCTATATAAGATGTCCTAGGCACTGGTCTATGGCAACTCTAGGCTGTCTCTAGGAGTTACAACATCTTTTTGGCGCCATTACCAGGGAACGAAGTTGAAGAAATTTGAATCCCTGGGCCTTGACAAAACCTATCCACTCTTCAGTTAGGTGAGCACGAAGAGTTGAGAGTTGTGCACCCCTCACCTTGGCGACTCCACGATCATATTACAGTTAAAACTTTTTTCAGTCTTGGCTCCCCGTAAGCCACACCTAAGGTCAGATACATCTCAGTCAAGGACACCCTCTATGTCTGACCCAGAGAGAATCCTGCATAGAAGAGGCTGGAGGGAAAGGCAGTCAGTTCATACCGAGATTCCTGAATTCTCCCTAGAAGATTTTCCATATCTCCCGTCCTCTTCTTCTCAAAATGCCCAAATATAAGGCCTTAACCCTATCATAATAGATACTGGTTACTATTCTGAGAGCCCACCTCGGGGAGGCACCCATATCAAAGACGAAGCCGAGTCTAGCTATACTCCACATTACTCTTTCCACCCTACCCCTGAAGTTGAGGAAATTAAGGAAGTTACTGAAGTGTCTGCTGTTCACAGCCCAACATTCTCGTCAACTCCTCAAGCCGTTGTTCACTACATCCCCATCATTATCCATACTTCACTTCCACCCTCTCCTCCTCCTCTCACAGCTCAGATTCTTGCATTACCTCCACCTCCTCCCCTAATGGAGAATGTCCCTGGCTTCTTGCAAAACAGATACGCTCCTTTGCAGCTACCTGCAGTACTAAATGACATGCCACAGGATTATTTAAAGATTCTACCCAGATTTAGTGGTGAGAATGACATTTAAGCACATAAGCATGTCGAAATTTTCTGCTCTTTCGCAGAGAATTTTAACGTTGAGCATCTTGATGTAGTTCTAAGGTTTTTTGTGCAATCCTTAGATGGGGAAGCCAGAAAATGGTTCAAAACCCTTGGAGCTCATTCCATCAACACTTGGGAGGCTATGGAGGATGCTTTCATCAAAAAGTGGGGAGAAAGGAAAGATCACGGGGATGTCCTTACCGAGTTTAACACTCTGAAAAAGAAGCACAATGAAGGGGTATTAGAGTTTATCAGAAGATTTAACAAATTGTACCTGAGTCTCCCAACTGAGATGAAGCCTGATCAGACCGCTGCCAAGGTCATTTTTGTGGTAGCATTTGATCCTGAATTTGGTTTCTCACTGAGAGAGAGAAAGCCAGCCACTTTGGATGACGCACAGACAGATGCGTTGGAGATAGAAGCAAATTTTGTCTCAACTGGCAATTCCAAAGGGAAACAAGAACATGATACTAGAAGAAGGGGCAAGGAAGAAGTATCCACTTCAAGCCAAGATAGAGATTCGGCAAATGACAAGATGGAAGAGATGAATAGACTGATCAAGAATCTCTCAAATAAGCTGGTCAAGCTGGAGATGGAGGCCAAGAATTCACCCCCAAAGAACTTCCAAAATGCTCCAAACAGGGGATTCAATCCTCAATACAAGAAACCACCCTTGCAGATACTGCAGAGGGGACAAAAGGAGCAACAAGATCAGGAACCGCATCCTTTATACTTGGAGGGACAAGTGGAGGCTTCTCCTGAAGATTCTGCCTATGAACAAGAGGAGGCACGCCCCGTCTTCTCAGACAGTGATGACATAGAATGCCCTGTACAAGAAATTGAGGAAAGGGAGCTACAAGCTCACTCAGAAATGAGGAACAACGAGGATACTGAAGAGCTCGAGATCGATGACTACTGTAAACAGTTCGTTGACTTCATGCAAGCCCAGTTTAATAGAAAATATGACCTCAGGTCATCCAGAAAGAGAACCCGCACTCAAGATGAAGAGGAGGACACACCCCAAAAGTCAGCATCTGCACAGAAAGAGGCCAATACTCGAGAACCCCCAGAAAAAGGTAAGAGGCCCCTTAACCAATATCTGCAATCTGATATTCAAATGCCTTCGTCTTCACAAGTAGATGTATCCCCGGATAATAAACCTCCAGTAAAAGAAGTTAAGCCTCCTCTGCAAAGTAAAGAGTTAAAAGAAAAAGAAGTGTCAATAGATAAGCCTTCATCTGTCTTCTGTTTACAAAAAGAGCTTGAAAAAGTAAAAATACCTGTCCCTCTGTCTGAGTTATTGAAACAACCTGCCTATCAGTCACAGGTCTCTTCCTTCATCTCCCCTCCTGATGTACCACACATTCCAGACAGTCTTAACCTGCAAGAAGAAAGACCTATGGTAGTGTTCGGTCCACACGTTGAAGAGTTAGATCCCTCCACCCCTTCCTTTTATGTATCTTTAGTGATCCATGATCTATTGTTGCATAATTGTATGTTAGAATCAGGAGCGTCTCACAACCTCATGCCTCTATCTGTCATGGAGCAATTGGGACTCCAAATCACTCACCCATATAAAGACCTCTATTCTTTTGATTCCAAAAGAGTGAAATGTTTGGGCATGATTAAAGATCTAGCAGTTACTCTGGCTCAGATCCCTGCCAAAAGTGTGGTGATGGATATCGTAGTGGCTGACATCCCAGCCTGCTTCGGTATGCTACTGTCAAGGTCTTGGGGGACCAGAATCGGAGGATCAATCAAACTGGACCTGTCCTATGCCACTATCCCTGTCTTTGGTGGCCAAGAGAGGAGATTGTACCGAGAAACCAGATTTTTTAAAACAGTCACCAAGGTAGGTGATTCGGTTAATTCTCCAGTCTACAGCCGAGATGGGGATTTCTCCTGTCTGATGTTAGAAGAAGATCAAGAATATGCCCATGAGCCCTCATTCTGTCAGATAAAGACTGAATCATCAGTGCAGGACTGTGGATCTGAAATCTGGACACTCCACTTTGATGGGGCAAATTCCAGGGAAGGAAATGGGGCTGGAGTGTTGCTAATTTCACCTATGGGTCAATGGGTCCCCTTGTCTTTCAAATTGGAATATGAGGCCACAAAAAATGTGGCTGAATATGAAGCACTCATATTGGGGCTGCAGACAGCAAGGAGTATAAAAATACAGAATCTAAAGGTGCTGGGAGACTCTGAATTGGTGGTTAGAGAAGTGAAAAATCAGTGTCAAGCCAAACATCCTAGGCTAAAGGCCTATAGAAATGAAGTTTGGGATCTTGTAGAGAACTCTTTCTTGGCATTTAACATTCAATTCATGCCCCGAGAACAGAACAGAATGGCAGACTCCTTGGCCGTGGCTGCTAGTACCTTCCGCCCACCTCAGAACCCTCTTCTCAGGTACGAGATAAAAGTAAGGTACAGACCATCGATCCCAGACAATGTCAAACACTGGCAAGTGTTTGAGGATGATGAACAAGTGAAAAGATTTCTAGAGACAGTGGGGGAATTCTCTAATATGGAAATCGACTGTGGAAATGAAGATGATGTTGAGGATAAATCAGAAAGCCAGTGGGAAGAAAGGATGGCTGGGAGTAAAATTCTGCAGTTGAAAGGAAACATCATCCCTAGAGGCCTGGTACCCCTGGAAATGTTGTTTGACAAAAATGATGTCTCCAGGCAGCCTAGAAAAATGACATATGAAAACCAGATAGAAGACCTAAATCTGGGTACTGAAGCTGAACCCAAAGTTGTGAAGCTGTCCAGAAAGGTCCTTGATGACTACAAAGTGAAGTATCTGCAATTGTTTCAGTCTTATAGGGATGTGTTTGCATGGTCTTATCAAGACCTGAAGACATTTGATATCAGCATTCTGCAGCATGAGATTCCCCTAAAGGCAGATGCGAGGCCCCATAAACAGAAGCTCAGAAAAATTAATCCCCTATTACTCCCCTCCATTGAGAAGGAAATCAAGAAGCTGTTAAAGGCTAAGATAATTGTACCGTTGAAATACTCTGAATGGGTAGCAAACCTAGTCCATGTCCGGAAGAAAAATGGAGAAATAAGGCTGTGCGTGGATTTCAAAAACTTGAATAAAGCCTCCCTGAAGGATAATTACCCATTACCGAAGATGGACCACATCCTGCAGAAAGTAGTGGGGGCCTCTAGGATGTTTATGATGGATGGTTTTTCAGGTTATAATGAGGTGGCTGTACTTCTGGAGGACCAGAAAAAGACTGATTTCACCATGCCTTGGGGAACATTTATGTACGCTAGGATGCCTTTTGGGCTAATTAATGCAGGAGCCACGTTTCAAAGGGCTATGGACATAACCTTTGTTGGAGAACATGACAAGTTTCTGGTGGTGTACCTGGATGATATAACAGTCTTTTCGAAAGATGATACCGAGCACATTCAGCATTTGCAGAGGACTTTTGAGAAATGCAGAAGGTATGGACTTTCCCTAAATCCTCAAAAATCTTTCTTTGCATTAGAAGAGGGTAAGCTCCTAGGACACATAGTAACTAAAGATGGGGTCAAAATCGATCCTAAAAGGGTGGAAGCTATAAATGGTATCTCCCCCCCAGGAATAAGAAAGAGGTCCAGGTGTTCTTAGGATGTATCAATTTTCTCAGAAGATTTATTCCTAACTATGCTAAAATAGTTAGACACATAACAGATATGTTAAAGAAAGATAATGAGGTGAAATGGGCACCATAATCAAGGTAGGCCTTTGCCAAGATAAAGAATGCGTTTGCTGAGGCTCCCGTGCTGGAAAAGCTAGATTTCACAAAACCTTTTATGATTTTCTCTTTTGCATCACCTCACACGGTAGCCGGAGTTCTCTTACAGAAAAACGAAGATGGGTATGAGCAACCCATTGCTTTCTTTAGTCAAGTGCTTCATGACGCAGAGCTGAAATACAACATATTGGAGAAGCAGGTTTATGCCCTGGTAAAGTCCCTCAAGGCATTTCGCATGTATATTCTGCAGTCCCAAGTTACTGCTTTTGTACCCACCGCAGCGGTTAAGGATATCCTCGTTCAGGGTGACAGTGAAGGGAAAAGGGGCAGGTGGATTGCAAAAATACAGGAATATGATCTGGACATCAGACCCACCAAGTTAATTAAAGGACAGGGGCTAGCAAATATTTTGTTAGAATCAAATCATCAAGCTTTGGGCATCCACTTATCCATGGTTGTAAATGAAAATTCTGAGGAGCTGACAGGGGGGCAAGAGGTGGAAATGGCCACTCAGAAAATACAGATGAAATATCTTACTAGTCCTTGGTACAAAGAAATAGTTGAGTACCTCCTGACACTCAGCTGCCCACCCAGCTGTGATAAATCCAAATACAGAGCATTGAGGCTGAAATCATAGAAGTATGTAGTTGCCAATGGTCAGTTATATTGGAGAGATCTTTCAGGCATACTGCTATTATGCCTCATAGAAGGTGAAGTGGAGAACATAATAACCGAATTTCATGGGGGAATCTGTGGAGGACATTATAGCTGGAGGAGCACAGCTCAGAAAATTCTGAAGGCTGGTTTTTACTGGCCTAAATTTTTTGGAGACGTCTTTGCTTGGGTCAGAGCATGTGACAAATGCCAGAAGTTTGCTGAAAAGCAGAAGTTAGCAGCTCTACCCCTGATTCCTGTGCATGTTGATGAACCTTTCAAACAATGGGGAATTGACTTCATAGGTTAGATTCACCCCCCCCTCAAGTGGGCAGCACAAATGGATCTTGACTGCCACAGATTACTTCACGAAGTGGGTGGAGGCCATACCCACACGAAACGCTACAGACACGGTGATCATCAAATTCATGGAAGAGAACATTATCTCCAGGTTCGGATGTCCTGCTAGAATAGTAACTGACAATGCTCAAGCTTTCAAATCTACTAAATTTGTGAATTTTTGTCAGCAGTATAACATCACTCTGGGCCACTCCACATCTTACTACCCACAGGGAAATGGTTTGGCGGAATCATCAAACAAAACGCTGGTCAGAGCTCTAAAGAAGACAATAAATGAAAACCAGAGGAACTAGGATTCCCAACTGAAGTTTGCTCTGTGGGGAAACAGGGTAACCAGTAAAAGGGCAACTGGGAAATCTCCCTACAAGTTAGTATATGGGCGAGCAGCTGTGTTCCCCATACAATTAGCTTTACCTGTTGCTCGTTTCATGCAAGAGGCTCAGGAGGAACCTGATGGTATGACTAGAAGAATCAACCAGCTGGTGGAACTCGAAGAAACGCGTGGTCAGGTAAACCAGCGGCTTGTGGAATACCAGGAGAAGATGAAAGAGTTGTTTGATCACCATACCAAGGATAGAAAGTTACAGGTGGGAGACCTAGTTCTCAGGTGGGATGTACGAAGGGCCAATAAAGGTAAGCATGGTAAATTTGATCCCCTTTGGTTCGGACCCTTCAAGATTACAGAACAAGGGGGAAATAATACTTTTAAGCTGGAGAATTTGCAGGGAGATCTGTTGGACGCCCCTGTAAATGGGCAGTTCCTCAAACTGTATTTTCAGTTCTGAGGCAGGCTGAAAAAGCCTGATTGTATTATATTGTACATTAGCTGCTGTTTTCGTTTTTTACCAAGTAATGTATGAGTCATGATGATCTGTCCAGGGAGAAGTCTCAAGAGCTGGAAAAGTAGTGTTCAAAGAAGATAGACAGGCATTCTGTGTAGTTATCGATACGTTTGGGGACAAACGTGTTGTCCCCAGGTGGAGCCAATGTTGTTCAATCTTTAGCATTAGTCACGGGTGTATTAAAGGATGGACAAGCCACGCATTAAAATTTTATATCAAAGGGCAAAATGTTCCAAAAAGTGGATCGAAAAGAGACAAGGTAGTGAAATTCACATGTATTAAAGCCAATGGGTAAATAACGTAAAGGATGGAGTGTAAAACCATAAGTAAACAAGAGGTATAAAAGCAAAGGGGACGCAGCACTAAACACTAGACCGATATATTAAAAGGAGCTGCTGCCACGTGAGAAAGCACGTGGGGAAATTCCGAGGGGGTCAAGCAGCGGGGAAAGGACGAGATCCATACCCCCGCGGAATGGTGACACGTAGCATGGTGGAGACTCAACGTTGGAAGGGGGTAGTAAGAACATTCTGTGTGATGTGATGACATGGCGGAGCAAAGGCGGACCCTCACGGCGGGGAAAGTCATGTGTTGGTTCGGCATAGGAAATCACACGCTGCAAGAATTGGACAACATATGTGGATAAAAGGTAAGGTAAAGTTTATTAGGTCAGCTGGTACTAAGACCCGTACCAGCCTTAAACCTGACATGAGGCGCACACCTACACCTTGACACCCCCAATCCCCACACGCCACGTGTCTCATTGTCAGTGTCCTTACGACACTTTCCTTCTGTCATCCTACTCACCCGCCTTTTTAGCTCGAACAGCCCACTCTAGTAGTAACAACTCCCGTATTTCTCTCCAGTAAAAAGACACAAGTTACTATCTACAGCAAATACCAAGTAGGGAAGAGCACCTGGTCTACCCCAATCACTGTCAGGGTTCCCCGCGTCGCTTTCCCAAGCAGTGTCACCCTCTGTTCAGGTATTCCATTCTCTATTTTCCCTCTGTTTCCTTTCTCTTTTTCGAATTCTTAAAATGTCAACCATGGGGAGGGGAATGCCCAAGAAGAATGAGCCAGAAACTCCCCTGGTCCGTGAGTCTAGGAACCCCCCTGGTTTTGAACCCCTCTATGACTTGCAGTATAGTATCTGCGACCCAAAATACCCTTTTGACATATGCAGTATCAAACCCCTGCTTTTTGACCGCCATTGCAAGAACGCAGACCGTTTCCGAGTTTTCGTGTCGGGCTTCTACCACCAAATCACCCCCAGGTCCATTCTTGTATCGATTTCATCACCTGGCTCAGAGATGCCTTTGATGTACATCGGGCCACTTTCGTTTCCCCTCAAGGGAATAGGGTTTTTTCCCTTTCTCCCTATGTTATCAGACAGGCCCTCCGTTTCCCTGCCAGCGACACATATGTCAGCTTCAAAGATGAAACCTTGGCAACCCAGTTCATTAAACAGCCAAGGGAAGCCCGCCGTGCCTTCATATCTTCCATAACCGTTGACCATGCAACTTCCTTTCCTACATTAGAGCCATTTTCACTAAGTCTGTTCGTCGAAGAGGTTCGACCCGTCCTCTCTCTCATCGCTAGCCTTTTAGGGATAGGGAGCCTGGAATACATCTCTATGGTATGCATTCGCTTCTTATGGCTCATGTCACAGAATGGGGTTGTTTTGGACATTCCGGAGTTCTTTCTCGTCGTCTTGGAATTCCAAGAGCTCACAAACACTTCGGTTCATGCAACTCAATGGTGTTCTACCTCTTCTTATTCCAGCATGCAGATAAGTTCGACCATTTGGGGTTAGACAGGGTCTATTCTGAGAATTCCCAACCCAGACCAGTCTTCGACTGGAATTTCTCCGTCCGTCAATTACCTAAGGGAGAGGGCTATGTGAAATTTGTGAACACTTTCATGTCCATCGCCTATACCATCATCCACGATTCGCCTTCCCCTAGGGTTTTCCCAGAAATGAAACGCTGGCTGCAAGCCGGGAAATACCAGTGTACTGGAGATTGGTTTCTTTCTGAAGACTGCACTGAAATTCAGGTCTATGGAGTCGAAGTTGCCCCATACCAATTTCCAGTTTTCCCCGTCCGACAAGCTTACGCCCTAGAATACATCCGGCAAGCCCTCAAGGCCGACCAGCTCCATTTTGTCCCTGCTAAGAAAGGCTACATCCTAAGGCTTCCTGTCCAAATCGGCCCCTTCGTGGTAAGCTCAAGACATGTCGTCCCAATTGCTGAAAAGATGCTGCAAAATATGGACCTGCTGCTGGGGAAAAGCTAGGCTTATAACCCGCGAGAAATCATTTCAAACAAAAGGAAAAGGAACAGGTCTACACCCTACATACATGAGCCGAGGCCATTTATGGAATGGAGGGCTAACCTTGAAATTTGGCCCTTGTTTTCGCAGATGGAGACAGATTCATCTGCTACAGGGGGAGAGGAGGAAGTGAACAGGGGCGCCGGTGAAGAAGAATCAGGTACCTCCGAGGCAGTACCACCTCCCAAGAGGCAGAGGTCGGCCACCAGTGAAGCGGAAGTCATAGGAGAAGGGCAATTACTGGAACCCTTCACGAAGTTTGGTGAATTCGACAAAGGCAAGGCAGGGATAACAGTGTTGAGAGACAGCGCCGCTTCCTCTGATTACACAGAGGTTACGCAGGCCATCATCGAGCACACTTCATCCAGGCCAAGCGAAAGGGAGCAGACGAATAAAGTAATCCGAGACAGGTACAAGGCTGAATTAGGGGGGTATGTGGAAAAATATCATACCAGGCTCTCCACCTCTATCAACGCGGATACTGAAAGCTTGGTATTGTCTATGGCAGAGGCCATCCTAGACCCTCATTCTGATGTTCCTAGTTATAAGGTGCTTGAACTTGCCATCGACATGCAGAAGGTACCGGCCAATGACATGTGTGACCTGTTCCAAATGGTTTGCGACATGATGAAGGATAAACTAATGCAGCTCACCCTCGCATTAAGGAAGTTAGAACAGAAACATGACCAGCTGAGGGCATCCTTAGTAGCTGAACAAGTTTCCTGCCATGCCAACGCACATCAGGTGCGTGATCTCGAGGACCAAATCAAGAACTCAGATGATGGAGGAAAAGGTGCACAGGAAGCACTCATAAAGCAGTTGCAGAAGGAAGTCGCATCCACAAAAAGACAGGCTCGTTTTCCTGCCTCGCATCATGTTCAGACAACTAAATTGGTACAAGCGGAGGAAGAAAAAGCAAAGTTGTCTGCCAGGTTATCCAAGGAGAGGGAAGAGAAAGAAAAGATGGCCGAAAAGATCAGCGAGCTACAGGACAGAGCAACAGAGCTACAGGCCAGGTGGGATTCACATAGCTGCCAGCCAGCTGAAGCGTCAAGCGGAGTTAGCTCATTGCCAGCACAACTATCCGCAGCCAGAGCTGACATTGAAGTACTGCAAAAGCAAGAATCTACGGCCAGACAAAAGATCACACAATTGGAGAACTCCCTGGTCGAAAATGCCAGAACAGTCGAGGGACTACAGAAGGAAGTTGAGCAAGAAAAGAAGGTCACGGCGGAGCAGCAGAAAATCATTGCTGACATGAGAAGTCGATCAAAGGGGAACCTCACCCTTCTCGAGGCTAGAAGCATAATCTGGTCGGATATAATCACAGCGGTAACCGAGCAATGAGAGTTTTTGACAACGATAGGGGAGCACAAGTCTACTATTCCCTATCTCAGTAGAAGGTTGTAGGAGGCAGGGGTTGATCTACCTGACAGAGCTCAACATGCTAAGGAGTACATTTCTTTTCTTTACAAGCTGAGGTCAAACGACTTGGAGAAACACAGTATCTCCAGCCGATTCACAGAGGTCATCGAATGTCGTAAGATCATCAATAAAGAGAACGCCCGAGTAACAGCCTCAAGAGCCCTTCAACAAGTGGTCGACAACGTCAAACAGTTCGACGAGGTATGGAATAGAATCATCACAACTGGACTCCCTCCCTGCTGGGATCCGGCAGCCCCTGCCGTGCTCTTGCCCCTGGACCAATATACAACACGCTTGCAAACGGAAAAGGATCGGACTGACCTCCAGATGGGAAAAGCGACTCAACTCAAAGCTGACACAATTGTTACGGTCCTCTAAAAGGAGTTTAATCTCCTTTACATGATCAGGCAACAGCTCCCTACCGGGGCAGGTTTTCATGCTCTCGGCGAAGCCTTCATCGAGGTGGAGGGGCTCTCAGCGATGCCCGAGCCAACTGTGGAGAGTCAGCAGAGATTGACACAGTTTATGAGTCAGCATACCAGTTCATCCGCTAACATGCCTCCGCCTGAATCAGCAACTGCTTCCACTCAGCCTCGCCTGTGATTTTTCTGTCAACTCATGATGTGGACTTAACGACCTTTTTCACTTTTACTTAGTTTATTTCTTTTAAGGTTCCGAGTGGGTTGTTTTCCCCCACTCTTGCATTTTACTTTTTACACCAAACAATTGTTTAAATTTCTGTTTTTGAAAGTGGCCGAGGGCCTGTTTAGACATGATGGGAGGCTTGATTCCCCATCATGAAATTTTGTTGTTATGAAAGTGACATTTAACAAATTTTGTTCATGCGAAGAAGATATTTTTCCAAAATATCTTCTCGCCGAGATGGAAGGAAGCCCATATAAGGTAAATCAAAGGAGAAAGAAAGGTTCCAAAATTTTGGGAGGAAGTAACTGTGTAAGACCTTCTTGTTTGGTTATTTTGTGAACGTCCTAGTATGAATGCAAAGAGCCCATAGGGCCTCAATGAAAAGGAGTTTTGTTTCGGATAAGGATTCTGGCTTCGATTATTCGCAGTGTGTTATTCTCTCTGGTGTGTGTTGTAGTATTGTCATTCATTTTTCTTATATCCATATATCTGGTATTACATTCTGGAATGCGAGTTGCTGGCTTCTTTCTGTTATGAATTTATCCCTGTGGATACTTATTTCATTAGCTTCTCGGCACTTTAAATATGGCTCAGGTGTAATATGTTGTTCTATTTTCACCCCATTCACATTTCTGCTATATTGAATGTTATGAAGTATTATTTACGAATGTGGTTATCATGTATGGATTCTTAATGTTTAAGCCCACCACATGTTAACGTGTGTTTATGAATATTGTCTTTATAGCAATTAATATCTCCTTCCTTCTACATTCTCAGTAGATACCTTTATATTATCCTTCTCTGTGAACTATTCGAGAATCCGGCCCTTGCTACAGAAAACTGTCTTGGAATTGTCTTGTGCATTTATGTTGGGGCTTAACATCTTGCTTATTCAGAATTGTCTCTTCAGCTTTAAACTTCTGAAATATTGGATACCACTGAAATTCTAGTTTTCTCATTTGAAAATAAATTGCCCGAGAGCTCGGTATTGCTGAGATCCGTCCCATTACAAAATCGTGTCTCTCTGCTATATAAGATGTCCTAGGCACTGGTCTATGGAAACTCTAGGCTGTCTCTAGGAGTTAGAACACCCTTCAGAGGAATTTTGTTACAAAGTGTTCAAAACAGGATTGTATTCTTAATGTTTGTTGCATCTCTTTTTCATAAAGTGAATTTTGTTCATTTAGTTTTCATCTCAAAATTTGCTTTTTGTTACAATGCATTAGATCAAGTTGCATTGAAATTTCATGTTTAAAATTTATCGTTGAATTTAGATTACATTGTTTAATGATTGGAAACTAAAGGTTGAATTGAGTGCATTCTCTTTCATTAAAAGCATGCATTAAGTAGATCCCCATTTCATCAAAAAATTTATTGAGTGCATTCTTATTCATTCAAAAGAAAAATGAAATTGTGCATAGATTACATTTCATAATTCACATCTTTGAATGTTTTAGATTACTTTTGGATGGTGAAATTCATCTATTTTGGAAAAGTTTTGGTTTCAGTATTATTGTTTGAGACTCCTCCCTTAACTAGATAACATTCATTGAATTGAAAGCTTTCTTTTCTCATATAGCTACATATAAAAGTTCTTAGATGACAGCGGTAGGGCCTTGGAATTGAAACATAATTTCAAGATCAACTTTAAAATGAATTCAATCAACCTAAGGAAGCATTGAAACATAATGCTTGTAGAGGTCTAGGCTAGTGACATGTTCCTGCATCGTTAAACCTAGTAGCTCTCGTTTTCTATCTGGCATTAGATAGCACTAGTACGGACTTGTCTCTCTGTACCATCGAGTATATAAAGGGAGACCCTCATGGGTTAACATCCTTTATCCATAGGGATCCGAGTCTGCCGCCCTGTAACCATGATACACTGAACATAGCATTCAAGGAGACTTCCTACACGTACGTTAAGTCCTTGGTCATTTCTCTTTCAATTGATCACCAAGGTGTATATTGCAGTTCACGATAACTTGGTACACCCTCTTGCTTAGATTTCCTGAGTATTCATTTTCGATATTTACTGAATCTTTAAATTTGAAAAGATCATCGAGCACTTATCCTTTTAAGCTCGTTAAAATTGAAAGCAACTAGAGTCACCTTTTATCCTTTTCTCGACTCTTAAAACATGAAAAGGCAGAGTTTTGTTTCAGTGTCTTAAAATTAATTTCCCACGCAATATTCCTGGTTAAAGTTATATTCTTTAGTGATTCTTATATTGAATTCAATGGTGACATTTCCTGGGTTTACCAGTCAAGGATCCCCCTTCGATGGGAGTCCTGTTCCTTTTCCTTCTTTTGGAAATGATGGCTTCCCTTATATGGTGAAGTTGTCCCTTCCGGGGTTAACTATTGGTTTACCCATTTGGTTATTTTTAGACTCAATGGTCCCAAGTGTTCCAACCTCTGTCCAACCAAGTTCTCCTTTGCCTGAACCATTTCAACCCCGTGTTGATCCTAAATTTTACCCCTCACCTTCTTCACCCATTTCTTCACCTCGTTCTTCCTCTTCGCCTGGTGAAATTTTGCATTCTAGTACCCAGGTGGCTAATAAGAAGAAGAAGAAGGAAAATAAGATAGGGGGAAATCAACAATTACTACTACCCATGTGGCTAATATCGAGAAACCTCCCACTCTGTCTCGTAGACTCAAATTACCTTGCAAGCTATGTGAGGGTGACCACCTTCTTCATGATTGCCCTGGTATGCCCAAGGTGCTAGAAGTGTGGTCCGTTGGCCTGATTCATCCTTCATCATCAACCTCTGGGCATCATGCTGATGATGAGCCTTTAGCTAAAGATAATTTGACACTCGTAAGAAATAGGGTAATATCAAATATTCCTATAGGCTCTATGAAGGGAACCATCCTATTCACCTCTGTCCTTATATGGATGAAGCTTCTAAATTATTGGATACCCCTTCAACTTCTAAGTCCTGTCTTCCCATCGGTTACTGGAAGATTTATTTGAGTCCTCCCATAGTTGATCAACCCATTGACTAGGATTCGTCTCTGGTCAATTCCACTCTCTCTGAAAGTTAGTCTCCCGAGTCCATTTCTGACCAATCATTGGTTGAGAAAAAGGTCAACCTGATTCCACCTATAGTTCATCAGGTCTTTTCTGTCGAGAGTGGGTCTCATCCCAATCAGTTTATTTTTGTTTCCATTGATTCCTCAGGATCAGAGGTCGATCCTCCCGTTTCCATGATCCAAGAGGGTTATACTCCGACTCTTGTTGCCATAGTTCCAGAAAGTGATCCTCCTACTCTCATTCCTAGAGTTCATGAGGATGGCCTTTCCACTCCTATAACACGGGGGGATAATAATATTATTCCTATGGAACCCCCTCCATGTATTTTGGTAGCTTCCTTTGATTGGAGTCGATTTATGGGATATCGCCTTCCTTCTTACATGCCCTTTGAGATCACTGTACAAGCCTGCAATATGGTTGTACCAGACATGATTATAGATGAAGGTGCCTCGGTTAATATTTTTTTCTCAACTACATGGCAAGCTTTGGGTTCTCTGCAGCTTGTTCTTGTTACTCAGAATCTGTTGGATTTTCACAGAGGAAAAATTCAACCATTAGGGATCCTTCTGAAGTTTCCTATTACATTGGGAGGGAAAACCATCTATATAGACGTGATGGTGGTCCAAGGCCCCTTAGATTTTAATTTACTCTTGGGGCGCGACTATGCTTATTCCATGGATGCGCTTGTCTCTTCCCTCTTTCGTGTGATTTGTTTTCCACATGAAGGTCAGATCGTGAGCATTGATCAGCTTTCATTCCTTGGTTCTGATGTAACATCTGGTCTACCATCATCCCTTCCTGGTCCTTACCTTCTGGTGGTGTCCTCCCCGCCACATGTCAATTATGTGGCTACCTGTCCCATGTCCACATTCAATGATAGTGTCATTGTGCATCATGTTTTGGGGGTATTGGGTCCTGACTTCAAAGATGTTTTCCTCCCATCGGATGCAAACCTTTTGGACTCCATGACAAGCTTGTCAAAGCATAATTCATTTTCTTGTGTCAAGCTCCTTAAAAAATGAATAATCTCTTTGGAGCAGAGTTCATTTTCTTGTTTCAAGCTCCTTAGAAAATGAAACAAGTCCTTTGGAGCAGAGTTCCTTTTCTTGTGTTAAGCTCGCTAAAAAATGAAACAAGGTGTCATGAGGATAGTTCTTTTATTGTGTCAACCTCATTAAAAAATGAAACGAGTTCCCTTTTCAATTCACGTTTATGATCAGATCTCGAAAATCCAAGTCGAGTCTTTTGCCTGATCTCGTAATTGAACCTTCATTCCATCCGCCTATTAGCAACTATTACTCTACTTCGGTGAATTCACTAAAGCTTAGGGGGCATGTACCTTGAATTGAGTCATCATGATGGGGGCATGAAAACTTATTTCAAGAATAGTTTTTTTCCATTTCAAGCTTGTGTAAAAATGAAACTGGTTTCAAGCATAGTTTTCTAAAAAGTTTTAAGCTTGTGTAAAAATGAAACCAACTTCAAGCAGAGTTTCCTGATTTCAAGCTTACATAAAAATGAAACCATTCTTATTTTACCTCTCATGATTTCCATTTTATCAGCCTGTTTTTCCAGATGAGCCTTGGTTTTCTCATTCCATCGTTACCATCTGCTCGGTCGATTATATGCCCTCACTTGATTGTTTTACCCATTCCTGAGGAACAACTGCAATGAGTGGTATTCTTAGCCAACCTCTTGACCTTTACTTGTTCTGAGCAGTTCCACCATCACCGGAACCAATATCTACCCTTAATACCACTTGTTCCTCTAGGAGGAGTCAACTTTCAACTCTTTTTTGAAAACTGAAAATTAAAAATATTGTCGATACTCTTGTGGTTTTGAACTCGTTAAAGGCTGTGAAATGATATCTACCCAGTATACATTTGCCCCTTTTTCGGGCTGGGATATATTATTTACGAAAAGGGAATACCTTAGCCTATTGCGAATAAGAGGTTCTCTCAGATATTGTTTTCTACCTTTTCGGGTCTGTGAGACTACCTATGAAAAGGGACTTGCTGGAGTTTTCTTTTTTTCTTCTTTTCAAACTCTCTAAATATGAAAATACATCGAGTTCTCCCTTTTTTAGACTCGTTAAAACCTAAATGACATCGGAAATTTTCATCATGACATAACCGAGTTCCTCCTTCCCAGGGCTCATAAAATGTACTAGGATGGATTTGTCTGAAGGAAAAACTTATATGACAAGCATATGCTATCCCCTTCAAGCTTGTCTAAAAATAAAGAGGTACTCGTCAGAAATGGTGGGGGAAAATGGAAGTTACTCGTCAGTTGTGTCGACGGTATGTCACTCTTCAACATGACACTTATCTGCAGTTCATGTCAGGTTGGGATATCTTCACTCTATCACTTTTCCTCCATGGGTTTTGGAAATATGTTTGCCTCTCATTCGATTACCAATCTTGTCAACATGACCTCTAATCCTATTTGAGTCAAATGCTACCAAATTCTAGAGTCGTGTCACCGATATGTTTAAGAGCAAATCCTTCTGCAATTTGTACATTCCCTGATCCTCTATTTCAATCTTTATTAACACTCATATTACATTCTCTGTTTCATGTCGATGATGTGAGATTCATTATGACCCTCCTTCGATGAATATCTTCCTTTTTACTTCAGCTCATTATCCAAGAAGTTGATCTTGAGACTCCCTTCCGATACCTTGGAGCTTGCACGCCTCAATGGCAAGTTCTTTGCATTCGACGCCAAGTTCTCATCATTGGCCTTCGATCGAATGATTTCATGGGTCTTCGACTCCAGCTCACATAGATTGTACTAGTTTTTTCTTGAGAGACATTGTCATTATTGGTGGTTTCTCTCACACCTATTAACATATTTCATCATTGGTTGGTAATCAGGCGATCTTCTTGCATGTTCAACTTCAGATCACTCATTCGCATGCTTGAATTTGTACTTGTTCGGGTTGAGATGGAGCACAAGACCTGGGTTTTTTCTGATAAATCCAAGTTGTGAGGTGATTTGATTTGTCCATGATTGGATACATGTTTCTTTTAGATGGATGGATGTGACCATACCATGAGTCTATATGAGATCCTTCTCAGAGGGATGGCTATGACCATACCATGGTATCTTTTATAGATTTCTGCATCCATACCTTGATCCATGTATTTTTATAAGATATTATAGTTATGTATATGTATCTATGATTGATTTGCAGGTCTCCCGACGGTAGTGTCTGGTTCCTTTCACGTACTTGTAAAGCATTTAACCCCTCACTCATGTTCGGACTTCATACTTTAGGGGGCATCTACTACACATAAATTTGTCACTATCCTTGTACTCCCTATTCCTTGATCCTGGAGGACCCATAAAGTGACCCTTGTGTACTTTCAAGCATGGAATACATACCCCTAAACTACACTTTATTTACCAATTCATCTCCCTTTACAACGTTTCTGGAAGATCCATGTAAAAACCTAGTTTTCAAGGTCATCGCTTTGTCTTAGTGTCTGACCCACGACGATAGCAGAGATTTACACTGAGACCCATGCTGATCGGTGCTCTGTCTTAATGTCAGACCCGCGCCGATCCTCTTTTGGAAATTTTTTAAAATATAAACGCAGCTTTTGTGACTAGAAGCTTCACGATGCAGTGAGCTGGAAGTTTGTTTTGAGGATATGGCTAAGGAATTCCCCTTTGGGATTCTTGTTCCCAAGAAATAGGAACTACTCCAAAGGATAAGCTCTTTTCCCATTATTTGAGGGCCCATAACCTCCTCCTCCATTGTTATATAAGGATGCCTCATTCACCTTTACTTCCTTAGTTAGCTAGAGAGGAGAAGCAATTATAGCTTCGAGAAAATGGTGCAGAGTGTGATTGTTTTTGTGTGTTAAGAACATGGTGATATATTAGACCTTTGTGTATGAGGGTGTTTCAAATGTGCTTGGATACAGACGTACCGAAGGAGAGCCTCAACATTAAGGCTTGGTTGTAAAATCCCCTTGTCTTTATCATAATAAAATGCAACTGATGTTTATCTTCCACTCTTGTCTACATCTATAATGAGATTTATATCATTCCTTTATCAGTTAGATAGGTTGTAATTGTTTTATGTTTGTCATGATTTTACGCTTGTCGTGGTGTCTTGATTGTCTCTATAGGTAATCAAACATTGGTAGCAGCATGCATCGAGCTTGAGAAGAGCGACGAATCAAGAATATTCGACGGAAGATGACACTATAGCATTAGAATAAGGTAGGTCATCTTCCTTGCTCTGAATTTCATTTACAATCTAGGAAGGTAGATGTTGGTATGTTCCTCTAGCTGCTAGACCCAACCTAGGGCTAGAGGGATCACATATTCTAGCCTAGACCTCTATGTGTGTCGTTAATCTTCCAAATTCTCCTTAGGTTAATTGAATAAATTTTTAAATTTGATCTTAAATTGAGTTTCAATTTCAAGGCTCATAGTAAAAATTCACCTAAACTTCCTATGATGTAGCTAGCATGATGAAAATAATTCTTTCGTTTCGATGAATATATAACTATGAGGTGGAAGAAACAAACAATGATGCAGTAATAAAATATGAAAAAACAAGAGCTTCCTAATCATATATTTCAATGTACTATTCCAATGTAATTTCAAAAACCCTATATGCAATTCAAAAAATGGAAATTTTTCTTTTCTTTTCCTTTTCATTTTTCAAATGCAATTAAAATGAAAATGAATCTAGATCATTAACCAAAATAAATAACATAGTCTGCAACTGTATTATGAAAATACTTTTATCCAATAAAAAACCAAGATAAGTTTTCTCAAACCATAATTGATAAGAAGAAAGAAAAATTAAAAAAACTCTTGTGAAAAGGAAATAAATATCAAATGTAAACACATTGATGGATTTACAAAGACAATGACTAGTCCATAGACTCCAGAAAATTCACTGGATCAAATTGGAACTCAGAGCAAGGAATAAAAATGTAATTTTTGCATTCTACAGGAACCATTATAGTCTAGGTGGAGGAACCAGTGCGATGCATCACACATACAAAGAGAGACAAGTGTGTTGGGTCACTTTGTCTCAGACCAGGAAGTGTGTTGAAGCTAATTTTGTTTAAAAAACGAAAAAAAACCCTACCAGGCACATAGTTATGTTTTATTAAGATTGATTACTATCTAAATAAGTCAAATTGAGTCATATTGGAAGGTATAAAATGACTATGAAAAGGAAAAAAATATAGGAACATCTCGTTGCCTAGTGGAGTCGGCATTTTTTTTGACAGAAAATTCTCTCCTGCGAACATAAATGAACTCCCTAGACCTAGTGGCTTGATGTAGAAACAACAGAGCCAAAAGGACAATGTTTTCATTAGAGAAACTAGAAACTAGAGCAAACACCTACCTCAAGTCCAACGTAACTTCTCCTCTTCTCCCAGCTTGTGAAATTTAGCTCCAACTCCAATTACTATAAATGGAACATGAAAAAAAACTATAACAAGCATGAGAACTACAAGATAAAAATAGGATAGACTAATAGCTCCAATCAATGAGTTAAGAAGGAATTGAAATACATATGCATCAAATATGCATAAGTATAGGAAAACAAATTACTTTGTATTAATGAAATGTATGAGAAGATTACAACCCTTTTACATATCTTGACCATGTGGATTTCTCCCACCTAACGTGTCCTTCCTTAACCACAAAGAAAGTCTTCAATCACAATTCAAGGATGGTAATGGATCCTTAGGTAAAAAGAAACAACATTAAGGCATAGCTAAGAGTCTCTAAAATCCAACCCAGACTCCATGGGAGGTAATGAATTTATAGGGTAAATAAGGTAGTTTGGGTTTTACCAATGTAGGACTTAGATCTAGATATGGGAGAGGATAAGCTCTAGGGATAAGAGGTAATACCTCTTGGATAGGAGCTTGAGATCTCAATCAATAGTAAATGGTTAAAACCACCTTAGAAGCTTATGGAAAGATTTAATATTAGAAATTATTTTTTATTTTTCCTAAAATTCTAGAAACATCACACCTACAATAAAGGAAACATGTGTTGGTCAATGCACTTGCTCAGTTATGCAACATGAAATAGTGCAGGTTACTAGAAGAAAATGCGATGGGTCCAAAAACTAGGTTTTTGAGGTGACCAACCCAGAAAATTGGGATTTTTTGGAGAGATAATGCTTAAGGATTTGCAAAGGGATCATTGCAAGGTGTCAAGGATGTTGATTGATCTATTTTCTAGGCCATTTGAGCAGATGTGATAAACTGAACAATAACACCTTGCATCAGCTAGAGGAGCATCTGCAGAAGGGAATAACAGTCTATATTTTCAGATATGAGAAGGTGAGGGAACGGGGGGTACTTTGGATATCCATCACCTCCACTATCATGGCTAGACATATCCATAAAAGGGTCTTTCCAAGCTCAAACTCTATCATGGGATAGGATAATTTTAATTTCCTAATTGCATGCCAAAAAAATCAGTAGATGAATGCCAATAATTAAAGGATAAAAAAAATACTTACATAGCTTGAATCAATAGAATTAAGGAAAAGTAAATTTATTGAATCCTCCCATGAGATTCATGGAAACTGACGAAGAAAAATTACCATGCGGAGCAACAAGCTACTTTTCTGGACCTGCTTAGATAAACATGCCCTTGGACAGTTACCTCAATTTTCCAATTCTCACACACAACCAATTGCTTCTTATTTTTCTTACCAAGGCCCTAGTGACAGAGCGTATATGGAAGAATAAATTTCAAGGAATCAACCCCATTCGAGTCCTACCTCTACATAGACCTTTTTCCCAGAGCTTGCGGGCTCAATGGGGTTTTCTAATTATGAAGGAGGTGGAACCAAACCTGCAAACTATTCCAATGACCTTCATCCACCATTAAATAGATGAAAATTTGTATTAGATAAGTTAATTTACTCCATGAATGGGAATGCCAAGCTCTGTAATACTCGTATAAGCATCATCCTTCCTTCCTGTGTATGCGATGAATCTATCACTTCAAGTTGTTTATGCTTGAAATTTACGTAGAGGGAGATTAAGAGATCAACCCTACCATGTAGCCTCACTTTGATTGATGGATAAGGTGGTGCATGGCCTGCAAGATGGTCCCATTCCACCATCCAAGAGAAATTTCCATCATTTAAAATGAAAACCTTTGTTGTGGAAGTAAATCCCCTTTGCGGACAGAGGCAATCCCACTAGTCCTAGAGTGGGTCTAGCAAAAATCAAAACACACAAAGCTATTGATTCCTAGTTACAAAAGATAGAATCGCAATAGATTTCTTACCATGATTACTTTGCTGCTGTTGTCGAAGAAGAAGTGGTTCTTCCGTTCCTAGCTGGACAGGTCACGATCCGTGAGCTCGCTGCATCCAGACACCTGTACACATGCAAAGAAGAGAGATAACATGCAACGTAATATTTCACACTTTAGAACTATCGATTAGTCAGAGAGGAATGAATGAAATTTCATTATATAATGGACAAACACAATCATGGAACCAATAGTAGAGTCATGTATATTAAGATATGAGAGAGCGATTACAACCGGTGCTCTGACGTCATGATCTTCCTTCGACAGGATTCTAGTGGGACATGTCTCACAAAGCTCGTCAGGGATTTGACAAAACTCTCTCTCTCATAGGGTTCTCCTTAACTCTGCTCTTGATTGTCACTCAACTATAATTTCCTTCCCAAAAGCTTAGCTAGCTAGAAAATGGAGAGGGCAAGCTTTTATGGAAGGAGAAGGAGAGGTTAGGATCCCTATAATCATGGAGGAGAGTCCTATCTCTTAGGAAGGTTCCATGAGAGGTGGAAAACCACTTCCTAATCAGGGAGATCTAGAGCCAAACAACCCAACCTATTTTTGATGATTCATTCTGAAGTTGTTAGAATAAAACTTCTTCCTTCTACTGTTAAAAACAATTCCTTAATAGGCTTGGTGCATGTACAACACAGGGACAGAGCGCCAACTGGCATGCCCACTAGTGTATATTTTCTGCATTGGTGCCAGGGATGAACTGGCTACTCATGCCAATGCCAAAACATGGGTTTTTAGGGTTTTTCAGAGGAAATGTTCTAGAGGAGAATTCTTTCCCTTATGCTGAAGGATACTATCAAGGTGTTTTCAGGACATTTTACTATTCACAAGTCACGGGAATAGTCCTCCAATGTACGGGATGGGGGATTGTAGGGACAGTGAAAACATTTTGTGTAACAGATGCCCCCTAAAGCATGAGGTCCAAGAGAGAGGGAGGGGAAAAATGCTTTATGAGAACGCATTCAACTGAAAACACTGCCATTGGAAGACCTGCGAGTAAAAATACAACTTATATCTCTGACACATGATATGTGGCATGGGTGCAACCATCCGTAATAAAGTGTACAAAATGAGATCCAAGGTATGGACGCAGCCATCCAGTAAAATAAGGATCAACAAGTAGACTTAGTTATGGTTGCAGCCATCCAATCCAAAGAGTCATGTAATAAGTCATAATAATCCACAAAGACCCCGCAGCCTAGATTTCATCAGACAAAATCGAGGGTCTTGCACTCCATCTTGACCCTAACAAAGTACAAGTTCGAGCATGTGAATATGTGAGTTGAAGTCGAACATGCAAGAACATTGTCTGATTACCAGCCAATAATGAAATCCGTTAACAGAAGCGAGAGAAACCGCCAATAATGACGATGGCTCTCAAGGTACAAGAGGTACAATCCACGGAATGTGATTAGTGAGTTGGCACCAAACATTCACAGAATCATCCGATCAAAGGCCAATAATGAAAACCTTGTGTCGAATACGAAGAACCTGCCATTGAGGCATCCAGGCTCCAAGGCACCTGAAGGGAGTCTCTAGATCAACTTCCTAGATAATGAGCTGAAGTCGATAGGAAGTGACCTTGGTCGAAGGTGGGCTATAATTTTTCCCACATCATTCACACGAGATAGAGGAACATGATGTTTGTGAATCAAGACCAATAGAGAATTAGAGGGAGGTTGAAAACTACATAGGCCAACTTCTCTTGAACATATCAGCGGCATGACATTGGATTTGGCAGTATTTGACATCAAGGGATCTGAGGTCATGGTGACGTGGCAAAGAGCATATGAGCGGTCAAAAGAGATTACCCAAACCCATGAAGACAAGCAGATAACGAGATGAGATGTCCCTAGCCCGACACGAATGCAGACAAGTGCCATGTTCAAGAGCGACATACTGCCGACATGACTATAATATTGGTTCCATTTTCCCCCACCATTTCTGGCAAGTACCCCAATTATTTTTAGAAACAAGATTGAAGGGGATAGCATGTGCTTGTGATATAAGTTTTTCCTTCATAAAAATCCAACCTAGTACATTTTACGAGCCCTAGGAAGGAGGAACTCGAGTAATGTCATTATGACGGAGTCCGTTGTCATCAGTTTTTAACAAGTCTGAAAAAGGAAGAACTCGACATCTTTTCATATTTAGAGAGTTTGAAAAGACAGTGGAAAAGAAAACTCCAGAAAGTCCCTTTTCATGAATAGTCTCTCAGATCTGAAAAGGTATAAAACTATGTCTGAGAGAACCTCATAGTCGCGATAGGCTAGGGTATTCCTTTTTCCTAAATAATCTATCTCAGCCCAAAAAATCAGTAAACGTATACTGGGTAGATGTCGTTTTGCATCCAATTTAACAAGCTCAAAACGACAAGAGACTCGGCAATCTTTTCAGTTTTACAGAGTCAGAAAAGAGCTGAAAGGTGACTCCAGTAGTGACTTTTTCGTGTTTTTACCGAGTCCGAAAAAGTATAAAATACAACTCGTCTCTTCGTCAAAACCATGTGAAAAACTTTTTGCTGCACAAAAATGCGTGTGTAAAACATATTCAACGAAAATAATGTAAAAATATGTCAACAAACATGTTTAAAAACCCATTTAGGACTTTGAAAAGATATAAAAGACCAACAGTGGTAAAAAATATTTACTTTTCACTTTTTACCTCTTTGCAGAGCAACAGTGACCCTTTTGTGCTACGATCTTTAGGCAATGAGTGCAACTAATCCAGTGGACCAAATTGAATTCCGTCCAGTTCAGGTAAGAGCTGACCTCTTTATCCATATTTTAAGCTACATTTTACTATATTTAATCATTGTTTGAGGTCCTTTAGGGAAGGATTTTCAAATTTTAGGGCTCCGCGGTTGGCGCGAGTTCTGGGCATAGACCCGTGCCAATCCTCTCTATTTTAAACAGTGGTTGCACTAGCTGGTGCGACTGTTAGCCAAATAGCCACACCAATGGCACAACACAAAATCCGGCTAAAATTTCTCAAAAAACAACCAATGAAATGTAATTTTGAATACCCAAGGAATTTTATAATGTTCCTATGATTGATTGATGCAAGTAACCAGTAAAAAGGATGGTTATTGAATGGAAAGAGAGAGAGAGCATAACAAAGAGGATGAACTAGAAATGGGAAACGAGCATTGTATGAATGCTCTTCGAAATTGCGGGCTGAAAAAATTCTTTCTAATGTCTCTGGGCTCAGCCTGAACTACTGTAGTATCTCATCAGAATTTGGGATGAGGATGAGGAGAAATTCAAACTTCAAGACCAGGAGCTTGAGCTCGAAGTATCAGATGTATACTTCATCACTGGACTGTCACGCAGGGGTCCAGTCCCTATTCTGACCGGTACCAAGCCTTGAGGAGAAAACATGGAAATGTTCATGGACAGGGTGTGCCGAGGGGCACGCAAAGGAACAGGGAGTGGGAAAGTAGACATTTAGACCATCCCTAATATAACACTGAGGGTAGTGCTACACACCATTACGTAGGCTGCGGGATCACAGGCACCACACGAGGCCACAAAGATGCAACTACTGCTTGCATCAAAGTGTATGAACCCAACTATATTTGACTGGGCCACGGCCGTGACCATGAACATTAAATGACATCTCATAAAATGCAAGCAGACCAAACTGAAATAGTTTGGATATGGGTCGATTCTAGTGTCGTTCTTCCTGGAATGATTACCAATTTTTCAGCGCTAGGAGACCATAGTCCCCGATCCACCACTGAGAGAGCCACGAATGGCTCGATGGGCGGCATTGACGTCTAGGGTAGGGGGTGGCTAGCAGATGTCCTGGCGGACCGAGTTCTTTGACTAGCTTTGACGACAGTTGATTGTCGTGGAAGACTGGCCCTATACGGGCACCGATTTTATCAGAGACCTAGACCTTCCGCTCCCAAAGGGCGAGGACTAGGATGAGGAGCTTGGTAAGAATATTTTTAATTTTATGAGTTTTATGATTTTTTGGTATACATGCATGTTCTAACAGCTAATCCTATATGTGTGTAGATGTTGGCCCAAAGAGGCCCGCCGGAATGTCACTAATAGCGAGGAGGATCCCTCTTGCTTATGACCCTCAAGGTGAGGGGGGCGAGGGGGATGAGCTCGTACAGAACCTAGAGGGCATCACTCGTAGAGTTTCAGATTATGCTCGTTTAGCTGATGTTCCCCTAGCTTACCAGAGGCACACTGTAGGGGTGCCGAGTCATCTCCACTGCTTACTAAGGTGGTTGGTTCGGGCAGTGACGTGCCACCACAAGCATCATGCCGATTAGTCACCTAGGCTTTCTATTTGCATATTTTTTAGAGACATGTTGTCTCCGGATGTAACTGAAACAAACATGTATACTTTTGGTTTTATATGATGCACTTGTTGCAAACACTCGACATAGATATATACATCTATTTTCTACATGGATCTTGCTTACATATGATAATGTTTTACAAATTGCGTAAATGTTTATCTAATACCATGTTGGCTACTGCATCTATTAGTGTATTCATTTGTCTTGGTATATGCTGATATGTGATGTAATCAAAATTTCTTTCAAGTAAACGAATATGTAGATACAGTCTTAAAATGCATGGGTTTCTAACTGAATAATGACCATTGAGTTGTAAAACCACAAGCTATGAGTCCAGATGTACAAGTAACGCATGAATGCCGAGGTTAACAACCTCATTTAATAATTCCAAAATGGCACTATATTCCATGACATTATTTGTAGCAGGCCCTAGACAACCACCTTGTAAATTAACCAACTCACCAGCAGGATCGTGAATTACCCAGGCTGCCGAAGACAGGTTCCTAGTACTATGGGAGACACCATATGTGAAACCTACATAAGGAGCAATAGACATCTACACAATTAAGAAGACCCAATAAGTAGAAAAATGCTTACAAAGTACACCACACCACACATGTACAAAAATGAAAAAATCACGTATGTACATATACTATGCAAGAATGATTCAAGCATAATATTTCTTCACGTACAACCCATTTCTGGGCTGCGCCAATGGAAGACCTTCATAATCGATCAACTCATAAGCCCATTTTTTCAATACACGTTTAACGATATAGGGCCCATGCCACATAGGTTGGAATTTTCCTGCCCCAAGCTTGTCATGAGCTTGATCATACAAGAGGATGAGGTCCCCTTCAATGAAAGAGCGTGGAGAAACCGTTTAATCGAAATGAGCTTTAACCCGCTTTTTCTATGCCTCGATAACCAAAGTAGCCAAGCAGCGAGTTTTTTCCAATCTCTCGAGATATAGGATACGTTCTTCCTCCAGTGAAGTATTGGGAAATAATTCCACAGCCAACTTTAGTGAAGGGATCTCACATTCAACCGGAAGAGTAGCTTCTAGACCATACACCTAATGAAATGGTGTGAATCTAGTTGCACTCTTTACTGACGTTCGGTAGGCCCAAAGAGCTGAAAAAAACTGGAGATTCCAGCTCGAATTGTGTATACTAATTGTTCGTTGAAGCATCGTGACAAGCACCTTGTTGACGGCTTCAACCTGGCCATTTGCCTGAGGGTAATATGGCGTTGAGCCATCGTGACGCAAGCCCAACTTAGACGTTAGCTCTTCCATCATGTAGTCCCGAAAATGAGAGTCATGATCAGTGACAATGGCTTTAGGAATGCCAAAACGAGTGATCACATGGTTGAAAATGAACTGTGCAGTTTTCTTACTGTCTGTAGCCATTGTAGGCATTGCTTCGGCCCACTTGGTGAAATAATCTATGGCAACAATGATATAAGCATGCCCCCTAGCCGAGTGAGGGTTACACGTCATAAAATCAATGCCCCATTTGGAAAAAGGGCCCACGGTAATGACAAGATGTAATGGGAGAGGCAGTGCATGCATATTGCGTTGGAAGATCTGGCACGCATGACACTGTCGTACTGCAACAATACAATCTTTAAATATAGATGGCTATAACCTATACGAAGGATCTTCTGTGTGGTAGCATAGCCAGACATGTGACTGCCACAGGCGCCACTGTGACAGTCATTCATAACTTTCTTAGCCTCTTCTAAGGTCAAACACCAGCTGAGTACGGAATTGAATCCAACACGATATAGGGTATCCTTGACAATGCAATATGTTTGCGACTGATGTCAAACGTGGCATCGAGCATCCTTCGTTAACTCAGACCGAAAGGTAGATGTCTGGAGGTACATGATGATATTAGCATACCATGGATCGAGAGTGTTGATTGCGAAGAGAGTTTCATCAGGGATATGATCCTTGAATTGAGACGAAACATAGTCGGTAGGGAGAGAACAAATGAGATCAGCAAAAACCAGTGATTTGTTTGATTTGGCAGTAGTGAAATCCAAATCAAACTCTTGGAGGATCACAATCCACTTTGAGTACTTGTCCCCTAGAAATTGTCAAGACAAAATGTAAGTCATGGGGTTGCAGTTGGAAATCACGGTTACCGTGCGTAATAGGATGTAATGGTGAAACCACTGAACAACCTGGACCACAGCCAGTGCCAAATTCTCGACGTCTTCATAACGTGTTTCAGTGTCGAGGAGGTTCCAAGATAGGTAATAAATCACGTGTTCGTTACTGTCATTGTCATCCTACACCAAAACCATGGCAATTGTACTAAATGCCGCAAACAAATAGAGGGTAAAGTCGCAATGATAATTCAGAGGACGTATTAATGGAGCATTGATAAGCAACGTCTTAAGGTTATCGAAAGATTACTGAGCAATCTTGTCCCAACAGAAAGGGACGTCCTATTTTAGAAGTGACGTGAACCCTTTGGCAACCTCCACATAGTTCGGGATAAAACAACATAAGAAATTTGCTTTCCCTTAAAGAATCTAAAGCTGATGCAATGAGGATGGGGAGGGGAGCTTAACAATAGCCTCAACCTTAAGAGGGTCAAGGTGAATTATGTCCTTAGAGACAATGAACCCTAAAAGTTGACCAGAGTCGACGCAGAAGATGCACTTGTGAGGGTTAAGCCTAATGTTTTGACGTCTATAGTGGAGAAAAAACTGGTGGAGATGTTCCAGATGGTCTTTGCACAGAGTTGAATGAGCTGGAAGGTAATCTAGGTATGGCTGAACAACATTACGTATGTTGTAAAAGGTGTAAGACATGGCATGTTGGAAGGTAACCCCAATGTTTTTCAAGCCGAAAGGGGGTTTCTTATAGGTGAATGTTCCCCATAGACAGATAAAAGTAGTCTTATGTTGATCAGATGGTAGGATATTGATTTGATTATAACCTGAAAATCCGTCCATAAGGGAAAATATCTCACTCCCTACACAATCGTCAATGATCTGATCGATAAAAGTGGTGGGATAGTTGTCCTTAGGGCAAGCCCGATTGATATCTCGACAGTCAACACAGACTCGAATTGTGCCTTGCTTCTTATCCACAGGGACAATGTTGGAAACCCACTCTGTCAAAGGGGTCAGATATATGAAACCCACTTTAATAAGTTTCTCAACTTTAGCTTTTATAGCAGTGGCTTTCTGAGGATGCACTGGATATAGATGCTGGCGCACAGGCTTTACACTGGGATAGGTGGTAATTTCGTGCACGATGATATTGGGATCAATTCCAGGCATTTCTTCATAAGACTAAGTGAAAACATCACGGAATTCATAGAAGAGACTAGTGTACACTTGAATCTCATTGGGAGAACAAGTGACTCCCACATGCATGTTCTCAACAACCCCCGGTTTAACGAAGATGTTGATAGGCATCGTTTGGGTAATGTTACTCATATTTCCTTCCGAGAAAACTTCGTGAGTCAATATTGGCATTTGGAGCAGCGGAGAGGGAACCTGAGATGAAAAACGCTCGAGACAATTAGACATTTCCCCCAAGCTAGGCATAAATGAGGAACGATGATGCCCATCACTGCACGATAGATCTTTGAGACACATAGTCTCCACGATAGCTTTTTTAGATGGAAAAACTTCTCTCAAAGGATCAGGAGAATCTACATCACCGAGCTAAGGGGATTGAGAATAAACATCAAGAGCCATGCTCAAAGGAGAATTATCAGCAGGAGGAGGATCCAATGTGGAAAGGATCTCACAATAATTGATTTCAACTGGGGTCAGGGGCATCAATTCTCCAAAAGAGGCAACCTGTTCAGGAGAAGGGATGATCCATGGGTCATCCGACCTAGAGACCATATTGACTTGAATGGTATTAGGTGGTGGAAAGGGAAAAATACCCAAGAGAGTAGGATCTTTGAAAAGACCCGGCCCTATGCTATCAAGGGGATTGGAAATTTGGTCCACATATGGCATGTTCTTCTTGGAAGATGAGATAAAGAATGACAACTGATCAACAACAATAATTTTTCCCTCATGCAGAAACTTCAGAAGTCGAAAGAGGGTAGATGGAATGCACAAGATAGCATGAGTCCAACTGCAACTGAGTAGAATATTATAGTTGAGTTTTGCATCAACGACTTCCACTTCAATGTTGACAGTCTTTCCTTGCAATGTAATCAGTAAGCTAGCAAGAACACCCAAGGGTTTTGACTCCCTTCCATCGAATTCCTCGAGGGCATTGGGTGATGAATTAAGGGTTGGAGAGCCAATAGCCTTCCAGCAAGCAGATGACATGATGCAAGTAGATGTACCTTCATCCACCACGGCCCTATGGATGTTGAGACCATTAATACCGACTTGTATAACAAGCGTGATCTGGTGCGGAAGTCGGGGGACGAAATTCTCTAGATCGAAAGTGAGAAGACTAGAATCGGCAGGATCAATACCGCCGATCACAGATAACAATGCTTTCTGTTGAGATGGACAACTCTGGAGGACTTCTAACATGGACATCGTGGATGGAGCCTACACTAAATCCTCAACAATACTGTAATGTTGAGTAGCACGAGCATTAGGATTATAGGAAGACTTCTGGAGAACACCTTTAGAAGGTGGTCATATAACAGGTTCAACACTGGGCTTCTCAATTTCAAGGGAACTATAGGTAGGTGGGGAGGAGGACCATCAACGACCTCCTTCCCAGCTGTCTGACGTGATCTGGCATAATCTTTCAACCGAGTAGCGATGGAAATGGGTGCAGAACTGTTCATCATGAAAACTTGAGAGCCAAACAACGCAGATGGTGCAGATTGATTGACCATCTGGGTCTGTTGCGATGGGAAAGGTTCTTTAAGGACTACCGGAGTTCCCTTAGCACCTTTGAGTAGCTGACTAACCTCAGATCATCAAGGACAATCTTTAGTGTAGTAATTCTCTTCACAAATTAGGTAGGGATACTTCGGTTTTCGCTGTGAACCATCATCAGCACAAGGTTTAGAAAATTCCAGTTTTGGGGCATTGGATTTGGCCTTCCATTTTCCCTTCTTTTTCCCCTTGGAGGTCTTGTCCATAGGATTTTCCTGAACGACATTGACCTCCGCAGTTTTACTAGAATCCGGGGAAGCCTGAGGAGAAGAAGTATTGGAAGAATTCGGTTTTTGCTTCCCATTGGAAGACTTCCATGAAGTCAGAGAGATGGAACCAATAACACCGTCTACTGATGGAGTAGCTGATGCTTTAGAGGTCCCTGGTCGCGGGGCATCAATCAAGATGTCGTATAACATGCCCGATTGAGAGTACACTAAATCGAGGTACTGGGCACGAGCGATGGCATGTTCCTCGGTTACACATGCCCCCATAGCAAGGTCTTGTGCAATCCTATTGACAAAGGAGGTAGTGAACTAGTGAGCCAGAAGCTGATCAGGAATATCAAACTTGATCAGATGACGACGACCTCTCCATTCGTGAATGTGATTTGAAATATGAGTAGCTTTGTCATATTTTAGAGATTTCAAGAGATGCGTCCTAGCTTCGTAATGAACCGGTAACAGGAAATGCATGAGGAACACCATAGCTAGAGTATTAAAATCTTGAAAAATACCACGAGACAGTTCTATGTACCATTTAGCAACAGCACCGGTGAGAGTGCGCTGGAAAAGATGCAGACGAATCAAGTCATCCACCCAAGAATTTGAAGAATGCCATAAATGGTATGTCATGACGTGTGATTGGGGGTCTTCTCCAGTTTTTCCCTCAAACTTATGACAATCACCAGGCACCTTCATCGGAGCCGGAGGCCAATATGGATTATGAAGAATCAGATCATTGGTCAATTTGGACACATCTGGTAACTGCAACGTGGCGAGTGTTAGCCACCAATAAAATTTGTTATATCAAAAGGTGGCTAAAACATTTTGGAGCCTTCAAGAAACAATTTTTATTGCAAAATTTTTTTATCTCTTGAAGACTCATGAAGACATCATGCCCTTTGTTTAATCTTCATTGCTATTCCCTTTTAAACTCAGAAATTCTACTAATTTCATAAAGAAAAGACTGTTGCAAAAATCCCCATTTTTCCCTCATTTCACTCCTTTTTTCCCTTCATCATTAACCCTCATTTGTTCTCTTTTCCTCATAAAATTCCTCTATTTTTCATTTATTCCCCTTTCCCCTTCATGAAAATCCTTTTACAAAGTTTAAAACTCACTTTTGAACTTTTTCGAAACCCCCAAATCCATCAAAAAACCTTGAAAAAATCATAAAAATACACATTTTTGTATTAAGGCTTGAGCCCCTTCGGGCTAAGACCTAAACCACCTCCCCACATATGCCTTGGCACTAGAACCAAGTGCTAAACCCTTTCGGCACTTATAGCATCAGAAACAAAAAAAGAACACAAGTCTTTTGGCTTTTATAAAACTTCTGATGCGATTAGCCCTCTTATACATTAACTCTCGATCCCTTGTTTTCTATGGAAAGACCAAGAGTTAAAGGCTAAAAGCGCTTATCGCATCGGAGCATTTCTGTGAGCGCAACACTTTTTGTTTCATAAACCTCCGATGCCAATTGGCTACATTGTTTATAAGCCCCGATCCCATTGCCGCTTCATTTAAACTCAGAACCCACAATCGGGTCCTAAACTTTGTGAATAAACCCATCTTCGATGCCTTTTCCCTTTTTATATTCACAAAACCCCTTTTTCCTATGTTTTACATTAAATTCGTCGGTGCAATATTATTTAATGATAAAGACTGTTGATCTTTTACCGATCGACGATCCGCGCTATCTCACATCGGAGAATTTTCAAATGGGTATGTTACACCATTTTTTGGTCATTTAACCTATTATCATTAGATGGACCCAAGTACACCATGTAAGACCAATTTTACTCTAAGTAAAATTGCTTTCACTATGTAAAATAACTTAATAAAACACATTTATTAAGTTGTTTATGGTAACAGGAAACCCTAAAAGGAAATATTAAACAAATCTATATCTGTTTGATTTTCCTCATGGAATAATTAATTAAACAATAATTTAATTATTATTACAGGTCGTATTTAACCCAAAACAAGGAAATTAATTAGATAAATCCTTATTTATCTTATTATTTTCTACGAATAATTATTTAAATCTTATTTAAATAATATTCCTTGTTAAATATGACTAAATCATTTATAAATAATTAAACAAATCATTATTTATTTAATTATCATTCAACCACTTAAAATAATAAATAAATCATTTATTTAATTATTATTTACAAATAATTATTCTGAGTCATATTTAACCCAAAACAAGGAAATTAATTAGATAAATCCTTATTTATCTTACTATTTTCTAGGAATAATTATTTAAATCTTATTTAAATAATATTCCTTGTTAAATATGACTAAATCATTTATAAATAATTAAATAAATCATTATTTATTTAATTATCATTCAACCCTTCCTTAAAATAATAAATAAATCATTTATTTATTTATTATTTACAAATAAAGGGATTTGACCCAAGTCAAATGCCTTTTCCCTCCAACAAATATAATAAAATATTCCATAAAAGGTGGATCTAGATTTGGTTAATATTATTTTGATCATGCACCAAGATCTAGAATGACCCAATATTTTGTTATAAATAGAAGGGTTTTTCCATTCATTTGGGACCTTTTGTTGCCTATTAGATCACTCTCGATCTATGCTCTTGGTCTAACTTTGAGCCATTATCATTGTCAAATTTTCCATTATTTCAATTTGTGAGCTCCCTTTGAGTTCTATGTTTGTCTGGGTTTTCTACACCAACAAGAGAGAGAAATTCTAGATCTGAAGTGCTGAGGACTTTCAAGAACCCATCCCATTAAGGAGAATTAGAAACACCTTTCCTTTTTTCCTCCCAAGTGCCCTTAATATAAAATTATTTCAAAAATATTGTTCTTGTCTTGTCTATTGGATGTATAGAGAAAAACCTTATTTTTACTGCTTAATGTATTTTTATGCATAGATCTGGATTTTTGTAGCATTTTTCTTGATCAACTAACTGCGGATCTGAAGATATTAGTAGCCATATTGAATGTTAGGTCTATTAGTTATGCGTAGCTAAAGTGGTCTTTTTTCGTACACTTCGACAAAAGATTCATACTAACAATTGGCGACTCCACACAGGTTTTCAATTATGACCGCTGTCGTTTTTCATATTCCTGCATATCCAGCTGCTTCAGACCTTAGGGTTTCTCTTCAAATTTTTGTTTTTCTATTTTTATGTTGTTTTTCACATATAAAACCCTCAAACATTAAAATTTCTAACTTTCGTGTGTTTCTAGCCCTATTGCACAGGTAATAGACATCAACAGCAACTGAGATGACAAATTTTTCTGAAATCTTCCGCCGAGACACCCGGAGCTGCAGGTCGCACTTTTTGGCCTAGAACATGTGACCTGGCCTATAGGACACACTTTTCAGCCTAGAATCTATGACCTGGATAGAAAACAGGTCAGAACCTGCGACCTGCACTTTTTTCTGCTAATTTTTTGCAATTTTTCTGGGTTTGCCTGAAGTTTATGTCAGGGTTTTCCAGCCTTTGTCTCCACCTGTTTAGGCCTGTTTCTGATCTTTTTTATTCATATAAGTGGGAATATAGCCCCCTGGTATTTTAGTAGCCTTCACTTTTTGTGGAAGAGTTTTAGTTTTTTCAGGAGTCTGAATTTTCAGAGTTTCAGCCTTTTTCTTTTCAAATCTGATACCTCACCTTCAGATCTCTTTTAGATAAGCTCTTCTCCCTTTCAAATCACCTCATATAGTTTTGTTCAGGTTTGCCTTTAGGTTCAATTCCTTTCCCCTACTGCCTTAAGTTATTTACCTCCTCTTTTACAGCAACCTTGTCTCTGTCTCTTTGTTATTTTCTGCACCTCTTTTCAGCAGATTTATCCTATAGATCCATGCCCCTCCCGACCTTAGATCTATTGGCTCTCTTTTAGTGTGTTTTGACTATATTTTTTCCCTATGTTAGACTAGGTTTTGAGAGACTCGCTTCCTTGGGTTAGATTGATGCATTTTTAGCTGTTATTTTTCTATTATTTTAGCATTATATACTGTTCTCTGTAGATTTATTTTCAATTACGTAGCACACTTTTTCTTTTGCTCTCAAAATGTCTATGTTTAAAAATTAAAATTAACACACACGACACACTCACCCTAAGCGAAGAAGAGCCTGGTTAACACCACCAAGCAAATACTTTAAAATCAATTGACACTACACCTCTCTGCCTTTGTTTCGACATTGTAATCACTTGATTCTGCACCTCCTTGCCCTTGTTGGTCATTATTCTTACCTTTGTGCCATCATCATTGCACCCCCAAGGCGTATATCTCGGAGACTTCTTGGCCTTCACCCTCGATTTCCGATTGGTAGACCTACTCCTTCCTGTCGTCGTCGATTTAGTCATCCTCTGAGTCCACACTCTAACTCCTCTTCTGATTCTTTGGGTTCTCCTCTTACTTCTGGTTCTCGCCTTGTCACCTTCACTATGTCTGGTCCAGGGCCTAACGCTAGCGGTATTCCTGGCCCTAATGCTACTATCAGAACCGCCACAAGAACTACCTCGATTGCGCCCTTGCTCCCCTTCATGGCATGCCTCAACCTCCCCAATTTGGACCGGTTGATAAATGACCCTATACACCATGACGCTAGTTGGCCTGCTATGCCGATAAACCTCCCTTCCGACATCCCAAATTTTGAAGGCCTTGTTGGAGAAGATCCTTCAAATCATGTTCGATCTTTCCACATGTGGTGTTCATCTACCTCCATTACCAATGACTCTATCAGTCTTCAGTTGTTCCAACGAATGCTTACAGGAGTGGCTTCTAAGTGGTATGTTGATCAGGCCCCTTCCTATCATACCACCTTTGCGACTCTTGCCTGGGCTTTTTTATCTTACTTCTAGCTTCCCCTTCGTTATGACACTGGTATCGAACTTTTGACTTCTTTCCGTCAATCATCTGCGACCTGCCTATCTGATCATGTCCAGGAATGGCAGAGAAGAAAGAGCCTATGTCAATCCCCTACCTTTGAAGATCGTGTCTACATGGACTGGTTCCTTAGATCTCTCTTGCCTCCTATCGAGAAAGATGTCGCATTGAATTTTCCTCAAACCAAAGAAGCTGCCCTCTAATTGGCGTTAAAATATGACTTAATCTATGCTCAGACAGGTTATTTTTATACCGTTCTACTTGATCTCCCTAGACCTGGTGGTGCCAACACACTGGGGGCACCTCATGCTGCTAATGGTATCGTTGGAGCTCTCTCTCATTCATACTCCTAACCTCCCATGGGTTATGGTTTTCTTGGGGGGGCAGCACCTCTCACACTTTTTCCCCTCCCGTTAGCACGTATACAGGATACAACATGCCTCCTCTTTTGGCCCAACCTCCTGTTTACCACACTGTTACCCAACCCCCTTATTATTTGTATCCATAGCTTGGTGCTCCAGCTCCTCCAGCATCAGCACCTCTGCCTCCCTTGCCTTCTCAACCCCTGCAACAGCAGTCACCGCCCCCTCAGGAGCAGGTGGATGCACAGTAGGGATTCGTGGGTACCCAACCATCTAACGGATAGGTGGCCACTCAACCTTCCCCTTCTAGTTCCTCCAATTACCATATCCTCATGATGAACTCTGATCAACCTATAACCGTCGACCTTAACCTTCAAAATCGGTCCCGCAGTACCCCAAGCCTCCTGCTCCATCTGTCCCCGAGTCACCTTCTTCAAGTTCTACCGAGCCTCTTTCGACATCCAATGGTCCCTTGCATATCCCTTAGCATAAATTTGAGGTTCATACCAAGATTCCTAAGGGAACATTATGTCAAAATTCTTCTTCCGGATGAGCTGCTCATTCGTATAGCATAGTAGATGATTTGGCACAGTCTCCTGCTGTCCTTTCAACACTGGAACTCCTCCAATCATGTCCTTCTAAAAAGAAGGCTCTACTATCCGCCATGGGTGCTTTAGATCCTGCTGATGACCAATTGATTGTTTTCGATGCCCGTCAATCAGAAAATCCTCCCCTTCCTGCTTCCGTAGCTTTCCAAATCCCAGTCAAAATCTGGAATGCTAACGTTTCTCAGTGTATCATTGATGAGGGGGCATCCACCTGTGTGATGTCTAGTTTGGTTTGTAAACAACTCAGATCTATTGATTTGGGCCCTTCCATGATCACCCTTCGAGTGTGGGATGGCCACGCCTCCTAGCCCATTGGTCTATTCCATAATTGTCCTATCACTCTTGCGGGCAAGACTGTTTGCGTTGACATTGAAGTCATCGATGCCCCTCTTGATTATAACATTATTTTGGGGCATAGCTATAGCTATGCCATGTTTTCTATCCCATCCACGGTCCACCGCAAGATGTTTTTCCATCATAATGGAAATATAGTCAGCATTGACCAGTTGACGTATCATGAGCCAAAATCTCATCCCTCCCCTGAGTCGACCATCTCTTCTGTAGCCAATAAACAAACTGTTGATTCTTTGACCAGTATCTCTCCCGATGTTTACAAAAACTCATCTTTGCTTGGAACCTTCCCTGGTCTTCCTCCTCCTCCTGTCTCCGACCCTAACTCATTGAATGTTTGCACGATAAATCGTCTCGGGCTCCTCTCAAGCAACCTGCTTCGCCTAGTCAGCAACCGTGCTCTCCACAACCTGCTCCTAGCCCTTCACCTACAATTGGTATTCATGAGCCTGTTTACCCTCTTGGAATGGTTCCTCCAAGACTTAGCCATTTAGGAGCCGTCGCACTTGGCCATTACCCCTCTGGTCAGATACCATTCCTAGCTCCCCCACCAGGAGTGTACATGGTACTTTTCATGGCCACCCTCTCTCTTCCTAACCTGACCCTTGGGATTCCTGTCTGGTACATTGATCCTCTAGCTGCAGCCTTGCTTGGTCAACCCAAACCTTATCTTTCTTTGACCCCGGTTCAACCGATACCCATGAATTATCCTGCTGCAATAGTGCCTCAATCACCTCAACAGGAACCACCTCTTGTTGCGACCGCTTCGGGTAAGAAGGGAAAAGCTCGCAAGGGGGCATCAAAGGACAAGGCTTCCCTAACAAAATCTACCCCTCCTCAGCCTCCAAAGCATACCATCTAGTGTGCTTTGTGTGATGTTGTCAGTCATGCCACCCATACCTGTCCTAAATTGCCTCATCTCAAGCCCATGGTTAATGTTGTGTTCCCTAAGTCCACGGTCCTGGAAGCCTCTATTCCTTCCGCGACTGCAGCCAAGAACCCCAAGACTATTCACACCAACCACCCTTGTCCTTTTTGTGATCTCCATGGCCATTAAACCCACCTTTTTCCACGCCTCGAGGATTTCTGCACCTCTCTAGCCGTGGTCCACCAATTCGAGGCCAAGCGCAACGAGTCCACCTCTCCCCTATTTGCGCGTTTTGCTTTAGCAGAACTACCAGACATGACTTCTCCCATTGACATTCCCCCTCTTGATGTCGAGATGACGGAGCCTTTGTCCACCATTTTCTACCTATCATCATCCATGAGACCCTCGGGGAGAATTCCCTGTGAATCCTCCCCTGTTGTTTCGCTTGACCTTTCACCCTGGGCACAACATCGGTAGATCCTTTATCTACTTAATCTTTTTTCACCCCTTGTGATGATGTGCATGTGAACCTCTCTTCTCATAATGATGAGTCAGGTAGCTTCATCGCATTAGGTGGTCTTTCTTCCACCAGTCAGCCCATCTTCTATCACGATGACGACATTATGGAAGAAATCCCCACCCTTAACGTTATCTATTCCCCCTTACATCGAACCCATGCGTTCGAACCACATACACCTCGTGGCCATTACATTGAAACCCAATGTTTGGGTAAGGGGGCACCCATATTTGAGAGACCAGGAGAAGCAATTCTCCACAACTCTCCTAGTGTATCTAGTCATGTCGACTTTAGTACCATTATTCTTCCACATTTAGACGAACCTCTAGAGTCCCATATCACTTCAGATCACTCTAGGGATGATACCACTTGTCATTCCTTCATCTTACATCAGCAACCCAGTCTCTTAGACATTGTTGTTGACCAACCTATGGGTTTTCTAGGAGAGAATCAGTTCATTATCTCCAAATCCTGTCTTTGGGATAGTGACACCAGGTATGCCAACCTGAAAACTTAAAGTCCATTTGATTCATATATGCAGTACTAAAAGAGATTGGTAATCCTCCATTTCCTTTCTCATACTGCATAACCATAACGAAAAAAAATGGTGCACCACATCATTAAAATGTGTTTAGATTCCCCTTTATAAATTTTGGCATGACCACAACATGCTTGGGGGCACCTATGCCCCTCAACCATAACCCTCCTCAAAATCTAATTTCTTCACTTGCAACACTCATACTAGGGGCACCACTTGGCCTCCATACTTGTCCTTGCTGATGTTGATGTTCGTCGTGAGCTACCATCTTGTAGTCAAATTTTTATGGTCCCCCATTGGACCTTTACTGTGGGGTAGCACCATCGAGTCGCCCTTGTATAGAGCATCCGAGTTGAGTCATCATCGCATTCATGGAGTCTATCCTGAGTCCCCTTGTATCCTGCTACAGTCCTCCATCCTTCATTGCTTGGTCCCTCTCTCGTGTCGCACATTATAGCCTTCAGTCCCACTGTCCCCTATCCTCATGATATTGTGTCATTTGTTGCCAGGTCATCCTTGCCCTTTATTCTTTAACAAGGGAAGTCGTCCATTCGCTACTCAGTATCTCCCATTTCATCATCATCATTGGTATTAGTCTGTCAGTTGCTCTATTATTTTCTCTCATGCCTTAGTTGAGGATCCCTTATTGCCTCACCTATGGTGGACCTCCTTCTGTCGACATCATCTCATTCATTCCAGAAGATAGGTCTAGAGGGCGGTGTACCTTGGTTCCAGCTTCCACTCTTGTTCGGTGTCCCGAATCAGGCAAAGGGACTCTTTATTGCCCTTTAACTTGGTTTTTTCTTTGCTCCAGCTCCTTTCAGCATGATTGAGATCCGTATACTTGATGGTTCAGTGATGCAGCAACAAATATTGGTGATTCCTGAGTATGTGTGAGATGTCTCAACCTTCATGAGGGGCTAGCCCTATAGGAAGCCCCCCACATGCCCAGATGACCTCTTCATTACAACCTTCAATGCAGCTCCATATATTTGATGATGTCGGCCTTTGCCACTTGCACCACCTCTTTGATTTGCATGTATCAGTCAGATTTTGCGAGCCCTTCCCAGTTCTTAGGGGCATTTGGATTGTATTTGTTTGTCATGTATTTAGATATTATTTTATACGTCCTAACTGTTATCCCAGGCACAACATGTATGTGGGATTCATCATTATATCTTTTATCTGGCTCAAGTTTATGCCAGCATGTACTTTACAATTCGGTCCCTTGTTGACTGGATGCACTATTATTTTGTACTTTGTCTCGGCGGGCATAGGTATGCCTCCCCCGCCGCCTCTAGCATAGGTACCCACTCATAAAAACAGACTTGTTGCACCTGTAAGTTTCGTCTCCTTAGGGTCTAGTTCTTCAGTACATTAGGCTACCTTAAATTTCTCTCTCTGACTTCCCTTTTGATGTCTGGTGATTGAGTTCTTACAATGTACTTCGGTCATACGATTTGCTCCTAACACTCGCACACTGGGGGGCAATCTGTTACACCATTTTTTGGTCATTTAACCTATTATCATTAGATTTACCCAAGTACACCATGTAAGACCAATTTTACTCTAAGTAAAATTGCTTTCACTATGTAAAATAACTTAATAAAACACATTTATTAAGTTGTTTATGGTCTAAACAGGAAACCCCAAAAGGAAATATTAAACAAATCTATATTTGTTTGATTTTCCTCATGGAATAATTAAATAAACAATAATTTAATTATTATTTCGGGTCATATTTAACCCAAAACAAGGAAATTAATTAGATAAATCCTTATTTATCTTATTATTTTCTAGGAATAATTATTTAAATCTTATTTAAATAATATTCCTTATTAAATATGACTAAATCATTTATAAATAATTAAATAAATCATTATTTATTTAATTATCATTCAACCACTTCCTTAAAATAATAAATAAATCATTTATTTATTTATTATTTACAAATAATTATTCTGGGTCATATTTAACCCAAAACAAGGAAATTAATTAGATAAATCCTTATTTATCTTATTATTTTCTAGGAATAATTATTTAAATATTATTTAAATAATATTCCTTGTTAAATGTGACTAAATCATTTATAAATAATTAAATAAATAATTATTTATTTAATTATCATTCAACCACTTCCTTAAAATAATAAATAAATCATTTATTTATTTATTATTTACAAATAATTATTCCAGGTCATATTTAACCCAAAACAAGGAAATTAATTAGATAAATCCTTATTTATCTTATTATTTTCTAGGAATAATTATTTAAATCTTATTTAAATAATATTCCTTGTTAAATATGACTAGATCATTTATAAATAATTAAATAAATCATTATTTATTTAATTATCATTCAACCACTTCCTTAAAATAATAAATAAATCATTTATTTATTTATTATTTACAAATAAAAGGATTTGACCCAAGTCAAATGCCTTTTCCCTCCAACAAATATAATAAAATATTCCATAAAAGGTGGATCTAGATTTGGTTAATATTATTTTAATCATGCACCAAGATCTAGAATGACCCAATATTTTGTTATAAATAGAAGGGTTTTCACATTCATTTGTCACCTTTTGTTGCCTATTAGATCACTCTGGATCTATGCTCTTGGTCTGACTTTGAGCCATTATCATTGTCAAATTTTCCATTATTTCACTTTGTGAGCTCCCTTTGAGTTCTATGTTTGTCTGGGTTTTCTACACCAACAAGAGAGAGAAATTCTAGATCTGAAGTGCTGAGGACTTTCAAGAACCCATCCCATTGAGGAGAATTGGAAACACCTTTCTTGTTTTCCTCCCAGGTGCCCTTAATATAAAATTCCTTCAAAAATATTGTTCTTGTCTTGTCTATTGGATGTATGGAGCAAAACCTTATTTTTACTGCTTAGTGTCTTTTTATGCATAGATCTGGATTTTTGCAGCATTTGTCTTGATCAACTAACTACAGATCTGAAGATATTGGCAGCCATGTTGGATGTTAAGGCTATTAGTTATACATAGCTAAAGTGGTCTGTTTTCGTACACTTCGATAAAAGATTCATACTAAGAGGGTAGATTGAAAAGCCCACTCCTTCCTCCCGAATTCGATTGGCCCTTATACATATAAGCCCTGGGCCTTCGCTTCTCATATAAACCAATGACCCCACATTCGGGTGCCAAGCCTTTTATATAAACGACCCCGACACCATAAAACCTTTGTATTTCGTTAATTTTTTATTTTCATGTGTTATAAAGGGTTACGTCGATAAACCTTTTCTCACCATTGATTTTTAACCAATCAAACAGTCAGCGCTATATCGCATCGGGCGATTTCATTGACATGTCAAATATTTTATTGCTCCCCCTCTGATTGGCCACTCCTCCAATTCATTCTCCACCATTGATCTGATCTGCAGATCAACGACCATCGCTCAATCGCATCGGTGCCATTAAGTTTTGTCCCCCCACTGATCGAAAAGGCCCGATTGCATCTGGGTTGTCCAAGTGTCAACATCTGATGGTCCAGATCTTTCCTCCTGACCTTGGTTAAAATTCATATACCCCACTACATAATGTTTTTTGGCCAATCCTAGCCATTGATCTCTGCAGATCGACAACCCATATTAACCCTCCCTCTGCCTTATGTTTTATTTCTTTATACTCTAGATCAAATCCTGACTGTTGGTCCTTTACATCGAATGGCCCAGATTAATTCCGACAGGCCCAACCCCTGTGGGTCCTCCCTTCCTCCAGGTTTGATCTCAGCCATCCAATATTTGATCTGACAGACCATAATAAAACAACCCTACCATGCTATCTTCCCGCGCATCTTTCCAACATCGTGCTCACTCCCCACCGTCTGATCTAAGACCTCAGATCCAACGGCCAGCGCACATTTTCACGCAGATTCAAGTGTGAACGTTAATTTTCAGAGGGCTACGTGATATAAGCCATTTTTAAATGCTACATGTCACCTCCTAACACATATCGCGTTCGAAAAGGTGAAACCACCTTTCTCCCCTTTTCCCGCGTGATATTGTTGGTTTCTCCACTTGAAACCGCTTTCCCTTTTTCCATTGTGTTTCATCGCACGCAGCCTCTACCGTTGATCTCTGCAGATCAACAACCCCGATCTAATCTCTCATTACACTATCACCCTCTGCCTTTTCCAAAGGGCCTTCATAGATCAATCCCGACCGTTGATCTCCATAGGCCAAATTCATCCAATGGCCTACAATCATTTGGAAACCCCAAATTCCATTCCAATTATTTTTCCTCCGCAATGGATTTTTAACCTATTTTTCTCGCATTTTCCACTTATCCTATTGTAAAGTGACCCTTTTTCTTTATAATATTATTATTTCTCCTGACCATTGATCTCTACAAGATCAACGGCTCTGACTTAATTTTCACCACCGTTTCTTCCAAATTTCCTCCTTTTCACCTCTGCATCAAATCTCCGTCGTTGGATGCATTCATCCAATGGTCACGCTCCTAAACACCACCTCTGAAGTATTTTTTCCCTAATACGTAGGATTTTATAACATTTTTATGTATTTTGCAGGATTAAATGGTTTTTCCATTTTATTAAAGGAAAACCAAAGGTCGTGGATGACGATACCCCACGCCTTTGTGCATAAAGAAAAATAATTCAACAGGGTTCAACTTTACGTTTCGTCAATCCATCATGAGCATTGATGCCATATGAACCCTTTGCGGAACCTGCACATCAACAAGACACAGAGAATTGAAATAAACAAATAGTATCAGTGTTGAAGATTAAAACAAGCCAGAAATGAAGATTAAAGATTAATTCCAAATTTTAATGGATTATAGCTAAGATCGACTATCAAAAGCCTAATCCACTAAATTAAACACAATCACAGACAAATCATAAATGTCTATCAAAAAGAGGATGCCTCCACTGCCACATAAGAGGCTAATTGATTCCTCTTAGCTACCAGATTGCCACCTGTAGCCTCAAAGCATTCAACAGCGGCCGAGTTATTACTAGAACATCAGATATTTTCCTCAATGCAGTCGAACAGTTAATTCGGCCAAAGGATTTGTTGCAAAAAATATCAACAGAGTTATTACAAGATGACACAGAGCCTAAAAGTCAACAAAATATTCCACCAAGCTTAATTCTTAAATGTAAAACAATTAATACAAACGAATCATCTGTAAACTTCTCCATCGAGCCCCTCAAAGGCCGAGAAGTATTAATCTGTATTAATTGAACCTGTGAGATCTTTCATCCCATCCCACCTCTTCATATCTTCTATAAATACTTCTATAGAAGATGAAATAATGTTGGTTGAAGAACTTTGAAATATACTTCTGCTTGAATTTTCTATGTGTAAATAGTGTTCAAAGGCTCTTGAAGCTCTGTTTGTGATCGAATAGTTAGGATGAGAAGTGAAGATGATTGCTAAACTAAAGCATTGGACCTGAAGACTGTAACTAGTTTGACATTAATAACAAGCTGTTTCTTGGGATCCTGGTCTATATCACTGGTGAAGTGCTCCTTTCTATGTAATTTTTTTCCTTTTATGTATGCCATTTTGTCCATTAATTCTATGATAAAGAACAGCAAGCATAGAGTTAGGAATTACTGTTTACAGTACCCTTCTCTGTCTGATAAGCTTTATCTCAATGTTTTCCTCCAATTTGTTTATTTAAGAATGATTCAATACAGTTTAAGAAGTTAGGAATGTTGGCGTTCCCTCGTCCTACTGTTTGCTTTAAACATTGTTCTTGGATGTTATTTTGAATATTTTCTTAATAAAGATAGACTAGAAAAGTGACGGTGTGCCCTGTTTTCTAGCTTCTTTCTCCAAAGGTAAATTCTGAAAGTTTCCCTCAGTGTTTGCTGAAAGCAAACTAGATTTAAAAGTATCTTATCTGATCTTAAGTTGCACTTCGTTTCTCTTATGTGTTTTCATACTTTCTAAAGGTAATGATGCAGATTAATGGATTATTTATCAATTGAGTTTCTTTAATACGAACTTGCCCAATAAATTTATGGTGAGCCCTATTCTTTGTTGGTTTTAAATAGTTACTTAAGAGGCTTTTTCTTGTTTGGATAGACTATAAATCCTAGTTGAAATTATTATCTGTTTCCACCCCTCCAACACTTTATTGTTTCCATTCCATATTTTTAATCTCAATGATATTGTGATATAGATGAATTTCCCCTTGGATCAGTCTTGAAATTGTTGCTCAATTAAACTCTCTTATGACTCCATAGCCCAATGGACTAAAACCGGTGTTATATCTATCTTTTTAGCCAAATCTTGTTCTGATTGCTTGCAACTTCACACCTTTGAAACTCTTTCCATCTAGGACTTTCCACTCAAATAATAATCATTCTCAACCATCCAAAACAAACAAAAACCCTCAGACTTCATAACTAGCCTAATATCATTACCCAAAACCTTTAAAGATAAATCAATCTTTGCACTTATTGGAGAGATCCCTCTCCGGATTCAAGAGGGCTAGATCCTAGAATCCCAAAGTGGTTGAAATAGTATTCTCTTTATAGTTTGACTTTGCTAATCTTGCAAATTACAGGGAACTAGTTCATTTTTGGCGACTCCGCTGGGGATTCTGAGTTATTTTCATTTTGGATATTCATTGGATAAATAGCAACCCTTGTTTCAAGCGTATTTGCTATATCAACTAGTTGAGCCACCAGAAACTAACATTTATGGTGACTCCACTGGAGATTCTAAGTTATTTTCATTTTGGATAATCATTGGATAAACAGAAACCCTTGTTTCAAGTGTATTTTCTATATCAGCCAGTTGAGCCACCAAAAATTAACATTTCTGGCGACTCCGCTGGGGACTGAGTAAATATTCATTCCAAAAAACCCCTTGAGTAAAAGAAGCTCTCTTCAAGCACTACCAAGCAGTCGTAATCATGATAAAACTTGTTTGAATCAGTGAAAAACTAAGGAAATCTTAGGATTTTCACAAGACCTTCTCAAACCTTGAAGGATCAACTAGCTTAGCCATAAGAGCATACTGTCCTTGTCTCATAACCATAGCTAAGTTTTGAAACATATTTAGGACACTCTTAGAACCTAAAAGGTTTGAAAATAAACTCAGAAAAACCCAAAAATATTTCATATTGGTATTTAATAAACATGGTGGTGGACCATAAAACCTTTTACCTCCAAAAGAACTAAAAACTTCCACTTGGCGACTCTACAATCCTAAACAGACCTTAAGAATCCACTAGGAAGACCCATAATCTTTGTAATATCATTAAAACTTAGTTAGATGACTATAGGATTAAAATTTGTGTAAAAATAATCAGCAAACCTCTTAAATATTGTCATATTTGGTTGAACTTATCTTGTTTACTTGGGTCTGAAAAACACAGCATAGTGGCTCCTAGAAATATTCATACTAGAGCCTATCCTGACCCAGACCCACCTGAGATAGTTGATAACACTGAAAGTATCCTTAGGAAGTCTCCTAGGATTAAATATTCAACTATTTTCAGATCACCCTTGAGAGCTAATTCAGTTCCTCAAAACCTTGCAGCTCTGCAAAAATCACAAGTTGACTTAAGAAATCCATTTAGAACTAGGTTGCTTGATGATTTAGATCAGTTAGATTCAGAGTCTTCACTTTCATCTCCTGAAACAAGTGAACATCCTGGTAGTAGAGAAACAACACCACCTGATTTACATTTCCTTCACAATTTAGGTGTCTCTCATCCAAGATCAGCTCAGCAATCTATTCCTGGTCCATCCACATCTGTTCATCCTACATCCACTGTCCAAACCACTCAACTTCAGCCCATTTTCCATTTTGTTAATCCACCTCTTGTAAATCCACCTCCACCTCTTGCCATGGTAGCATGGTATGCTCCCTTAGTCCTTCCTGTACCATTAGTCAATCTTCCAGAGGACTATCAGTCCAAAATACCATTGTATGATGCCAATAATGCTAGTACTACATCACAACACATGGATAAGATGAATGACTACTTTGACAGAAATGAAATTGATGATGAATCTGTCAAGCTTAGATTATTTGATCAGAGTTTAGGGGGAGAAGTAAGAAAATGGTTCAAAGGATTAACCCCTCATAGTATAAATGACCTCCAAGCCTTCCATCAACAATTCTTAAACAAATGGGAAGTGAAGAAGAATCCTCTCAAAATACTTTTTGATTACAAGAACCTCCACAGAAACACTAGGGAAAGTGTACAAGCTTACTGCACTAGATTTAATAGTGTGTATAATGCACTCCCTCCAGATCTAAAACCTCCACAAGGCTCAGTGTTAAACAATTTTCTTGAAGGGTTTGACCCTGAGATGGCCTATCAGCTGAAAGAAAGAGATCCTCTAACCCTTGAAGATATGAAAAAAGGGGCTCTTGCTGTGGAAGTTAACTTGGTGGAGAAAAGAGAAAGAATGAGGAATGAGAAGAAAGTGTCCTTTAAGGAGGAATCTACACCTTCCACTTCTAGCTCAAAGATGGATAGAATGATGGAAGAGATGATGAAGAAAATGAGCATCCTTGAGAGAGCACAAGCATTTCAAAATCAAATTTCTCCTCAAAACAGAAACCAGAACTAAAATCAGAATTTTAGAAGAAATCATCCTCAAAACAGACCAAGGGAGGATGATCAGCAGATCACTCCTCCTTTTCATCAAAATTATGTTAGTGAGGTTGAAGAAACGGATGAGAAAATAGAGGAAGATGATATCAACATGCTGGGGGTAGATAATGATGACTTTGAAGTTCATTATGATAGGAAACAAGGTCTATACACACCTTATGATGACAAAAGAGATGATGATAAAAGTTATTATCAGGACATGGAAAATGTTATCATAGAGTCTCAAAAATAATATGACCTTAGAAGTAAAACCAATCAAGAAACTCCCAAAACTAAAACCTCTGATAAATCTGTACAAAGCAACACTGCAAGTAAACCCAAAATTGTAAAACAGAAAGAAAAAACAGTGGCTAGAAATTCTGATAAAGGTAAAGAGAAAGGCACTCAAAACAATGTAAAACAGAGTGCTGACCTTAGTAGTGTTAGCACCTCAGCTAATACTCCTGTTAAAATACTTTTGTCAAAAGTAAATAGAACAAGTCAGCAAACAGATTTTGCTGACAGAGTGGAAGTTAATAAGGCTGAGACAAACACTTCAAAGAATCAAATCCCTTTAAGTTTGGAGCAGGAAATTTCAAGAATCAAAATCTCTGTTCCTCTGACTGAGTTAGCTGCCCAGAATGTATATAGGTCTCAAATTTTAAAGGCTTTTAACATTGAAGAGAATTATGACACTGTCAATCTTAACGATGACCAACCAGAGCTTATTTTTGGTCCCAAGATTGAAGATAGGTATCAAGAGGGACCTATTCCTCCCTTTTATGTAAGTTTAAATGTTCATGAAAAGATTTTGCATAATGCTATGCATGATTCTAGGGCCTCTCACAATTTAATGCGCAAAGCTGTAATGGAGAGCCTTGGCCTTGAAATCTCCCAACCTTATAAATACCTCTGCTCCTTTGACTCAAGTAGAGTAAAATGTTCTTTGTGTTAACTTAGAACAGATTCTAGCCAAATGCTTAGTCATGGATATTGTTGTGGCTGACGTGCCCCCAAAGTATGGTATGCTATTATCTAGGTCTTGGGGAGCTAAGTTACAAGGAACTATGCAGATGGACATGACATATGCGACCATTCCTATTTTCAATCAGACAAGAAGACTTTACATGGAGTCACATATGCAGTACATGGTTACTAGTCAAGACAGACCACAAAACTCTCCTTTGTATTCTGTAAATATAGGCCTTGATTCTTTTATCCTGTTTAACAATGAAATATTCAGTGAACCAGTCACTTTAACGAAGTTAATGGCCAATAGAGAGGAGGAAGTAGACACCACAAAAGTGTCTAAGCAGTTTGCTACATTTGAAAACTTTAGCAAACCAAACACAGGTCTTGAGCTACAAGTGATGCATCCTTTGTTTTTAAACCTTGACATTCAAGAGAGTATTCCTCAAAGCAGTGAAAAACCTGAGGAGTTAAAACAAATTCAACAAAGTGCTGATATTCCACAACAATTCGAAAGAACTGCAGTTGAAGAGGACAGTAACCAAGATGAACCTGAAACTGGTCCTCTGTGGAGTATGAAATTTGACAGGTTGTGCATTAGAAGCAATGCTGGTGCAGATGTCTGGATTCGTAACACTGAAAAAAACCATAGAGAAAGCATTTCCTATAGATTAAACTTCCAGTGTTGAAATAACATAGCAGAATATGAATCCCTTCTTTTAGGCCTGCATTTGTTGAAAAAGATAGGAGCCAAAAGAATCAAAGTGCGTGGGATTCAGAATTAATCATTAGGAAAGTCAACGTGGAATACAACGCTAATCACCCCAGACTTGGGGCCTATTTAAATTATGTCATGGATCTATTAAAAACTTTTGAGGAGTCCCAATTGATTTTTTTCCCAAGAAGAAAGAATAACATGTCCCACAGCTTAGCTTTTGCTGCTAGAACATGCTTAACGCCATATGAAACTAAAGAATGCACAACTCAGATTAAATTCAGATCAACTATTCCTGATAATAAAAAATATTGGAAAGCGTTTTACGGAGACAAACAAATAGAAGACTTCATGCAATTCAGAAATGAATTTGAACTACACAGTTCAGATTTAGATTATGAAATAGATTGCCCTAGTGAAGAAAATTTTCTTGATGAAGAAGAAAAGTCTCTTGAGATTGCTGACATAAATATTTTATCTAGAAAACTTGATAATACAACACAGATGACTGCAGAAGTAGAAACAAAGGATTTAGAAACCCCGCAGTCTAAAGATCAGAGTTTTCCAAAGGGTCTGGCCCCTTTAGAAGAGTTGTTGGATTTCAATGATGTGGCCAAGAAGCCAAAACTAGAGCCTATAGAGACTGAAGTGGAAGAGTGTAATATAGGCAATGAATAGAAACCAATGATGATTAATCTATCTAAGACTTTACCAGCTCACATTAAACTCAAATACATAGAGATGTTTAAAGAATTTTCTGATGTTTTTGTGTGAAGTTATGAAGATAATAAATCCTATGACACTGAAATAATTTAGCACAAAATCCCTCTCATAGAAAACCAAAATCCATTCAAACAGAAGCTGCACAGAATAAACCCTATCCAGTTACCTTTGGTTGAGAAGGAGATCAAGAAAATGTATCAAGCTGGTATTATTGTCCCTATTACATATTTTAAGTGGGTGTCTAATCTTATGTCAGTTAGGAAGAAAACAAGAGAAATTAGGCTTTGTATAGACTTTATAGACTTAAAAAAAGCTTCACTCAAGGATAACTACCCTTTGCCCAAGATGGACCATATTTTACAAAGGGTAGTTGGTTCAAAAAGAATTTCTTTGCTTGATGGCTATTCAGGGTATAATCAGATTTTAGTTCACCCTGATGATCAATTAAAGACAGCTTTTACTACACCATGGGGCACCTTCATGTATTTAAAAATTCCCTTTGGTCTAATGAATGCTGGTGCAACATTCCAAAGAGCCATGGACATATCATTCTTGGAAGAACTGGGCTACTTCATCATTATATACCTGGATGATGTCACTGTTTTTTCAAAGACAGATGAAGAGCACTTAAAACATTTAAGAACAGTTTTCGAGAGATGAAAAAAGTTTGGGATATCATTAAACCCAAAGAAAACAATATTCGGTCTCCAAGAAGGTAAACTTCTTGGGCACATTATTTCAAAAGAGGGTATTAAGATAGATCCAAAGAGGATTGAGGCCATATTGCAAATCTTTCATCCTCGAAACATCAAGGAGTTACAATCTTTCATTGGAAAGATTAATTTATTGAGAAGGTTCATACCCAACTTGGTTGAGCGTCTTAGAAACATTACAAATATGCTGAAGAAGGAGCAAGGGGTAAAATGGACCTTGGAAGCAAAGAAGTCCTTTGAGCTAGTGAAACAAGCGTTAACCAAAACACCGATTCTAATAAGTCCTGATTTTTCAAAAAAAATTTATATTTTTTCATTCGCATCAGAACATACTATAACTATTGTCTTATTGCAGAAAAATCCATAGGGACAAGAGCAGCCTATTGCATTCTTTAGCAAGGCTTTGAGGGATGCCCCTCTGAAGTACAACATTATGGAAAAGAAAGCCTTTGATTTTGTTAAGGCTTTAAAAGACTTCAGAGTATACATATTGCACTCACACATCATTGCCTTTGTCCCAAATTCAGTTGTGAAAGACATTCTAACATAGGACCCAAATGGTAAGAGAGGTAAGTGGATAGCTGTTATTCTTGAATATGATTTAGAGATAAAGCCCACTAAACTCATCAAAGGCCAAGGTCTAGTTAGATTAATGGCCGAATCAAATTTTGAAGTTCTTGATATTAATATGATAAATGCTTTGGATGATCAAGGGGAAATCTCAACTCCCATTGTTAAAGACCATTTTATGAATTCCTCTTGGTATGCTGATATTCTTTATGTTTTTCTTAATTTGAACACACCTCCTGGTTTGACAAAAAAAAAGGCAAGGTTTCTAAAGTTAAAAGTTGTAAACTACTGCATTATAGATAAATGCCTTTATTGGAAAAATGCAAGTGGTATATTGCTTAAATGTTTGCCTAAGTATGATGTAGATAAGGTTAAGCATGAGTTCCATGAAGGAGAATGTGGAGGCCACCTCTACTGGAAGACAATAGCCAACAAAATCCTAAGGGCTGGTTACTATTGGCCTACTCTCTTTCTTGACGTACATAACATGATCATTTCCTATCATAAATTCCAACTTTTTGAAGGCAAAAGGAAGCTGCTACCCCTACCTATGCATCCAATCACTATTGAAGCCCCTTTTCAACAGTCGGGACTTGACTTCATAGGAGAAATCCATCCACCATCCTCTGCCCAGCATAGATGGATTCTCACTACCACAGACTACTTCACCAAATGGCTAGAAGCCATCCCTTCTAGGCAAGCCAATGATTTTTTCATCATAAAATTCATGGAGACTAATATCCTCTCTAGATTTGGCTGTCCCATAAAGATCATCATTGATAATGCAGTAGGATTTGGATCAAAGAAGATGGTTGAGTTTTTTCACAAATATCAGATTACATTAGGTCATTCCACGACCTATTACCCTCAAGGTAATGGAATTGCAGAATCCTCAAACAAGATTTTAGTGAACATAATCAAGAAGCTGTTGGAGGACAACAAGATATCTTGGCACAAAAAGCTAGTCCATGCACTATGGGCTGATAGATTGACATTGAAGAAAGCTATGGTATGTCACCCTACCAGCTTGTGTATGGTACTGATGCAATTTTTCCTACCAACCCTGGTGTACCAGTTATGAAGTTGATTCAAGAGGTTTAGTCTGAAGACAATGACATGATCAAAAGGATAAATCAGAATATTCATCTTTAGCGAACCAGAGAGGAGGTTTATAACAAAGCATTTCAAAAGCAGGACAACATCAAAAAGCTTTTTGACAGAAGAACGAAGGCCAGAAATTTCAATATTGGGGACAAATTTTTCAAGTGGTACTCAAGGAGATAATACAAGGGAAAGCATGGGAAATTTGACAACTTATGGCTTGGCCCTTATCTCATTCATTCTGCTACTGGTAACAATTCCTTTTTTTTACAGGAGTTGAATGGACTAGAACTGTTTGGGGGTCTTGTCAATGGCAGGATGCTTAAACATTACTTCTCTTGATCCTATCATGTTTTGAAAGCGTTTTTATCTTTTTTATCATTATAAATATTTCACCCATCATTGCATTCAAAGTTAGAAAAATAAAAAATACAAAAACAATAGAAGAAAGAAAAGAGGGCAGACTGTAAAAAAAATAAAGGTACAACCCCATACCAAAAAAGAGAAACAAATCTGAAAGTGTGCAAGCTCAAATGCCACTCCTGAAAAACACACTTCTAATTAGTCATACAACCTAATCATGACTAATTAGTTTTAAATTGACTACTGATAGGATGTGAATTTGATTTTCCAAATAGCTTAATCTTGGCTTATCAGTAGGTACATTAGGCTGGAAATTAAAGGTTCAAACAAGCTCAAAATCTAAACCTAAGTTTTTAAAAGAAGAATGAATCCAATCTGTTTTAAATTTCTGAGTCAAAACAGAGGTAAAACTGGTTCTAATCAGCTCAAAATCTGAACCAGATAATAAGGAAAGAACAACCCAAACAAAAGTTAAAATAGAGCTGAAAAAAGACAAGGCCGTGCTTAAACTTTCAGATCTTAAGCCTTCCATTTTGATTTAATTTTCTGTAAAACAATGTCTATGTGAAGCTTGTTGTTTTATGCCATAGATTAGCAACAAGTTATACTATTCAATCCTAACTTGTATGCTTTTAAATTTCTGTTTTAGAAATTAGTAAATAAAAATCTGTTAGACTTTTTAATCCTAACAGATTAGTAGATTAGGTAGAGAAGCATATGAACTCAACTGTTTAATCTGAGTTCATGGAGAAATAAGGAGTAGAATTAGATTAGTTTTATGCTTTCAAAAGAATAAAATGTTGTAAAATATTTTTCCAATCCAAGTGCACTCTAAAGAAGAAAAAATGTTACATCAGTAGGATTGGGTAGGTAGAAAGCTTGTTGGATAGATATCCATTGTTTTTTCATGGCTGCTAACATTTTTTCAGAACAAAAGAAGATCATCCAAGTGAAGGAAAAGGCAGCCCAATGGATGAGGCACTAATCAGCCCCCAGAGAATGCAAGTCTGAAGTTCTTGATGCGTTCAAGAAGGCACCATCCCCAAGTGGAGCCACTGTTAGCCACCAATAAATTTTTTTATATCAAAGGTGGCTAAAACATTTAAGAGCCTTCAAGAAACAATTTTTATTGAAAAATATTGCTATCTCTTGAAGACCCATGAAGACATCATGCCCTTTGTTTAATCTTCATTGTTGTTCCCTTTTAAACTCAGAAATTCTGTTGATTTCATAAAGAAAAGACTGCTGCAAAAATCCCCATTTTTCCCTCATTTCACTCCTTTTTTCCCTTCATCATTAACCCTCATTTTTTCTCTTTTCCTCATAGAGTTCCTCTATTTTTCATTTATTCCCCTTTCCCCTTCATGAAAATCCTTTTACAAAGTTTAAAACTCACTTTTGAACTTTGCCAAAACCCCCAAATCCATCAAAAAACCTTGAAAAAATCATAAAAATACACATTTTTGTATTAAGGCTTAAGCCCCTTTGTTCTAAGACCTAAACCACTTCCCCACATATGCCCTGGTGCTAGAAATAAGTGCTAGACCCTTTCGGTGCTTATCACATAAGAAACAAACGAAGAACACAAGTCTTTTGGATTTTCTAAAACTTCCGATGCGATTAGCCCTCTTATACATTAACTCCCGATCCCTTGTTTTCTATGGAAAGACCAAGAGTTAAAGGCTGAAAGCGCTTATCGCATCGGATAATTTGCCATGAGCACAACACTTTTTGTTTCATAAACCTCTGATGCCGATTGGATACATTTTTTATAAGCCTCGATCCCATTGCCACTTCATTTAAACTCAGAACCCGAATCGGGTCCTAAACTTTGTGAATAAACCCATCTCCGATGCCTTTTCCCTTTGTATATTCACAAAACCCCCTTTTCCTATGTTTTACATTAAACCTGCTGGTGCAATGTTATTTAATGATAAATACTATTGATCTTTTACCAATCGACGATCTGCGCTATCTCGCATCAGATAATTTCAAATGGGTAGATTGAAAAGCCCGCTCCTTCCTCCCAATTCCGATTGGCCCTTATACATATAAGTCCTAGGCCTTTTCTTTTCATATAAACCAATGGCCCTACAGTAGGGTGCCAAGCCTTTTATATAACCCACCTTGACACCATAAAACCTTTGTATTTCGTTAATTTTTTATTTTCATGTGTTATAAAGGGTTACATCGATAAACCTTTTCTCACCGTTGATTTTTAACCAATCAAATGGTCAGCGCTATATCGCATCGGGAGATTTAATTGGCGCGTCAAATATTTTATTGCTCCCCCTCCAATTGGCCACTCCTTTGATTCATTCTCCACCGTCGATCTGATCTGCAGATCGACGGTCATCGCTCAATCACATTGGCGCCATTCAGTTTTGTCCCCCCGTTGATTGCAAAGCCCCAATTGCATATGGGCCATCCACGTGTCAACATCCGATGGTCTAGATCTTTCCTCCAGACCTTGGTTAAAATTCATATACCCTGTTGCATAATGTTTTTCGGCCAATCCTAGTCGTTGATCTCTAGAGATCAACAACCCATATTAACCCTCCCTCCGCCTCATGTTTTATTTCTTTATACTCCAGATCAAATCTTGACTGTTAGTCCTTTACATCTAATGGCCCAGATTAATTTTGATAGGCCTGACCCCTGTGGGTCCTCCCTTCCTCCAGGTTCGATCTCAGCCGTCCAAACTTTGATTCAAAGACCCATAATAAAACAACCCTACCATGCTATCTGCCTGCGCATCTTGCCAACATCGCGCTCACTCCCCACTGTTCAATCTAAGACCTCAGATCCAATGGCCAACGCGAATTTTCGCACAGATTCAAGTATGAACGTTAATTTTTAGAGGGATATGCATTATAAGCTATTTTTAAATGCTACGTGCCACCTCCTAACACATATCACATTCGAAAAGGTGAAACCACCTTCCTCCCCTTTTCCCACGCGATACTGCCGGTTTCTCCACTCGAAGCCGCTTTCCCTTTTTCCATTGTGTTTCATCGCGCGCAACCTCTTCCATTGATCTCTGCAGATCAATGGCCCCAATCTAATCTCTCATTACACTATCGTCCTCTACCTTTTCCAAAGGGCCTTCATAGATCAATCCCGACCATTGATCTCCATGGGCCAAATTCATCCAACGGCCTACGATCATTTGGAAACCCCAAATTCCATTCCAATGATTTTTCCTCCGCAACGGATTTTTAACCTATTTTTCTCGCATTTTCTGCTTATCCTATTGTAAAGTGACCCTTTCGTTTTATAATATTATTATTTCTCCCAAATGTTGATCTCTGCAAGATCAACGACTCTGAATTAATTTTCACCATTGTTTCTTCCAAATTGCCTCCTTTTCACCTCTGCATCAAACCTCCATCGTTGGATGCATTCATCCAATAGTCACACTCCTAAACACCACCTCTAAAGCAGTTTTTCCCTAATATGCATGATTTTATAACATTTTTATGTATTTTTTAGGATTAAATGGTTTTTCCATTTTATTAAAGGAAAACCAAAGGCTGGCGATGACGATCCCCCACACCTTTGTGCATAAAGCGAAATAATTCCACAGGGTTCAACTTCACATTTCATCAATGCATCAAGAGCATGGATGCCATATGAACCCTTTGTGGCACCTACACATCAAAAAGACACAAAGAATTGAAATAAACAAAGAGTATCAATGTTGAAGATTAAAACAAGCCAGAAATGAAGATTAAAGATTAATTCCACAGTTTAATGGATTACGGCTAAGATCGACTATCAAAAGCCTAATCCACTAAATTAAACACAATCATAGACAAATCATAAATATTTGTCAGATAGAGGATGTCTCCACTGCCACATAAGAGGCTAATTGATTCCTCTCAGCTACTAGATTTCCACCTGTAGCCTCAAAGAATTCAAGAGCGGCCAAGTTATTATCAGAACATCAGATATTTGCCTCAATGTAGTCGAACAATTAATTCAGCCAAAGGATTTATTGCAAAAAATATCAGCAGATTTATTACAAGATGACACAGAGCCTAAAATTCAACAAAAGCTTCCACTGAGCTTAATTCTTAAATGTAAAACAATTAATACAGATGAAACATCTGTAAACTTCTCCATCGAGCCCCTCAAAGGCCAAGAAGTATTAATCTATATTAATTCAACCTAGGAGACATTTTATCCCATCCCACCTCCTCATATCTTCTATAAATACTTCTTTAGAATATGAAACAATGTTGGTTGCAGAACTTTGAAATATAATTGTGCTCGAATTTTCTATGTGTAAATAGTGTTCAACGGCTCTTGAAGCTCTGTTTGTGATCGAATAGTTAGGATGAGAAGTGAATATGATTGTTGAACTGAAACATTGGACCTGAAGACTGTAACTGGTTTGACATCAATAACAAACTGTTTCTTGGGATTCTGGTCTATATCACTGGTGAAGTGCTCCTTTTTGTGTAATTTTTTTCCTTTTATGTATGCCATTTTGTCCATTAATTCTCTGATAAAGAACATCAACCATAGAGTTAGGAATTACTATTTACAGTACCCTTCTATGATTGATAAGATTTATCTCAATGTTTTCCTCCAATTTTTTTATTTAAGAATGATTCAATACAGTTTAAGCAGTTAGGAATGTTGGCGTTCCCTCGTCCTACTGTTTTCTCTAAACATTGTTCTTGGATGTTATTTTCATTATTTTCTTATTAAAGATAGACTATAAAAGTAACGGTGTGCCCTATTCTCTAGCTTCTTTCTCCAAAGGTAAATTCTGAAAGTTTCCCTTAGTGTTTGCTGAAAGCAGACTAGATTTAAAAGTATCTTACCTGATCTTAAGTTGCACTTCGTTTCTCTTATGTGTTTTCATATTTTCTGAAGGTAATTATGTGGATTACTGGATTGTTTGTCGATTGATTTTCTTTAATACGAACTTGCCCAAGAAATTTATGGTGAGCCCTGTTCTTGGTTGGTTTTAAACAGTTACTTAAGAGGCTTTTTCTTGTTTGGACAGACTATAAATCCTAGTTGAAATTATTATCTGTTTCCACGCCTCCAACACTTTATTGTTTCCATTCCATATTTTTAATCTCAATGATCTTGTGATATAGATGACTTGCTCCTTGGATCACTCTTGAAGTTGTTGCTCAATTAAACCCTCTTATGACTCCATAGCCCAATGGACTACAAACCAGCATTATATCTATCTTTTTAGCCAAAAGCTTGTTCTGATTGCTTGCAACTTCACACCTTTGAAACTATTTCCATCTAGGACTTTCCACTCAAATAATAATCATGCTCAACCATCAAAAATAAACAAAAACCCTTGGACTTCATAACTAGCCTAATATCATTACCCAAAACCTTTAAAGATAATTCAATCTTTGCACTTATTAGAGAGATCCCTCTCTGGATTCAGGAGGGCTAGATCCTAGAATCCCAAAGTGGTTGAAATAGTTTTCTCTCTGCAGTTTGAATTTGCCAATATTGCAAATTACAGGGAACTAATAGCGAGAAAAGGTAATTGAGGGTTAAAAGGCATGCCAAGCCCCCGATAAGGACCTGTACCTGTAATCCATCCTGGATGAGCATAAATTTGCCCCCATTGGTTCTGTCCTGGAGGATTATGACCATAGGGGGGTATAAGTTGGATAATTGGGTTGATATGGAGGCTAAAAACCAATATACATGGTTTGATAACCAGGATTATGATTTTGAGCATACATGGGTCCTGATTGAGTAGTGTAAGGATTTTGCTGCAGAGTATAAGTATAGCCTGGCTATTGAGGGTAATAACCAGAACCTTGAGGCTAGTTGTAAACTGGTCAAGATTGACCTTGAGGGTAATAGCTGCTTTGGGGTCAAACGGGCTGCTGGTAAGTGGGGCCTTGCTGAGTTGAATAAGTCAGATGCACAGGTGGCTTCGGTTGTGGCACAGAATAGATCGGCTGCTGAGTAAGGTTAACAGGTTGTGCAGGTTGTCCTGGTTGAATAGGTTGACCTCGCTGATGAGGGACACCAGGTTTCCCTGGCTGAGCAAGTTGGCCTGATGGCGGGAGTGGGCCAAGTTGTACCTAATAACCAGGTTGACCTGGGATAGGACCATAAGATGGACCTGGCTGTGAAAAATTTTGGCCAATGGGGAAATGAGGCTACTGAGGTTGCACCAATGGTTGAGAAGGATGGGTTTGCCCCCCAGGACCATATGATGGTCTAGGTTGATACACCAGTTGCTCTATCGGTCCTTGAGGTTGCCCCGGTTGGACCACAGGGTGAGGCTATAGAGGCTGACCTTGAGGATTGTAAGACTGCCCTTGCAGGCCGTAAAATAATCCTTGTTGGACCGAAGGTTGTCCCTGTAAGGGTTGTCGTTGTGGGTCATATGCATACCCTATCAGGGACAAAGGTTGTCCCTGGAAGGGTTGTCCTTGTGGGCCAGAAGCATATCCTTGCTGAAACAAAGGTTGTCCCTGAAATGGTTGTCCTTGTTGGTGAGAAGGTTTCATAGGTAGGGTAGGTATAAAACCGTTAATATACTGATAAGCCTCAGGAGCAGGAAAATGAATGGGGTTTCCATGCTCATCATATTGAAATGGAAATGAATAGATCGGGGTACCATCCACTCCATAATGAGAAAAGTAAGGATGATTAAGATCCTAAGATGACTGATCAACCTCGGAGATCGGCGGCTTAAATTCATTTGATACTCCTTGGGAGAGAGGTTCTCATGAATGGCAGTAGCTATATAAACGTCTTTAGAAACTGACAAGGTCCTAGTTGACTGAGTGCTGACAACAGGCGTAGATGCAACCACATAGATAGTAGGTCTAATAGGTACCGATGTGACAAAAGGAGATGCCATGAGAGGTGTCGATGGAGACATCCCTAATGAGGGAATGGTCAGTTCCATGGACAGATTCGATATTCCCATAGAGGAAATAATGGTCATGACCTGACTTAAAGACCTATATCTAGCTGGGATCGATGGACCAGGTGAAGACAGAACAGATGGTTTAGGGATGTCTTCAGGAAAAAGCTGGTAGTCTTCACCAGAAGTAGGAATTCACTCACTAGGAATAGGACTGGATGAGTCCATATTTGACCTTGGCATAAGATCTTATAAAAGACGAAGGGGACTAGGAGGTATGATAGTAGCCAAAAATGGTGATCTCGATGTAAGAGGAGGGAAGTGTTCCCCAACTCAAAATCCAAACCAAGCATTGGACAAGGGCCAATTGAATTCAACTGGTCCTCCAAAGGGAAGCTCAGATATAACTGATCCCCCAAGGGGAAACTCGGATACAACGGGCTGCTGATGCTCAGCAGAGGACTGAGAGACTTCTGATGAATCGTCTGTATAATGACTACTAGTAGATGAAACTGACGGTTCCGCCATGGTGACTATAGAAAAAAGAGGAAGAGATCAAAAACAAAGAAAGACTGGAAAAAACCAAGGCAAACAAAAACAGGCCGAAAAAATCAATCTCTAAATGGGCGTGTGATCGTAGGTGATTAATTTTACCACACTAAAACTGGAAATTTATTGTTTCATGTTTTAAGAGTCTAGAAAAGAGTAAAAAATGACTCTATCGCTTTCAGTTTGGAAACAAGCATGAAAGGACAAGCGCTTGATGATATTTTCAAATTTAGGGAGTCAGTAAAGATCAAAATGACTGCTATGGTAATCTAGGTAAATGGGTGTACCAGATATCCATGAACTGCCATATACACCTTGGTAAAAATGAAAGAGAAATCAACCAAGGACTTGACGTACATGCAGGTAACCTCCCCGAATGTTGTGTCCAGTGTATCACGGGTAAAATGCGGCAGACTCGACTTCCTATGGATAAATGATTTACAACCTAATGGGATCTCCCTTTATATACGCAATGGTATGGGAGCACAATTCTGTACTAGCGCTGTCTGTAGCCAGATAGCGAGCGACAACTACTAGGCTTAAAGACGTCGAAACACCTCTCTACCTTAGACTAATAGATGTTCCATTAAGTTTCAATGTTGCCTTAGGTTAATTCAGTAAATTTTAAAGTTGATCTTCAATTTACATTTCGATTTCAACGCCCTATAGAATGTTGGATCTCATAAAACCTCTAGATGTAGAATACATGCCACAAAATATCGTTTGGTTCAATGAAGAGCTATCTACGGGAGAGTTGAGAGCTTCCAAATGATAGCAAAATGAACACACAAAAACATCCACTATCGATTTCAATGCAAGTTAATGAAACTGGAAAATTTTTCTCTAGAATTATACAACACTAGTAATGCAAAAGAGTTTTCAATTTTCACTATGCCAATAAAAAATGCAAAATATTTGTTTTTTGTATTTTTCAATATATTAGAGAAAATGCACTAAATAAATGAAAAACTAATTAAAACATCAATTTGAGAATGATAAAGAGAGATTCGAAACAAAACAAATTCACCCAACTCAAACAAGGACAATCAAGACTCAAACCGATGACGAAATCCCTCAAAGCGAAGAAGAATCTCGAAAGAGACTCAAACAAGCTGTGTGATCTAGGCTTGGAGCAACACAAAGAGAAATTGAATGAAAGAGAGGACAATCACTCAATAAACATAATGACTCAATCTAATTCAGCAAGATGAATGCAAAGAAGCAGAAACAAAGTTGACTGGGAAAGAAAAGACCCAAAACTCCCACGGGAGGCTCAGCACACTGAAACACCTAGAAGCCCTAGGGCTAAAATGCAAAACTAACAGAAAAGGGAAAAAATCCAGAGGACAAGGGATAAACACAATAAAAAAATGACTTCAAAGCACTCAAAAAATCAGAAAAAACAAACCAGGACCAAAACTCAAGCTCAGAAAGTCCAAAACTAGAAAACCCTAAAACCTACCAGGGTTGGCGCGCTTGTCTGGCTGTAATTTGCACCAAACAGGGGATGGCATGGGTGCCTAACTAGCAACTCGCACCTTTGGGCATGACTGTCAGAGGGATAACTGTGCCAATTAGGTTTACCCTAGAAAATTAAGAAAATGAATGAACAGAGGCTAGATCTGGTCTTCTGGGGGCTGAATAGGGTTTTAACACCAAGGAAGGTGAACCAGAAAAGAAGACTAATAAAAATAAATGCCAAAAAACAACCCAATGGAGGAAGGACCAACTCCCATTGATCCCGAGTGGAGTCGCTAAATTGTTGTGGATGTAAATCCCCTCTGCGGACAGAGGCGATCCCACTAGCCCTAGAGTGGGTCTAGCAACAATCAAAACATGCAAAGCTATTGACTCCTAGTTACAAAAGATAGAATCGCGATAGATCGCTTACCATGATTCCTTCAATGCTATTATCAAAGAAGAAATGGTGCTTCCATTCCTAGCTGGACAAGTCATGATCCGTGAGCTCGTTGCATCCAGACACCTGTACACATGCAAAGAAGAGAGACAACATGCAATGTAATATTTCACACTTTATAACTATTGATTAGTGAGAGAGGAACAAATTAAATTGCATTATATAATGGACAAACACAATCATGGAACCAATAGCAGAGTCATGTATATTAAGATACGAGAGAATGATTACAACCAGTGCTCTGACGTCGTGATCTTCCTTCGACAGGATTCCAGCATAACTTGTCTCACAAAGCTTGTTAAGGATTTGAAAAAACTTTCTTTCTCACAGGGTTCTCCTTAGCTCTGCTCTTGATTGTCACTCAGCTATAATTTCCTTCCCATAAGTTCAAATAGCTAGCAAATGGAAAGGGCAGACTCTTATGGAAGGAGAAGGAGAGGCTAGGTAACAACAAAAATTGTATGCTTGTTGACTTAATAGCAAAATACACAAGAGGTATTTATAATAATAATTTATTAATAAAATATGATATGATAAGATGATCAAATGTTATAATGAGGCCCTGCTTTTATACCTATGCAGGTGCCTTTTCACGAATGGGCATGTCTTTTAGACATGCCTTTTCATTAACCTAATGACTATTTTACATAATCCCTATTTAACTATTAATGACTATATTAATTAAATTTGTTATGAATTATATTCATAACATTTCCTTCTTCTCGAAAAGCTTTGTCCTCAAAGCTTAATATTTTGACAATTTTCTTCACTTGGGATTATCTGCTAGGCATGTCATTCATCACTGGTACCTTGGCATGTATAATTCTCCAATAATGTTGTCTGGGTTCTCTATTGCCCCTTTTTTCATTTCCTCCTCTCTCTTTTTTTTTTCTTGTAATAATATATATATATATATATATAGAAGTAACTTTATAAAAATCTATTAAGGTAACTTCATAATTGTAATAAGATTACTTTAACCATTTTTATAAAGCACTTTTATGATTTATTATAATTATTTTTGTTATTTATTTTTATGACTATAGGTTCATTCAAATAGTCGTGTCCCCTTCTCGTGTCCCTTTATTGCACATTCCATTTTAATGTGTTTCATAATCCATAGACTCCAATAGTTTTACTGGAGCATTGAAGGCATAATCCCTTCCATATCCAAAACGACGGAACAGAAAAAGCACCCAATTCACACAATTTTGAACTGGCTCAGTATCAATGATATCGGCCAACCTTGATTTATGCAGCATACCAAGAGCACGCTTTCTGAGGTCTCTTCTGAGAACCTACAGGTCTCGCTCAAATAACCTTCGAATGGTCTCTGGATTTTCATATGTCTAGATTTTGAATGCTCTGGAAGCTTTCTTGAGGCACCGAACTGAAACGGTGATTTGGCTGTGTATTGCTCCCACATTGAAAATGATGGCGGCTTTCTCCAAATATTTGTTGTGCTCTGTGGCCTTTTGAACAGACTTATTAGTAGATGCAACCCCTTTTCTCAAGTCTGAAATGCGATTGTAGGTTTTGCTGACAGCATTTCTTAAAACCTCCCAGAGTTGGTCTGAAGTGTGGAATTGTTTAATGTTGGCAGGAAAAAAAACCCAGCTCACAATAGCAATATTAGAAATAATATGATATCCCATCATGCGATCAATTGCTAATGAGGGGCTACAATGAAAACGTGGTCTAGGAGAATATCGAGGGCTTTTTGGCAATGAAAAGGGGGAATTTCGTTGCAAGTTGGAACTTTTGTTACATGGGGATCCCGTTGCCTTGCCATTTGGGATTTGCAAAGACTTTAAATAAGTATCGAGTGATTCAACTCTTGCATCCATTGCATCCAATTCACTCGGCTGAGATGAAATTTTTGGAGGGCGAGATTTCGTAAATGCACTTCTAAAATCCACGGCTTGCAGAAGTCCTTTTCGTGAAATTGGAGATATTGACTTTCTTGCTGACGACATCTTTGCTTGTTGCTGCTGAAAAGCATCACCACATTTATCTTGCTCTATGTCCAGCCTTTCAGGCACCAGAATCTTGACAGGTGAAGTAGATGTAGGGTTTTCATCTATGGCATTAGATGCAGTTGCACTTAGTGAATGCTCTCGGACATATGCTTAACATTATCAATAGCACTACTCTCTAGTTTATCAAAAATAGATAAACTATCCACCTGTTTATCTTGAATCGCTTCACTAGTTGAAGGAAATAGCTTTACCTTAGCTCTTGGTGATAAATATCTATGCTTTTGTACACAATAATTTTCTTCAGACAAAAGCTACAACTCACAACTCTTGGGTCCAAAATTGCAATCAATTGCCTCAATATTAATAGGCAACGGATCACCTTTGTGATTTAGAGTATCTGCGGATGGTTCAACATCAACTAGAATTGGCATCTTCTATATATTCTGTTTAGTATACTTGTTTTCTATTCGATGCCTCGTGTTTGGAGAAGAATCTAACTCCATCATTTTGACAACATTTTTTTGGCTAACAGAGTTACGGAACCCTACACATAACTTTGAACCCCTAGCTAAAGCAACATGAAGAGGTGTTGTATTGTGTACATCTCTAATATTAAAATCAACACCTACATCGAAGATGATTTTCACCATTTCTACATAATTAGCCATTGCTGCCGCATGTAGAGTAGTTTTTCCTCACAATGCATCTAGGGCTTTTGGATCTGCCCCTGAAGTACTCAAAATTCTGACCAATTCTTTGCATTCTATTTCATGATCTTTTTTCAGTGCACCCACCATACATAATGCAGTCCCAATTTTACTTGCCATTTCAATTGCATCATCTTTTTTTGTTTCTTCATCAGTTTCATCCTCATTTTGGACACTAAGAGAAGCTTCTAGAATGTTAACAATTTCCACCAATTTGCCTATGTTTTGGGTTTCAGCATCTGTTGGAGGTTCTTTCCCATTCACATAGGTGCTCCCGATCCAATTTCTAAATTCTTCTGAAGCATCAAAGGATTTCACTGGTGACATGGGCATGCTCGCTTGCAACTGTTCTGGTTCATTTTCATCTTGCAAATTATAATTAGTATCAGTAACCTCTATTTTTACTGCAAGTGGTATTACACTTGTTTGAACCATCAAAGAACTATTCTTGGTAGCTTGTTCAGTGTCACCCTAAGAATTTTCTTCTTTTTCTTCATATACCCAACCAGATTCAGAATTTGAGTGGTTTCCTTCTTGATTCTCAACATAGCCTTCTTCCAATTTATCTTTATCTACATTATCATGCTCTTCATAATCCTCATCCACATCAACTTCATATTTTTGTGTTTTTTTACTATTTCTGGCAATGATATTTCTTGTATAAAAGGCACATTTATGTCCTGCGAAATATTTGTCTCCACATTTCCAACATTTCTCTTCCTTTTTTCCTTTATTATGCATTGGTGGGGGAATATATTTGCTTGAATTTTCCATGGATGTTCTACTTGATTTTCCCTTAGCATAACTAACTGCCCTCTCATTATTAGGTCGTTCATAACCTTCTCCTTTCTTCAGGATTTTCTTCAACACTTTCTTATCATCAGTAACTTCATTTTCCCTTTTATCACCATTATTAGAATCAACCATTTTTTCATCTTCATAATTATGGATTACGGCAGATTTTTTTTTAAACTGTGCAGAATTTTTTTTAAAACGTGTTGTGACTTCTGCACATGAATTCTCTAATTGCTGAAATTTTTCTAGAATTTTATTAATTTTTTCACTTTCTTCACACGAATTTTCTAATTGCTCATGATCTCCATGTACTGACACATAATGTGGTAAACTATGTCCTTGTAAACTACGTTCGTAGGTTTGTAGAACGATGTTGTGTGACATGGCTTCAACTTGGCTTCGATATGGCCCTGATGGCTTCGATATGGCTTTGATATGGCTCTGATACCACTATAAAAACAAAACTTGTATGCTTGTTGACTTAATAGCAAAATACACAAGCGGTATTTATAATAATAATTTATTGATAAAATATGATATGATAAGATGATCAAATGTTACAATAAGGCCCTACTTTTATACCTATGCAAGTGCCTTTTCACGAATGGGCGTGTCTTTTAGACATGCCTTTTCATTAACCTTATGAATATTTTACATAATCCCTATTTAACTATTAATGACTATATTAATTAAATTTGTTATGAATTATATTCATAACACGATCCCACTAGCCCTAGAGTGGGTCTAGCAATAATCGAAACATGCAAAGCTATTGATTCCTAGTTACAAAAGATAGAATCATGATAGATCGCTTACCGTGATTCCTTCACTGCTTTTGTCGAAGAATAAGTGGCGCTTCCGTTCCTAGCTGGACAAGTCACGATCCGTGAGCTCGCTGCATCCAGACACCTGTACACATGCAAAGAAGAGAGACAACATGCAATGTAATATTTCACACTTTATAACTATCGATCAGTCAGAGAGGAATGAATGAAATTGAATTATATAATGGAAAAACACAATCATGGATCCAATAGCAGAGTCATGTATATTAAGATATGAGAGAATGATTACAACCGGTGCTCTGATGTCGTGATCTTCCTTCGACAGGATTCCAGTGGGACTTGTCTCACAAAGCTTGTTAGGGATCTGACAAAACTCTCTCTCTCACAGGGTTCTCCTTAGCTCTGCTCTTGATTGTCACTCAGCTATAATTTCCTTACCAAAAGTTCATATAGCTAGCAAATGGAGAGGGTAGGCTTTTATGGAAGGAAAAGGAGAGGTTAGGATCCCTATAATCATGGGAGAGAGTCTTATCTCTTAGAAAGGTTCCATGAGAGGTGGAAAACCACTTCCTAATTAGGGAGATCTGGAGCCAAACAACCCAACCTCTTTTTGATGATTCATTCTGAATTTGTTAGAATCAAAATTCCACCTTCTATTGTTAAAATACATTCCTTAATAGGCTTGGCATGGGCACAACACATGGACAGAGCGCCAGCTGGCATGCCCACTAGTGTATATTTTCCCCATTAGTGCGAGGGATGAACTGGCTACTCGCGCAAATTCCAAAACATGGGTTTTTAGGGTTTTTCAGAGGAAATGTTATTGAGGAGAATTATTTCCCTTATGCAGAAGGATACCATCAAGGTGTTTTTAGGACATTTTATTGTTCACAGGTCACAAGAATAGTCCTCCAATGTACCGGACGAGGGATTGCAGGGATGGTGACAAAATGCTGTGTAACAACCTTACATAACATTGATTGAACCAAGGGCACATTAATGTATAGGAGTTGGTCTATCAAATCGAGATTTCCTTCATGGTTGCAATGTTCTTGTGGATTGAATACCCATAAACCTTTATCATTATCATTGTTAAATCATGGAATGGTTTTCCAACCCTGTTATCCATATATATATGCTTGTCACTTTCTAAGATTGTACGCCAAATTGGCTTGTACAACTGTCTCAGAGTTGTAATTCCAAAGGATATGAAAGAAGTTCTTATTATGAAAGGAACCCAAGATATTCTTAATTCTTAGGAGGATTTTAAGCTTATTAGTCTTTGAGGTAGTACCCATTTGTAATAATTGTATTTTTAAGAAGGAGTCCGCAATAATTACAATCATGGAGATTCCTTTTTCGTTGGAAATCTGAAGGCCAAGAAGGAACCCACATATTTAAGCCATGTTGTTAGATTCATTTCCAAGACCCAGGGGTTAAATTTGATGGGTCCCCATACCCATCGTAGAATTTTTTTATGATGATCTTATTTTTAAATGACCCTTCATATCACTTTTAATATTTCCTTTTATTAGTTTCATCTAACTTAAAAGGAAAAAAAAACACAATGTATACGTGAAAATATTGAAGCCAATGCAATTAAACTTTGAACAAATTAAGGTGAAAAACAACCTGCCATTGCTGAAAACAAATTTCCAAAGTTTCTTTTTTAATTCGATTTATTTTTCAGAAAATCTAACATTTTAGTTTTAATTTCAATAATATTTTTCTAAAATGATGTCTAACCTATGGATATTAGATATTGTCAATAAAGGTCTTCAAATGAAAGTAAAGGCTAGTTGAACTTACTGAAGTTAAGATGAAGCCTTTCCTAAATAAGAGTCTGCTACTCATGAGGCTCAGTTAAAGGAGGAGCCTCGTCGTGCAGGAATTCCATGGAGGAGGGAAAAGATTCCATGAACTCAAACATTCTCAGCAAATTACAAGAAGATTTTGTTAAAAAAATGTCTATGCTCCATATATCATAATTTCCTTGTATAACTTATTCAAATATATTAAAATCTACTTGAACTTGCTCGATTTTAGGTGAAATTTCTGCTTGAGGAAAGTCTAGTACTCATGACCCAGATGTGATAGGGTTGGAACGATAGTTCAAGTGATTTTTAATTTGAATCATTGATAAAATATTTAACCAAATAGTGATAACAGAAAAAATACTAATCAAGACTTTATTAAATTAGGCTTATGTTTTTTCACTCACCAAATACATATTGATAGGCTTGATGAAGAAATTGGAATATAAAGCCACTCACTAAGCTATAACTCACTCACATAAAGAAACCAACTATTTCTATAAACATCATCTTGAAACTCACACAATCCATAATGTCAATTGCCCTTTTATCTTTAAATATCTAGTTTAATGGGGAAATGAATTATTTACCACTCATAATAATATTTTAAAATAATTTGTATAACATAAAAAAACATACCCACTTCTAAAGCCTCATCTAGGAATGTATAACATAAAAAACATACCCACTTGTAAAGCATCATCTAGGCTTACAAAATGTGACTAATGTAAATCCATTTTAACTTTGGATCCACCAATCCTGAGTGAAAAGAGGTTTGCGTCACAAGATATTTGATATCTCTCTCTGCCCTTGGTAGATGATGAGTTAAGATGGATCTAGGTTGGTTTAATTTTACCTTTTAAATACGTTATGTTCCAGATGGATACCATGGGTTCTCATATCATGTGTCAATATCATGGTGAATACCATGAAATTTTTTTTATTTTAATGTTATTTTTTATTATTTTTATTTTATTTTTGATCAAGTAAAATTTTTTTCACATAGTGTGATTTTTATTTTTAGGGATAAACAACAAATTACATTACATTACAACCAAACTATATCCATCTTAGATCCATCTTAAATCCTGAGCTATCAAGGGCCTAGAGGGATTTGACCCTGTAGATTCAAGTTAAGATGGATATAAGTTGTTTTAATTCCCCCTTTAAATATGCTATATTCCACCTAATTACCATAGGTTGTCATACCATGGATCAATAACATGATTACTATAGATTGTCATACCATGGGTCAATACCATGAAGTTATTTTTATTTTAACATTTACTTTTATTGATTTAATTTTACATTGAACAAATAAAATGTTTTCACATAGAGCTATTTTTAATTTCATTTTATTTTCACTCAATTCAAAAATAAATAAGTTTATTAAAAACATAAAAATTACTATATTAAAAAATATTGTATTATTTTTTAAAATAAGAATATTACATTTTAAAATATCATATTCAAAATGTAGTGTACAAAAAATATCTATGGTAAATTAGCTATTTTACTTTTAATCTTATTTAGTTTATAATTTTCTTTTATTTAATTTTAATCTTAATTTTATTTTTATTTTTATGTAATTTGACTAAGTCACAAGTTATCTCGAACCCTACAACAATATATAAACACACACACACACACACATATATTGAACTTCTGATTTTTTATATACAAACGCAAAGGACAAGGTTTATATATAGTGAAAAAAGGAGCAGAGGAAGGGCCGACAAACTAACTAATATTTTGTTATTTATAATTTAATAAGATTGATTATATTGTTATAATTATTTTAATAATAAATTTATTTTTATTTTTAATAAAATATATGCTATAATTAAATAATAATTATTAATAAATTATATTGGAAATCATCTAAAGTTTATTTAATTTTTTTAAATTATAAAATTTTTATAATATAATATTCATTGACTTAATAATAATTATTATTAAGATTAATAATTTTTTATTTTTAAATTCTAATTGTAAGTGATAAAACCTAGAGTAACTAATTTCAATTTTAATTTTAATTTTTTCTCCAATTAATTGCCTTTGTATTTTTTAAATAGCTTACTTAAATTGAAAATATAATTAAATTTTGATTTTATTTTTTAGAGTTAATTAATTAATAAAATTATTTTAATAAAAATAAATAATAGCTTACTTTAATCACTATTAACATTCATTAATTATAAATGAATGTAAATAAATTTGGCTATTATTTATAATTATTATAAATTAATTCTATTAATCATTATTGATTCAATTAAAATTCAATCCTAACTAATCTAATATTAAATGTAATCAATAAATATAATTTATTTTTATTAAAAACTTTAGATACGAATAATAATTATTAATTAATTAATTTTTATTAATAGAAAATAAAAATCAATTAATAAGGATAATTATTAAAAGTAATAATCTAATTAGATGCTCGCAAAGACCAAACCCTAAAAAATCTATTTGGAGGAGAAGCAAACTTGTGATACAATACCTGGGTAGAAGACGAGTTCTAGGAGCACATTTGTCGAACTAGAGGCCGCCAACTGTCACTGATCTTGAATCCTCCATCCTTATTAATGTTATGTGGGTGCTTTATAATCTCGAGCGGCTTCTCTAATTTTTCTTCTTCAATAGTGTTCCTCCTTGGCAATGATATTAGCATCCTACATACATAAGTGATGTTTAGTTTTTGAGGATTGCTCAACAAGGGCCGAAGTGTGACATCGTTAATGTTTAATATCGGCACCATGCTCCTTAAGACGCTTTTGAAGAGAGTGCTCGGTTTCACCAATGTAACTCTTCTCGCATGAACAATCAATCTTGTAAACACCTTTAAGCTGCTCATAACCAATAATACTATCCTTAACTAACCACATTTTTTTCCTATTGGTTCCTGCTACTAAAAATTGCACAAAAATATCATTTCTTGTCAACACCTTGGCGATATTATCTGTAACACCCTTAATGTATGGTAGAAAAACCCTACCAGACCTTTCTTTAGGTCCTTGGTGCTTCTTGGACATGACTGAGCCTTTAGCTCTTTTTATGGCCTTTCTGAATTCTCTTTCTCTATATCCTATAACCATGAAAATAGATGTCAGGTGAGAGATTTCATCTCTTATATGCTCCTCATGGGATATCCTCATAGCTCTTACAGCAAGAGTATTAAGGACACCAAATTTCTGAGCAGGATGATGGTAAGACTCAGCATGAAGGTAGCTGTCAGTATGGGTTTTCTTCCTAAACACCTGATTCCCCAATGTTCCATCATCCTTTCTGGAAACAAGGACATCCAAGAAAGGAATGCTCGTGTTTTCTTCCATCTCCATAGTAAAATTAATCTCAAAGGAAATTGAGTTGAGATGATTAAATAATCTATCGAGACTCTCCCTACCATGCATCCACTTTATGTTGGTGTCATCCACAAATATTTTCCACCAAGCTAGACTTAAGGGAAAATAATCAAGGGCTTTCTTCTCGAAGTGCTCCATAAACAAGTTGGCAACAATAGGGGAGAGTGGCGACCCCATTGCGACACCCGATACCTACTCATAGAATTCACCTTGGAAGCTGAAGAAGGTGGATCGTAAAAAAATCTTAGCAAGTTTGGCTATTTCTGGATCCATAACCTCCTTAATAAAATACACTGCTTCATCTAATGGAATTTTGGTAAACAATGAAACCACATCAAATCTCACCAAGATGTTGGTCTCCTCCATCCTTTCCTCCTTAATCATCTTAACGAAATCATTCGAGTCCTCAATGAAGAAATATGTATTTCCAATGAGAGGCCTGATAATTTTGGCAACGTATTTTGGAAATTCATAGGTGGGGGGCCCAATAGTATTAGAAATTGGTCTAAGGGGAACACCCTCTTTATGAATCTTGGGTAACCCATAAATTCTCGGAATGACCTCACAGGACGGGGTCAATTTATTTTTTAACTTATCATCGAGATGAGAGTTCGAAATTTCCTTCTTGACTTCCCTTAAAACCCTTGGCATAGGGTTGGATTTTAACTTTTTGTAGCTACTACAATCAAGATGCTCATTCATTTTTCTAATATAATCCACTTTATCTAAAACGACTACTGCTTCTCCCTTGTCTGCCTTAAGGACAAAAATATCCTCGTTATTGTGAAGGGCCTTGAGGGCATTCATGTCAACCTTGCTAAGGTTACTCTTAGGGGTTCTAGATTTCCTTAGAATGATAGAGAATTCTTATCTAGGAGCTTCTTTATCATCTAAAGGTAAGCTCTAAATGCTATCCTTAATGCTACAAAGAATGTTCTCATTTAAGATGCCTTTTGGAGCAATAGAAAACCCTAAACCTTTGCTAAGAGTTGTGAGGGTTTTTTGACTTAACTCCATCAAGGAAAGGTTCACAACCTTCTTGTTAATGGTTCCACAAGCATCATATTTTAAAGGATTATTTAAAAGACTTATGTCCTCCTCGCTCCCATGCCTGGGGCCTATCCTGCTAATGCTCTTATCCTTACAGCCATCTAGCGTGTTGCGTATCACGATAGTTAGATTCTTAGATCAATTATTAATAAGGGGCTCATTGTGGAAATGCCCCATCTCATTCTTTGAGCTGGTTTTACTCGGCTGCTCACCACGCTCACCCTCGCCACTAGCCAAGTATCCTTGGCCAACTTTAAAATCTTCATTAACGCCAAAACACATAATGGATCCCTGACTCTTACCACAATCGAAAATGATAGCTAAGTTATTACCGTCACGATTTCTGTCACAATTTCCACTAATGTTTCTAAATGCGTTGCTAATAGAGAAATCAACAATCATTAACTCAGATCCATCATACCCATTGCTTGGAGAGTTGATTTTAGAGCGGGAAGAAGAAATACCGGTTCCATCAATGTCAATGACCGCAACATTATCATAGGATCCAAAATCTGGATTGACTAACAATGCAATGAAATACATAGATGAAGAATTCAAAAAGGCTTAGGACAAAGCCAGAGAATTGATGCAATGTAATATTCCAAATTAAGGAACAGCTACAGATTAGGAATAATTTGAGTTATTACCACTGTGGAGCTATAGAAATATGTCTGATATAGATGTAAAAACAATTAAACTTCAGTTAAATATGCAACAACAACCTTATACAGTGTTTTATGGGCAAAAAGGTGGGGAAAAGTGATGATTTTGGCCCTAAAATGAGTATATTCAGAGATCTACGAAACAATAAGGGAAATTGTGGGAGTTTATTTTATATTAGGTCATGAGGGACCTATGCTCCAAATTTCAACTCAAACAAAAAATTCTAGCTAAGTTAAACAGTTCTTCCTTCCCAAACTAGGCTTCAAAACCCTAATTTCCCATGGCTTAAATGATGCAGAAAGTGTTGAAGGTTCTACATCATGATTTTCTGAAGGATTTAACTGAAATAATGATGTAACATCAGTATGAAAATTTCAGAATATGATTCAATGGCTTTATATGAGAAAACACAAATTTATACATGAAGAAAGGCCTCAAAACTTAGCAAAATGCTACAAGGAAATGCCCAATAAACCAAACAGCATAATATTTAGGAAGCTGAAGTAGTGTTTCATTATATTTTAGATATAAAACAAATATGAATAGAAAATCATAGATCATAATGGGATCTATATGCAAAAGAGCTTTTTAGTACGTTCCCCTTGGGGATCTCAGTAGAAGATGAATAAAAATGAATAGATCTGAGATCTACACCATAGATCTGCAGTAATCTTTAGAAATTTCTGAAGAATATGATGCACAGTAGATCAGATCTGAAATAGGACATGGATTGGTTGGCCAATCAATGGATCACCTCAGTGAAGGAAAGGAGCCCTTTCACCGGAGATCTCTTCTCCAAACTGATGCAAAACCCACACTGAAACTCTACCTACAAAAAGGATGTAATTTCTGAAGCTAACTGTGCTGATGAAGTGATGCACACTTTTTCCTCATGCCAAGATAAGAATATGAAGCTCAAAACAACTATTTCACTCCTACCAATGGTTTAGATGACTTCTCCACTGAAAAGATGCAATAGAACTCTTCAGATCTAAATAGATCCGATTCCACTTGTTGTAGCTCATAGGACAGCTCAACTCTCAACATGAGAACTACTGTAATGTAAGGTGAATCTTGGCCAAAATGCCGGATTGTGGATCAATGCAGCACAATCTCCTCCAAGAGACCCTCAAGGAAGAAGAGGAATTCCTAAATAGGAAATGCCTCTCTCTCTAGCTAAACAGCCAAGAGATTTTGAGTTTCTCAAGCAATCTCAAAATCAAAATATCATCAAAAACCTCTCCTTGAGTCTTTACCTTCCTTATATAAGATTAGGGTTTGAAAAATCCTAAACCACCTTCATCCATTTGTCCCTTTTCACATGGAGGACCTCCTCATAGGACTGCGTTGATCATCTAGGAGGTTCATTGTATCTGGACTGCTTTATGATTTGGTCTTGTTGACCCAATCAAATGGCTTGAACCTGTTTCACATATAAGTGGATTTTATTGAGCAAGCCATGATTTTCTTCTGTTCACATTGGGCATTGATTTATTCTCGTGTTTAGGAGTTTTTATTTGTTCTCCTTTACATTTTATTCATAAAACATAAAAATAAAATGACATTGAATATTCCTACTAGCTTGGGCTAGTTAGGAATATTACAGTCCTCCCCCTTCAAAATGTTGCTTGTCCTCAAGAAACTGCAGGGTAGAAAAAACTTCCCCTTCCCTCTTCTTGTGGCCTCATCAATGGACCCCACCATGGTGAAAATGATAAGTAATGAATCTGTCCTCCAATGATTCCTCCAAGTGTAAGATAGCAAGTGTACATCATGAGAAAATGGAAGGTGCAAGTGGTGATCTCCTTGTTGCTCAATGGCCTCATTAAGGTAGGAGTGATGAAGATCATAGGGAAAATTTCTCCCAATGAGTGTCTCCCAGACCCATGCTATCATCCATAAGAATCTAGTTACCTCCACATAAGGCAACTTCAGAAAATCCTCTTCCACCTTGAGCTCCAGCAAAGAAGGTGGGCTGAAAATCTACAAGTGGTAAGCATCATAGCCTACCCCAAGCCATTCACCTCTCCACTTAAGATAAGTGTAGAGTGCAAAATGATCTTGGGCTACAAATATATTTCCCTCAAGTGGCATCATGAAGATTAGATCTGCAAAGATCCTCCCTCCAACACTATAAAACCAATTAGCCCAAAATGTTTCATATGTGATGCATAGAAGAGTATCATCATAATGTATCCCATCACACACATGGATCACCTCCAAGATAAATAAGTGTTTGGTCATGGTGGCCACAACTCTTCCCATGTTCCCATTAGAACATGCACTGCAGAAAATGTGGGAACCTACTTCCCAAAAGGACACATCCAAACCATGTGCCTCACTCAACATCATGTCTACCATCAAGATAAAAGCAATATCAGTAATTGATAACATGTCTATCATCATTATGAAAGAATTAATGAAGATTCTATGTGATGCAAGAGAGTACCAACAGTTCCCCAAGTATTCACAGCACTGTTTTACATACTGCTGCTTTAGAAGAATACATGGAAAATTGTTTCTTGTTACATGGTTAATCATATAAATCAAATGAAGATACATGTAAGAAAAACACCTTTTCCCAAGGCCACATAAGAGATGGTTGTCTCCATCATATAATTTGGCCCAATGTAGACCATGGAGCTCAATGAATAGCTTTCCCTCTTGTGGAGCAATGCACTGCCAAAAGATGGTAAGAGGACGCAAGAAAAATCTCTCACCATATGTTGGAAGCAAGAAGATACATGGATCCATGAATGAATCCTCAATAATAGTTTGGCACAATCCCATGAAGGGGAATGAACCAAGGGCTGCATGAAATTCCTTCTCCTCCTGCCTGGAAACCCAAGTCAAGAAAAGCAAACCACAGTAATAGATGTCTCCATCTACCAATTCATCTTCTTCACTTCCTCTTTGCTCACCAAGTGCATCGAATGAGAAGTGATCCTAGGAATACTCCATCAATAAATCCCAGCTCCAAAGTGACAATGTTGTTGGCCTATGCAAATAGGATCCCATCCACTCATAGCTCCAATCTTTGACATGCAAAATGTCAAAGGCATCTCCCATAATGTTGCTACATATGAGAAGTCCTTCCAATGAAGAAAGTCCTTCTTGAACATATAAGGTCAAGGAGTAACCCCTTTGCACTATGATAGTGCCATCTTCTACTCATGCAACATCATGAAAATTGTGAAAGCAAATCTGCCCTTGCTCTCTCAAGAAAATCCCAAGCAACAAAATCTTTTGCTGCCTCTCTATACTCCCATAATCAAGATCATGTACTGAGAACATGGTGATTGACATGAAGAATATTATGTCAACACAATGTGTCCATACTCCTTGCTGCTCCATGATGCAAGTATCCTGCCACATACCCTTAGAAAGAGAGTGATGACCAAACTATTTCAAGAGCAACCAGTGCAGCCAAGCCTCCTTCTGCCTGGTGTCATAGATCTGCAAGTAGCTCTCCATCTTCTTGCTCTCCATCCACATCCACTCAACCAATTGTGTATGTCTCCTCGCATCATTCATCTTGGTACTCCTCCCATGAGGGCTACCATCATCCCAAATCATATTTCTGCATTTCATGGGATCTTGAAATGAAATCTTCCCAAGGATCAATTTGACCCTATGAGGATCCAAATAGGTGGTAGGAAAAAACCTCCCATCATGATGTGCATGGCTCAAGAAAGGTCCAACACAGTCATGAGAGATGTTATCCATCTGAATATGTCCCCCATCTACTATCTGCTCCTGTGAGAAGGGAAGATCCTCCTCAAACTGTTGAAGAACTTTGCACTCCATGATGTGCTGAAGTGCACCTCCAATGAATTCTTCCCATGAGGTCTTCTCCTCATGCATGGCCTCCCAAAACCAAAGGGGCCTTGGATTAGCTGCAAGTAGAAGTTTCTCTTTGAGCAGGGGTGTGCTCATTAAGAAAGGGTCATCTGGAAGGGAGAAAGGGTTTCTCACTTCAAGATGTCTACCATCCCCTCTATTGCTTCATGAATGAAGCTTCCATGTGAATTCTCCAATGAGGAATGGCTCCTCTCTTCTTCCTCACCGCTTTGGCACAGCGCAGTGCAACTATGTTGCTCAAAATCAGCAACATGAAAAGATGTAGATCTCTTCCTATAATGTGATGAAATGAAAATAGATGGATTTTTAATCATACCTCGGTGAGATGTAAAAGCAAGAGCTTCTTCTGCAACTATGTAGTCTTCCTCCATTACTGAAGGCTTCTCCTCCATGGTTGTGCCAGTGCTGGTACAAGTCTCCACCCTCTCAATCTCCTTCAGATCTTCTTTAATACCCTTCAGGGTCTGGAAAAGGAGCAGGAAAATCTCCTCTTCTATCATTCTTCCAAGTGTTGGAGCCATGCTCTTGTTTATTTAGTACAATGCATATTATTTGTGAAGGTAGGAAGTGCATGGGTCTTCCTCTCCTTATTGAAACCTTTTGTATGTCTCACTGCAACTTTGTTCATCTTGAAACCCTCTAGGAGACTCGGTGCATCTTCTTTCTCTCTTTTGATTTACCTCTTTGGAGAGGCCCTTCTTAGATTTGAGCATTGATGATAGTAATCTCATCCTCTCCATCATTTTGATCTCTGTTCCTTGCTCTATAGCAATTTTTCTTGAAGCCATAGGCTGAGCCAAAGATATTGCTCTGATACCACTGTAATATTCCAAATTAAGGAACAGATACAGATTAGGAATAATATGAGTTATTACCAATGTGGAGCTACAGAAATATGTCTAATACAGATGTAAAAACACTTAACCTTCAGTTAAATATGCAACAACAACCTTATACAACGTTTTATGGGCAAAAAGGTGGGGAAAAGTGATGATTTTGGCCCTAAAATGAGTATATTTAGAGATCTGCGTAACAATAAGGGAAATGGCGGGAGGTGATTTTAGATTAGGTCATGAGGGACCTATGCTCCGAATTTCAGCTCAAAAAAATAATTCTATCTAAGTTAAATAGTTCCTCCTTCCCAAACTAGGCTTAAAAACCCTGATTTCCCATGGCTTAAATGATGCAGAAAGTGTTGAAGCTTCTACAGCGTGATTTTCTGAAGGTTTTAACTTAAATAATGATAGAACATCAGTATGAAAATCTAAAAATATTATTCAATGGCTTTATATGAGAAAAAACAGATTTATACATGAAGAAAGGCCTCAAAACTCAATAAACCAGACAGTGTAATATTTAGGAAGTTGAAGCAGTGTTTCATTATATTTTAGATCAACAATAGATCTGAATAGAAAATCACAGATCAGAATGGGATCTATATGAAAAAAGAGCTTTTTAGTACATTCCCCTTGGGGATCTCAGCAAAAGATGAATAACAATGAATAGATCTGAGATCTACACCATAGATCTGCAGTAATCTTCAGAAATTTCTAAAGAATATGATGCACAAAATATCAGATCTTAAATAAGACATGGATTGGTTGGTCAATCCACAGATCACCTCAGTGAAGGAAAGGAGCCCTTTGACTGGAGATCTCTTCTCCAAACTGATGCAAAACCCACACTGCAACTCTACCTGCAAAATGGACGCAGTTTCTAAAGCTAACTTCGCTGATGAAGTGATGCACACTTTGGCCTCATGCCAAGATAAGAATATGAAGCTCAAAACAGCTATTGCACTCCTGCCAATGGTTTAGATGACTTCCCCACTGAAAATATGCAATAGAACTCTTGAGATCTGAATAGATCTGATTCCACTTGCTGCAGCTCACAAGATAGCTCAACTCTCAACATGAGCAGCACTGTAATGTAAGGTGAAGCTTGGCCAAAATGCCGGATAGGGGATCAATGCAGCACAATCTCCTCCAAGAGACCCTTAAGGAAGAAGAGGAATTCCTAAATAGGAAATGCCTCTCTCTCTAGCTAAACATTCAAGAGAGTTTGAGTTGCTCAAGCAATCTCAAAATCAAAATATCATCAACAACCTCTCCTTGATTCTTTCCCCTCCTTATATAAGATTAGGGTTTTCAAAACCCTAAACCACCTTCATCCATTTGTCCCTTTTCACATGGAGGACCTCCTCATAAGACTGCGCTGATCATCTAGGAGGTTCATTGTATCTGGACTGCTTTATGATTTGGTCCTGTTGACCCAGTCAAATGGCTTGAACCTGTTTCACATACAATTGGATTTTATTGAGCAAGCCCTGATTTGCCTCTGTTCACATTGGGCATTGATTTATTCTCATGTTTAGGAGTTTTTATTTGTTCTCCTTTACATTTTATTCATAAAACATAAAAATAAAATGACATTGAATATTCCTACTAGCTTGGGCTAGTTAGGAATATTACATGCAATCACGAAGGATCCAGAGCTCGGAAGCTGGAAATGGTAACTTTGAAGGGGTAGCGTAATCTTTGAGTTTGAAGAGGTAAATGAGCGTCAAATTTAACCCTTGCCAATACCCAGATGTACTTAATTTCATCGTGCTCAATAAAGATCACAAAAAAAATTCAACCCTCCCACCATTCCTAATCTATATATATATATATATATATATATATATAACATAAATTATATTCATAAATATATAATAAATATATATTTAATTATCATTATGAGAAATTTGAATTAAAAAACACATTATTTAATGTAATATAATAAAGATATTCTTACAACTAACACATTATTTTGCCGCAAAGTCATTACCATACCATACATATTATTGGACCACAAGATATAAATACAAAACCATAAATAAGATTTTTCGCAAACCTTTATATACTTGTAACTGAAAGATTACGTAATAATTACGTACTTTTATTATTAAAATAAAAAATTAAATAATATTTTGATAAATTTATATTTATTTATAATTTAGAAAATTTCATAATTATTATGAGATAATATACATAATTATTATCAGATAATATTATTACTATTAGAAAATTTAATAGGAAATTAGTATCACTTAATCATTATGTCGTATTTTTATTAGCTATTTTAAAATTTTGATTTATAATTTACAGGATTACATAATTATTAAATATTGTTTTAACTTAACAAACAAAAACTTAAAAATAAAACTAAATAAGATTTTTACAGGTCCCTATCTACTTATAACTTAGAGGATAATGTTATGACTTAACAAATAGAAAATTCAAAAGGAAATCAATATTTTTTAAATGATGTTTCTAAATATTTTTATTTACTTATAACTTACAAGATTACGTAATTAGATAATGTTATTACTTAATAAATAAGAAATTTAGACAGAAAATAATAATTTTTAAATAAGTGTTTTTTATATATTTTTATTTAATTATAAATTATAAGATTATAGGTAAGAGGTGTTATCTAATTTAGTATGAAAGAGATGTTGTAATGTTATGTAAACATTTTGAGCATTTTTCAGACTCTTAATTTTGACAACTTATAGTTTTTCTCATGATGTTCTTCTCTCAACAAACTTATTTGAAAACAAATTCTTATAAATATTATGATAGATTATGGAAAATTGAGGTGATAAAGTCAATTTACCATTGGTGGTTTTCAATTGCAAGTTTTGATGACCTATGGTTTTTCCAATAGTATTATTATGTAATATAGTCTATTTAAAAACTCATTTGTAATGTTCCTTTAGCGTATGTATGATCACTAAAATAAAATGGTTTTAGTGACAAGATGTAATATCCATACCATAATTCTCGTAAAATGTATATACTAGCAATTGCACCAAATGTTGCAAAGGAAACGCACTAATGTATGCTTCTTTGACAACGATTGGAAAATAGAAAAATATCAACAAAAGGCAAGGACCATGCTATAATGAAATTTTACTGCAATACTGCTTCCTTGAGCCTTATAAATCATGATGCCTATGTTCAAGTTAAAGACCTTGCCTGATTATGCAAACATGAGTGCCTTGTAAATAAGATCACGTTCCTCTTTACCACTTATCTCCTTGGTGTCTTTCTACTTCACAATACCTAGATTAGATATCTTCCAAATTATATAATTTGGGCACATTTGAGTGCTCTCTAGTGAATTTTCATTATTTTTTAGTGAAGCGCTAGTAAGATAACTAATCTAACTATAGTTCTGTACCAAGTTATCTATAGGATATGTGTCTACCTTACTTATTGTCTACCATTTCAATTTTACCAAATTAGTTTTTACCCTCACATTTCACATCAACTTCTAGTGGCCTTTTATAAATTACCTTATAAATATGATATTTAAAGGATTAGAATATATTCGAAGAAAATTAATCAAGAAAAACAGTAATACATTATAGGAATGCAATATTTTCCAACAACAAAGAAAGTAATGCAGGCGTAGTTTAGGGAACATGTATATCACACCAAATTGGTCTAGGCTAAGTTCACAGAACATGTATATCACACCAAATAGGTCTAGATGTTCAACTCCACCAAGTCCATTGCTCACTAAGATATGAAAATGATAGATGTGATTTAAATCATGGTTGCATTGAAAAATAGGTGAACGCTAAAAATTATGCTTATATACATGTACAAAGATGAGGATTGTGTGAATATGAATTGAATTGTCACATATTCAACATTTTGTTGTGTAGTATATTTACTTTAGATACTAATCTCATCATTCTTGATTCTATTCTCCCTTTTATGGAGACTTGGTATGTTTCTACTCTCTGTAACTGGATATTAGAGTTTATTTTAGTTGCAGTTTTATTTTGACTTTTCTATAAGTGAATATTATTAATATCTAGATCTATAATTTTTCATTGGTATTTCTATCCTTTACATTTTAGGAACAAATTTTGGATTAATTATTGATGAAATTTTGTATGGATCATTTTATAGTAACGGTTATTGTGTAACCTATAGGTTCTGTCTTCTGGGAGCTGTTTATCACGCCGGGACATAGATGATAGTTGTGTCATCCATCATATGCATCAAAACATATTAAACATGAATCACAACACCAATGGAGAACGTTCCCATCAATATTGCTGCCAATATGGTACTCAATGAATTAACCTCACTTGTAGTAAATGAAGGATCACCATCGTGAACCCTGCAACACAAAGTATTTCAGTATTAGAGGCCCATCTTGTAAATAAATAACAAGAAGTAAGAAACTACAAAAAAAGAATAGACCCAAGAAGGAATTAATTATCACTAAGCACTTGAACCAGAGAAGCATCGAACCTTGTAACCTCTTGTAGACTTCCAAATGAAGTTCATCGAGCACAGTTAATGGAAAAGGAACGATATGCAGGGAACTCAATGTTCAACACTTGAAGTGACGCTTATATGTGTGTGAAGGTGCAGGAACAATAACTAGTTGTAGAGCGGTTTAGGTGACCACCAATAAGCGTGGTGGTGGTTTGGTAAAGAAATCCTAGAAGGTTTCATTGTTGTGGGATGTAGATGTGGCACTTATCAGTTTCTTCAGCCAAGGCAGTTCACTATAGCCATTTCAATCCAATGGGACGGGATTCTTTAATCTCTAACATGAGATCCTATGTTGCAAATAGGTACACGGGGGAAGCTAGGGGAGTTTTTTTCAAAGAGGAATGTCTTACATTGTAATTATAGTAAGCTAGGGGAGTTGCTTTCAAAGAGGAATGTCTTACATCGTAATTATAGTAAGCTAGGGGAGTTGCTTTCAAAGAGGAACGTCTTACATAATAATTATAGTTGACAAAAAGATATATATATAAATCCAAAATTTTCAATTAATTTATCTTTCTCTAGAAAAAAATAGTTTTACTTTAATTCACTCTTTTTTTAAAACTAAGATAGTATAAATATTTTTATAACAAATTAAAAATCCAAAAAAAAATAAAATTCTATGTATTAATAAATTTTGTTATATTCATTAATGGTGAATTAAATTTAACAAAAAAACGGAATTTTGTGTATTAAAAAATTTTGTTTTATTGTATTTATTAATGATGAATTAAATTTTTATAATATATATATTTTTATAATAAATTAAAATTCCTAAAACAAAGTTTTATGTATTAACAAATTTTCCTATATTTATTAATGGTGAATTGAATTTTGAATTATAGTTGCCAAAAAAAATATCATTTACTAATAATTTGGGTGGAAGTGATTTAAAAATTTTGCAAATTCAATTTTCAAAGCTTGAATTTAACATTTTAATTATATATATATATAATATGAATTAAAAAATATAAAACAAAGTTTTATTGTAAAATTTTGATTAAACAATTAGTTTTATGTTTTTATTAATTAATTTTTATTCTCAAATTTTATGTTTATTACTACAATTTCCTTACTTAAAAATAAGAAATAGATAATTATATATATATATATATATATATATATATATATATATATGGGTTATTGTGTCTTTTTGGTTAAGAGTTTATCTTCCTTTCAGATAAGGAAATAAGTTAAAGTCCAAGCTTACCCCCTTAAAGAATACCAAAGCTTAATTTCAAGGGGTGGTTTCCCTTCAATAAAAGTGATGAGTTTCTTTCCTTGAATTATCATATGTATTAACATATAAAAACCAACGATAATTGTTCCCATGACTAGTTTGACAACTAAATTAAAATAAATTTTCCCATTTGAAAATAATTAAATTCTTCCTTCTATAAATCTAATTATTACATAATATAAATTCTTTAAATTTCTAATACATCTAAATGTTAATTAATTTTTTTAATATTTAAATAAATTTAAAATAAAACAAAAACCTATAAAACAATTTTTTACCACCCATACAACTCCAATGATACCAAACTTAAACTGCCCCTACAATTATGGTGAAATACAACACTATTTTTAGCCAAACACAAGCATTATTTTTTCCCAAACACAAATTTGTTAACTACATGTTTAATCTATTAAAAAAAAAATAAAAGCCTAATCTAACTATTATAAAAAATAAATAAACATTTTTTAATTCCTAAATAAAATAGGATTTGTCCAGCAGATGCATTGAAAAATAAAAAAATAAAAATATGGTTCAAATTCCAATGTGGATGTTTGAAATGGGAGGTTCGATTACCGGCTCTTGCCGTAAAAAACGTAGCATATCGAGTGATAAATACCTATCACAAACCAAAATTTTTCTGTCAGACTTGACGTCATCACCGGACGTGAAAAAATAAAACAACAGTGGGTAAAGAAGTTGATTTTCCAGTGACCAGCCGATCGACAGATGCCATGGAAGATGCAGAAGGATGGGGTCGGCTAAGCTCTGACAGAAAAGAAAAAAAAGAAGAAGAAGAAGGAGAGAGAGGAAAAAAAAAAAAGGAGAGAGAGGAAACCTAGGCTTGCAGAAATAAAATAAATCATTTGATTTCTGTAAAGAAAAAAAAATTGTATTGTGATTAGGCTTGTCAAACGTGATTCGTAAGTTTCCTCATTGCTTTATTTTTGTTGTATTATAATTGGAATCTTGATTAGTTATTTAGATACATCCTGCAACCAGACTGTTCCGTTTTCCAAACCAAAAATATAACCAAGATAAATGAAAGCAGGACATATTAATGGTAAACCAGGTATGTTTTATTGTGTACCAATTTCACATTACATAAGAGTTACATTACATAAGGGTTTAATAGTAAATAGTCAAAATAAAACTAAAATACTGAATAGATTACTGGTTCTAAACAACATTCAAGTTGAATTGAAACATTGAATAGATTATTGGTGGTAAATAATCAAAACAAACAAAGTGGCATATCTGGGTATGTGCCCCCCTTCCCCACCAAACAAGTTAAGAACTAGCCAAGCAAGCCAGCTAGCCAAAGAGGCAAGAAGAGAGTGTCTGGTAGCATAGCAAAGAGAGGAAGCAGAGTGGCATAGTGGCCTAGGCGACCACCAATTACCGTCGTGGATGTTTGATAAATAAATTTCAGAAGCTTTCGAGATGTGGGGCTTATCATTTCCTCTAGTCGAGGAAGTTATTTATAACCGTTTCAATCTAATGGCATAGGTTTTTTAAATCGTATAACATGATATCCTATACTGCAAATAGGTCCACAAAGGCAGCTAAAGAGTTGTTGTCAAATAGTGACAATCTAATGGCATAGGTTTTTTAAATCGTATAACATGATATCCTATACTGCAAATAGGTCCACAAAGGCAGCTAAAGAGTTGTTGTCAAATAGTGACACCTTATGGTGTAAATATGAAATAAAATTATTATTAGTTTCTTTAATGAAATCAAAAAGTCGTTATGGTTTTGTGCAGTTGTCATCTTGGTAACCAATTCAAGGAGGTTCTTTCCCATCCTTATTTTTTTTTAATATGGAGAGGAGGGAGATACATTAAAGGATATAAAAATGAGGTTAGGCTCTCATGAATGGGTAGAGTGAAACATAATCAAGCTGGCCTGCTAAACTTCCATCTTAGAGCCTCAACATGACTTGCCAACAATAATGTTGAATCCAGAAGGAAAGAGTCCACCTGAGAAGAGGTGATGTTGTTTTTTTTCTTTGAGGTGTTGTTGTTTGTTTCCTTATTGAGAGTCGAGAGCAGTCAGTCAACTTGAGAAGAGGATGTGATGTTGTTTGTTTTCTTTGAGGTGTTGTTGTTAATTTCTTTCTTGAGAGCCAAGAGTGGTTTGGTAAGAATATATTTTTTAGTTAATTGGTACTTCATGATAATAGTTTCTTGGAAATCTCATATGAGTAAGCATTGTCTTACCTTAACCCTTTCACTATAAATTAAATATGCATTTATACTGGAGGATAGAATTTGTTGCATTCTCCACTGTGTTATTAGCATTTGGCTTGCGATGGATACTTTATATATATATATATATATATATATATATATATATATATATATATATATATATATATATATATATATATATATATATATATATATATATATGGGTTTTCCAAATTAATAGTGAATTATTGGCATTTAATAATATACCACCAATGAAATATAAAACAGGCATTGACTTGCAACCATTAATTCTTTTGAATTTTAAATTCAAAAAATAAATATAGAGTAAAAGGTGGTTTACTTAGTATTTAAGATTGTGTATTTTCATACCAATAGTCCTTGCACCATGATATGTAGGCATGCATATGAATTTTCATGTAAAAGATAAATAACTATGTGATTTTCTTGAAAGAGAGTATGTGGTTATTTAGCTAAAAGTCTTGAAAAGAATAACCTCTTGGAGATATTGCATGGCTAGATGAATTGTTACAACTTCTTTATTTAGGTGTATAAAAGGTTAAGATAACTTTAGTATAGTTGCCTATTTTTATGCATAAAATACGGTTATCTATGATCATTTCTTGAAGGGGAGATTATGATAACCTTAGTATAGTTGCCTAGTTTTATGCATAAAAGATTTTTATCTATGATAATTTCTTGAAAGGGAAGCATGAGAAAGGGAAAGAAACAAGAGAAACAAGGTTATATTAACTTATTTTTGAAAAAGAATCATGTATTTGTTTACATGAAAATAATAGTTAATGATGGTAGAATTCTAAGAAGGGAATATGTTGTGCATACATTAAATAATTCTAAGCATGGAATATGTTGTGTATACATTAAATAAATCTATTATTATAAGATCTTGTGTTATAAAGATATGTTCTTTGCATGGATAAAAGGAATATTGAGTTATGTTTCTTTATGATACTTCTTTGTTTACATGAAAATAATAGGTAATGATGATATAATTCTAAGAAGGTAATATGTTGTGTATACATTAAAGAATTATAAGAATGGAATATGTTGTACATACATTAAAGAAGAGCTATTATGATAAGCTCTTTTGTTATAAAGATATGTTCTTTGCATGGATAGAAGGAATATTGAGCTATGTTTCCTTAGGAAAAATTATATGTGATTACTTTATGCTATTATAACTATTATGTTAGTTTCCTTTGGAATAAGATCATGTATATGCATGCAAGATTTGTATTAGCTTTCGTTGGAAAGAATATACATATTTTTATGTGGGAAAAGATAGCATGTTGTGTTAGACTACATTGGAAAATATTCTTTGGGAAATAAGATATATTACATGAACAAAAGCCATAGTAATGTGTTGGTTTCCTTGGAATATATATATATATATATATATATATGGGTAATGTTAGTATAATCTCTGAAAAAGAAGACATGTATTTTTATGCTTTATTGCATTTGTTTTATAGAAAAGAGAACATGTGTTTGCATGCTTTATGGTGTTAAGAGTTTCCTTTGGGAAGATTCTATTGGAAACTTGCATTTGCATGCATAGGAACAACATTCGTTTTGATTATCTTTCTTTACATATCTGCATGCAAAAGTAATAGCTAAAGGGTCAGTTACTTTGATAAGATTTATGTAATTCACATGCACGAAGAACGTAAATGATGCATTATGTAATTCAAATGCATGAAGATCGTAAATGATGCATTACTTTCTTTTAAAGAAATGTTTGACAGTTGTAGCTATTTGTATTTCAAGAATGTATGCTTATGCGAGGGAAATATTAGTTAATGTGATTGTTTATAACTAGTGAATATGCAGTGCTATTAAAGGAAGCATGTCGCGATATTTTACTTGCATGTCATTAATGTAGATGAATAGATGGATAAGCATCACTAGTATAGATTTGTGAATGGGTTGATTAATACTTTATGAATCCTAACATCAATGTATGTTGAAGACAACATTAGCAGGAAATGACGGAGACTTATGCAAATGATATATTATGCTTAACATGGTGGCAGGTAAATGATTAATGGTTCATGCAGATGAGTGTGAGTTGCAGGATGGTCCATTGTAGGTACAACCATGCCACCAAGATATGAAGTTATGAATATTAGTGGGTAAATGCTATCATAATTATTGTAATGGCTTTAAGTTAGACATTCCTTGTAATATTTATAACAATGGTTAAGGGATGGTCTCCCTTGTAAGCCATTGAGTGAGGGGTGAACACCCTCACGAGCGTTTAATAATAAAATTAAATGTTTTTGGTTTTCACCCTGTGGGGTTTCCAGGGTATAACGGTGTTCAATGATGTGACTGCTTATTGTGTCATTTATGCTGATGTATATTATTTTCATAATGTGATGTTGATAATGTCAATTATGTGATAGATCCATCCAAAGTTAAGATAAATCTAGACTAATAATGAGAAAGTGTTATTACTTCATAAATAATAATTTAAAATAAAACTTTAAAGTAAAATGATATAGATGAAATATATATATATATATATATATATATATCCTAAATTCATAGTAATTTATTAAATAAAATTTTTATTGTATTATTTTATACCATTTAAATATAAAATTGCAAATAATTTAATTGATTTTATATTAAGTGGTTGGAAGCAATGATTAAACAACATGATGAATTTTGATATAATAACTTCCTTTTTTATCCTTAAAAATAAATAATTCCTTAAAAACCAATTAAAATTAAAATTAAATAATGTTAAATATTATTCCTAAAATATAAAATAATTCATAATAAAATATTTTCAATACACACATTATATGAAAATCATATATACAAAACCTTGTAAATCCAATTAACAAAACCCCAAAAAATAAAACAGGAAAAAAGTCACACATTATATTACATTATAGATGGTAAAACATACAACCCCAAAAGTCAAAATAATTAAAATTTAATTATTTTCTATAATAAATAAACAAAATTGGTTGCATGGAAATTAGTCCCTACCTTGAGCGCGAGCTTTAGAAGCTTTTGTGTGTAGTTTCTGAGCATAAGGGACATAGCTTGTAGCTAATCCCTACCTTGAGCAGGAGCTTTAGGAGATTTTGTGCACAGTTTCTGAGCATAAGGGGAGCATAAGGGGTGTAATAGTGCGGCTTGAGGAGCTTTTGTGTGCAGTCGCTAAGCATAAGGGTCATAACAGTGCAGCTTTAGGAGCTTTTGTGTGTAGTTGTTGAGCATAAGGGGCATAAAAATGCGTTGTAGAAGTACACACACAATATGAAAAGGTGAAAAGTGCTCACTAACCAATACACAATCTCATAAGTAAGGAGTCAACCCAACATGAAGTTTCCAGGCACGATTCTAGAAATAGTGGTTCTTCTCTGTGCAAGAGAAAGTAATATTTTCGATTAAAGTAAGCAGTCAATGTACAACATAATGCAGAAAAAATATGCAATGAAAACTCTATAATTATATAAATGTGATGTCACAATTATGCATTACTTACCAGTTGTCAAAAACTAGGAAAAAAAAATGTAACATGTTTATCCACATACAACATTGGAATATCATATGTAAAGAGAGAAAAAATAATAGATATCTGAGTAGTATTAATAAATATACCCAATATATCATCCAGATCTCAAATCAACATCAATGTTGTACACAATTAATAAAGCATTATAACATACTTGATGAACAAAAAAATCTCCATTGAAAACTGTTTTGTGGTATGGACATTCAACCCTCACTAACTTTGTACATTTACCTATAAAAAATGACAATCACCAGTCAAAAGTATCCGGGTCTTCATGACTTTGCGGAGGCATACAAGGAATGCAAGAAACATTTTCCATAGATCCAAGTTGATTCAACATAAGGCACGCATGGAAAGGAACCTTGGTTGAAGATTCTCCAATCACAAATCAATTGTCGAGTCACTATAAGTGAAACCTAAAATCAAGTTATTCACCAGTTGAAGCTGATGAAATTGTGTATGATACATTTCACATCTACTGTTCATGTGAGCTAACTTCTACATAAATAGGCTATGAAGACATCATCCACTTTGCTAAGGCATAAAATCAACTGCAAACTGTCTTCAGTTGTTTTGCAGCTTGCCCAAATCCAGTTATCACCTACAACTCATCCAATTTCTTTGTAAAACCAAAAACACCAACATTTTCCATGAGTCAGACAAATTAAACCAACTCTTAGTCTTAATCAGAAATCACCCAGAAAAAAAATCCAGACACTAAAAATATATGGTATGTTACCATCCTAGAAAACCAACTTTCATGTGCACAAGGGAGTTTACAACCCTGTGTGTTTCATTCCTTTCTATTAAAAAGATGGGTTTTATAAGAAAAAAAATATTCCTTAAAAGCCTATCAGGAACATACATTAGGTTGCCCTAGAAAAATCATGATAAACTCCAACACCCTTATAATGAATGTAAATATCCTATATTCTAGTAACTTTATATAGAAATACCACAGTATATCTCAGTCCCATAACCTTACTACTAGACACAAAAACAACAACTTTGGCACAAATTCTGAAAACCATCAAGCATAACCAAGGACATCAAAACAAAAGAAACAATAGTAGTAAATAGAAAATTTACAGTAGCATATGAAAATTAAAAAAATTTCATAGTATGATAGATGAAAATATTCATCATTCAACAAATACACAGGAATACCATCAGACAATTAGCAATCACTTGTTTGTGACAATAATACAAGACAATGAAAATAATTCATGAAAATAAAGGAAACACTCCATAACTACACTACAAAATCTAGAAGTTACAAATGGGATAAGATTTAGAAAAACGTTGTAATAAAAATCCAGAAAGAAAAAATAAAAGAACCTCATCTCTTGTTCCTAAAGAATGTAAATAAAGTCAAATAGAAAACAGTAAAAACCCATATTTGTAATCAAAATCCTAAAAACTTGTCTTTGCATAAAATCATTAGTTTGCATGATTAATGGAATAAAATTTTGAAATACCTTATAAATATTGGGAAAATGCACTACATATGTATGTGTAAACTGTTTATCAATTTTAATTTTGTTGAGCTTTCATGATTGCTTTACAACAACAACAATAGATATGACATTAAAGTTGTTCATAATTGGGTTTGAATAAGAAGAAATATGTGCAAAATTCTAAATGATAAACTACTCTGACTCATTATATCTAAGAGAATATGATTACTCGTGAAATGAAGTGTCTTTCAATAACACCAACTAATTGATCCTTCAAAGGATTGGGACCAACTTCAACTTGTTTGAGGAGTAGAAATAAAATAATTTTCAAGGTGCAAGAAAAGGCAGAAGGAAAATAGCATAAGACCTGAATCCAAGATACACTGAATAACTCACAACATTGAAATGCCTCCAATATCTCCATAAGGACAATGTTTCCAATTTTCTCAAGTCCACCTTTTGAATGATGCAACACATGCAATGTCAGAAATTTCAGCATTAGGATCACTAGCATGCGAACATAGACACATTTTCTCATGTAAATTTGCAATGCAGCTTTATGCTGCAACCAAAGTGTGAACTCCAGAAAAATACCCTTCAAATAATAGAGAATGCAAACATATACTCTTTTCTAATGAAGAATTTCAAAGAAACTTTATATTGCAATCAATGTAGATATAAAACCAAATAAAACACTGCAATATAATCAAATTCCAAAATATGCTAACATAAACCCATTTTCTAATGTAGAAATTCAATGCAGCCTTATAATGCTATTAGGATAAATAAAATATCAAGTAAAATACCCCAAACGAAATTATCAAATAACATAAAATGATAACCTAAAGCCATTTGCCAATGCATAGTTGCATTGCAGATTTATAAATCAGGGTAGGTATAAAATTAAGCAAAATACCCTGTACAAAATAATATAATAACAAAACATGATAAGATACACCTATTTTCTCATGTAAATAATGTCATGCAGTTGTATACTACTAAATCAAATATTGTAATGCAACTATATATCACAATTCATGGAAATATGCATTCAAGTAAAATACCCTATACAAAATTATCAAATAACAGTGCAACTATTATAAAGCCATTTGCTAATGAAAATTATCAATGCGAATTTATATTGAAATCGTAGCAAGATTATAAGATAAAAAGACCACCATTGAATGCAATTATTCACATTAGGGTATTGTAGTTCCACATAGGACCCACTCCATCTCTGTTCATCACATTGATTTATTCTCTTGCACTAGAGGTTCCAATCTCCAAAGTTGTCCAAAAATAGTAGTTGCCACAAGAGATCCCCATGTTAGGAGTTAGTATCTTGAAATTAAGTGAAAAATTATGTCTTAAAATTAAGTAAAAAATTGTGTCTTAAGACTTACATAAATTGTAGTGTGAGTCCAGAAAAAAATTAAAAATGTCATAGCCAAACCTGCTACTCAATTATATACTTACATTGTTGGTTCACAAGGGACACTCAAGTAACTATATCATTCACTTATGAAAGGTTCAATTCCTATCAAAATACCTATGCTTTCTTTGTCTCTGTTGCTGGTAACACATTAATTACAACCGTGGAACCCCAAACCCAATGGAAACAACCCCAACACTTACAATTTGCACAAAGCACCTATCATGAAAGAAAATAACCCTTCAAACTAGTAATTATGCTATTGGTACCTCTAGAGCTACTACACTCAACCCAATTCAACAAGAATAACTGGGGCTTAAACCAAGTATGCCCATGATGTCTCTGTCATGATACCTTCTCCACTACAACCTTTGATGAGGGTAAAGCTCAATCTCAATATAGGAATGGATTCGTCCCAACCTAGCTTCCCTTAGGATGGAGAGATGAGGTACTTTCAGTACTTTCAACATGTCAAGTGAACACAAGGTGAATCGTCACAGAGAGGAAAATGCTTAGGTTAGGTGAGGGAATCTAACAATTAAAGTAAAGAAGAAATTGCCGAAAAACCATCTGCTTCTAAAAAGCTACCCAGGGTACATGAGTGCTCTATTTGTCACAGGGTTTTTACATCTGGTCAAGCTCCTAGAGGACACAAAAAGTGTCATTTGGTAGTTTCTGAAACTAAAAAGCTACCTAGGGTACACGAGTGCTCTATTTGTCACAAGGTTTTTACATTTGGTCAGGCCCTTGGAGGACACAAGAGGTGTCATTTGGTAGTTTCTGAAACTTCTAGTGATATCACTAGCACTAAGCAACAAATAGAGCTTAGGCCTAATGTAAAAGGAGATGCTAGATTTGAATATGCATTCACCTGTAGAAGATGATAATGGTAATCGGGTTAGAAATAACATCGAAAGGTTTTTATAAAAGAAAGACCTAGTGCTTGAATACATAGAAACCCTGCGGCGATGATCAGATACTTGTTCATGCATTTCGATACTAAAAATAAATAAATGGACACCTCTTACATGCATTATATACCCAAAAAGGTGTAAATAAAATTACAAATAAATACAATATGGATCAGTGGGTGAAATCACAAATTTCCTTAGTTGGAAAGAGACCCACGTTACGTTTTTCATGGAATCCCAATGTTGTCACTTGGTAGATGCAGGGTTGTTTAGTCACATTGATTTTCAAGAACATCCTCCAACTTTTCAACTATGGACTTTCAAATGTCTCTGAATTCTCAAATGTCTCAAAAATGGTTGCAGACTCTCAAATGTCTCTGACCTCTCAAATTTCTCAAAAATGGTTGCCATGGATGCAAATATGGCTTGCTATATGTGTTGAATGATGGAATTAGAGGATAGAGATTGATAGAGTGCCCCAGATGGGTTCTTGATAATTATCATCCTGCAATGTGTGACACACTTGATTGGTTGTCTCTTCTATCCACATCCAAAGGAGTGCTTGCATTTGTATTCCAATGCATTCACCGAGTAACAATGAGTGGACAAAGATATTGTTCATATTTTTCAAGAGAGCACATGTAACTAGCACTTCATTTGCCATCGAAAAATACATGGATCAGAATGGAGAATGTTCTGTAGTCAAACAATACAAAATTATTCGCTTTCTTATGCTACCTAGGATGGCAGAGTGTTTTTACAAACAATGTGTTAACCTTATGGTTCAAAGTGGATGGCTTATCTAGTTCTCTCGTTGCCAGAAGGGCATTGAAAGATTTGATCCTAGATAACAAAGTAAGTGAATTTCATGCCCATGTATTTCTAAGACAAGATATGGTCAAATATGATGCCAATAACACCAATATATCATGTCAAGCATTGTTTTTTTAAACCTACTCTGCTCACCATGAAATATTTACAACATTTAATTGTCTTGCTCAACCTAAGTTTCCCTCACTATCTAGAATGCGCGAGGCCCAAAGATGCAACCCGGTTGGTGGCATTCCAATTGACACTATGAGGAAGTGAATTGTAGTGGTTTATGAAGTGGAAGCAGAGTAATCCAGAATTTGTGTTTCTCAAGAAAGACATACTGCCATTTTTTCTGCCATTCTTCCTATTTCTCAACGAAGGAATTTGGGCATAAAAAAATTCAAAGAAAGATTATAAGTAAAAATGTTTCCAAGTAAAACTACTTGTATGAGGATCGAGGATGAACCATGCAACCACACCACAGATTCAGATCCTTCAGTTGTAGAAGCATCATAGATAAGGAAAAGGTAGGAGAGGCATAGAGAGAAGCTCTAGAAGATGCATCAATTTCATCCATTTACCTGACGACGCCCATTAAGTTTGAACCATTCTTGAAGGAAGAGGTGGAGGAAAAGGAAGTTAGACTGGTATAGGTGGTGGATTTCAGTAACACAAACAACCTAGATCGATATCGAGTGGAAATTTTGAAATATGTACTCCTTGCTGCTTTCTTGAAATTGCTTTCATGCAAATATGAAAATGCTGTACTCCTTGCTACTTTGTTTCTTTCTTGACATTGTTGCTTTATTGAAATTGATTTTTTCAATCCTGATTCAGATCCTAATTCAGATCCAGGAGAATGCAGGGAGAAGGAAGAAGAGATTGCAAGGGGCTAGAGGCAGGGAGAAGAGAAAGAAGAGGGGAGAACAACTTTCAAGGTGTCGGACGATGAAGAGATTGTAAGGGGCTGGAGGCAGGGAGAAGAGTAAAGTGTGGAGAACAACCTTCAAGGTGCCAGAAGATGTGCTGAAGGAGAACAACTTGCAAGGTGGCGGAAGATGTGGTGAAGCATGTCAGAGTACATGCAGATATGGCGAACGTGGCTACTGTACTAACATGTCATGGAAGTCTTGTGAAAATTTGTTGCAAAAATAATATATAGTCAAAATTCATGCATAACATTTATTTCCTTAAAATAATGCTAGTATTAGTTTCACAATTTCAAAATGCTAAGAGAAAAATATGAATATAACATATGTTTATAGCCTCGCCGCCTTAGGAAGAGGCCAATAAGAAGAAAAACTTTTTCATACACTTGATCTTAAAAACATTGGCTATCCTAGAATTTGGACTAACAAATCATCGAAACTAATTCTATCGGTACAATTTCGATTATAATTGTCAATAGTCCCTTCCATGCCTACAGCGTGGACTAATAACTCCATTACTTTAAAACAAAAACAAAAAATTTTCTATTATATCATTTAAATTTAAATTTATTTATTTTTTAAACTTTATTATATTAAAGTGTAATAAATATTAATACAAAATATTAGTTTAATTTATTTTCATTAATATTAATAATATGTTATTCATTTAATGTTTATTTTGAAAGAGAGTTTTTATAATTTTAATTTAACCATCAATTAGATGGATGGTAGAGACTTAACATCCATGGAATATTCTAATACATTTTTAGTAGTAGTTATAGATGAAAGATCGATATTTCTCTCAAAAGTAATAATATGAATTACAATTTTATGGTTATTTAGTATCAGTAAGCCATAATATTGTAATAAAGTTTATTTATTAGTTAAGAATTTACATAGTAAAGTAGAAGTGGATCTCCATAGTTACATATATTATCACATGTTTTTTTTTAATGTATATATGTTTAATTATTCTTATAATTAATAATAGTAATAATAATTTAGCCCTGAAGGGGGTGGAAAATAATATATATAACAAGTTGAAGGGCAATGAGTAGACCCTCCCGTATGAATTATTGGTGACACATGTCGAGTGTCGACGACAAGTCGTGTATGGGCCCAGGAATGTTTGAGATGAATTGCGGCAATATTATAAGAGGGTTGGCGGGCTTGCTCCTATAGTTTGTAAGTATGGTTATGAGAGCTTATCAGGTGGAAGAGGTCAAGACAAGTCTTCTTAGGATACCAAATTGTGCATTCTCATTTGGTTTTCAATTTTGAATAAGAATTTTGTGGGAAATGGGGTTTATGTTTCAATTCCGTTGGTGAAAAAATTCACAGGGTGTGGGATCCTAGAGTGACGGCTTGTTGGAAAACACCTTGTAGCTAGTTGGGCTTGGAGAGGGAGGGCCGCTCTCAGAATTGGCTCATCAAATGAATTATTTTGGGTTGGGGTTCTTCTCCAATCACTCTAGTAAGTTTTTTGGTCATGTACTTTGGTTTTCATAACATTACACTTTCTAGTAGTCTAGGAGTGGTTTATTTAAGTTCCACTTTCATCCTTTTATTTCTATGCCTTATGGAGTTAAACTTGATCTCTTTAGATATAACCCTCAATTGTAGTGTTTTATCTCCCCCGGGTAGCTATGGGGATTTTGGTGGGAATTCAGAGTCCTAGGTTTTCTACATTTGTTGTTGGGTGTTCTACCCTTTTGCCATTAGAGGAAATGTAGACAGGGGGAGTCAAATTTTTTTTGGAAGGGGTGACAATTTGGCCTTGGTGGTGGCCTATGTGGAGTATGGGGCATACTCAATATTGAATTTAGGACTTGGATAGTGTTGTAGGTCCCCTACATATTTGTGATGAATAAAAGTTGGTTTTCGTGGTTTGGTTTAAGTGCGGTGATGTTTCAGCAAATTGGGTGAACTAGTTGGGGTTTAGGGCCTCGAGGGCAACTGACAGGCTACCGAGGATAGACAGGGGAGATATAATATGATGGGGGAGTAGAGGCTACTTCAAAGGAGAGGTGGCTCACAACCATATTCCATGACCTAGCCATGTGGATATTCCACCCTATTTAGACTCTATGGCCTTTCATTTGTGTATTGTTACCATACTCCTAGAGGAGTTGGGCCAACATTGTCATGATGAACGTAATGAATTGATACTCATTTTCATTATCATTGTCATGATACTCCACTAGTTGCCTTTATTTAATCTAACAGTTCTTTTTGCAGGACCTTCTCTATGCATTTTCACTCGATTATGCTTCTATCACTTCTTTGGAATTTTTGCAGGTCCCCTTGGACCCATGTTCAACTGAGAAAGTTACCTTCTCAATTTTTTTTCCATTGGTTGCGTGACTTTTATCGCATACAAACATGGGGTTTGTGCATCTGTGCATATGAAAACCCTTGTCGTTTACAGAGAACATAAAATATCCTTGTAATTTTTCTTTCCTAGGTGATTGGAAGCCTTTAATGAATTTCCTTCAACTCTACATATTTTTTCCAATTAGTTTATATTGATTAATTTCTTTAGTAATAATTATTAGTATCGTAATTACATAGTATTTACTTCACAAATATTCATTGCGCACATAGCTTAATTAAGAGGAAAATTAAATGACCATAATCCACATATCATTTTCAATTTGTTTTGTTATTTTTCACAAGTCACATAGCTTAGTTAGCAAAGGAGTAAGTGGCCTAATATCCACACATATTTTTTACTAACCAAAGCATTTTTATTTCATTAGTTTTGGGACTAGGAGCAAGTGTTACTAAATAAAGGGAGTAGATGTTGCTTCCCTTGCATATGAAAGCTTTATTAAAGCATTTGGTTTTTCCATCTCCCTTTAGGTACACATAATGTAACAGGAAGGAAGTAAGTGGCCCACTATCCACATATTATTTCTTTTCATGCAAGGAAAAATCACAACTTAGTGTAATTAGAGGATATTGTAAAGGATCATCAGATATCCACATCTTTACACACTTTTTATGTCCACTTTACCACTTGCACACACATGGAACTCCACACACTAAGATTCTCTAAAATTTGTACAAGGGGCATCTAGTTTCAGGAGGCTTTGTACTTAGTTTATTTTAGCTTACATTTTCACACCATAAGTAAAGAAGGACTCCTAAAAAAAAATCATAACTTGAAAAAAGAAATTCCCCCACAGGGGCCATAAAAGAATTAATAGTTCAAGTTAGGACCATTGGGGGTAGGCATCCCATACGCCACCATGGTCATGTTACATTTTTGAAACATAGAAGTTGACTTTTAGGGTGCTTCAAATCCTTCGTCATCCCACGGAAAAGAATACCTGAGCATGTCAGAGACCCAATTCAGAGGGGGATTAGCTTAGGTCCTAGTTTGTGCAGTACTATATGTGGGCTATCTGACCTGTATAGTGTTGTATACTAGTCACCGATTACCAATAAATTAAGACTCGACTTCTCCCATGGGAATAAGGTATCTTAGTGTAAAACATTAGGGAATTATTTTCCTATAGGTGGAGGTGTGGGAAGCACTAAATCCTCATTCATTACCTTGGTTGATTATTTTGGCTTTGGAAGTGTCGCCAGTTCTTTCGGGACATAGCCCCAGTAACCAACATAAAAGAAATATCCACAAGTTTCAGTTCCTTTGAGAGTGGTAAGGATGAATAGGTATTCATAGGATATTTTATCATACATAAAAAACAAACAAAAAACCATTTTTTTTGTTTGATTGGTCACATAAAATAGCTTAAAGGGACATCAACCACTTTTTTTTCACTTTGTATTATGTATGTGATTTTTTTTACACATATCCCATTCCCTCATCACAAGAAGTGACACAAACTCTACTTGACACCATAAGGGGCCCCACAGCTCCCCATTGCCCCAGGTGCTTCCAAAACCTCCACTCATTACCAGGAGGTGTGTCATGTCTCTCACCATTTAGGTGCATAAGACATCACGTAGCCACCATTATAGGATCATCCTTTATCAGTGAAAATTTGATTGGGACCCCTCCTCCTCAAAGAACTCCTTCCAACACCCCTAAGGCGGTTATCCACGTGGCTCTAGACACACTCAGAGGTCAAAGAGGTCTTATAATAACTCAAAATTCAAAGTGGTCAGATTTCTCTTGTACCAAGTACAAATCGAAGTGCTCATTTCCTTGATTCCAACCGTATGAACGAAACTCCAATATGAGATATTATGAAGAAGATAGGTTTGGTCAAATTTTTGGTCAATGTGGGCCAAGTTTAAAGGTCTTACAAATTGACAAAGACCTGGTGCATGAAACCTAGCCACTAGTACAAGAAAAATTGTCTTATAGTTAATTTTCCCAATAGCCCTTAAATTCAGAAAATTTGAAAAACAATGGTTTGTTATATAAAAATAAAAAACTATATATTTGATGGGGGATGGGCTGCCACCCCTGCCACCCCTTAGTGGAATAAAACTCCATATATAACATATATATTATACACCGAAACAATGGAACATTCAATGGAGTTGATCGTTACGTAAAACACATAATACGACCACTTGACACGAGCTTGTTAACCACCAAGTCTGAGGGTCAGCAGGGATTGAACCCGCCCAACCATTGGCTGGACCACTCTATGGGTGGCCGCACTCCATGGTATGCCCCACTCCATACCATATATATGACACAACCAAACATTACAACTTATATTAAACCAAACTCCAATGCCAACGCTAAACTGTTGACGCATATATTCAAACTGCCAACCTTAAAATTGTTTGTCAAATAATAAAATGTTAACTGCCATGATGCAGTTCCAAAATAGTTTGGGAAGGGTGTTGGAACCTCCGACCCCCACCCCCCCCCCCCCCCCATCCACCATACTTAGCATTCTAACCAACACGCCAACGAGTCTTCATTGGATATTCTGCCACCTGCACCATTTAAATTTGGAGTTTGTCATTCGACAGGGGATAATGGGCAGACCAACGAAAGGATGGAACCGCAAAGTGCGGAACTGTGACACAATGGAACCTTGCCCAGGCAAAGAGGGTGTGGAACCCTAAACTTGGAGAATTTTCCCCATGAGATAAAATTTCACATTGTCAAAATACTATCAAGTTTATAGTCATTTTTCACAGAATTTCGCATGGAGCACAATGGTGAGGTTAGATTCACCATATGAATAGTAGAATTGCAGGTGCCCCATAGCGAGGAATATTTGAGGAAAATTAAGGAATCTAAAATATTCCTGAAGGCCCAGATTTTGATGGTGTCAGAATTGGAAGAGTTGACAATCAATTTTACACTACGTGTTGCCAAGAATTCAATGGTGCAATCATTTTCGGTGATCTTCGAATGTGGAGGTACATGATGTAGTCATGTTATGTTTCATTTTTTTATTTCTGATATGATGTATTATTCTTGAGATACTTGTTTGACACTATTTTAAGGGATGCTCGTTGCCACATTATTGTGAGATTGTATTAACTTGTCATGCTAAAGGAAAGCCCCTTTTGAGTGAGAGTTCCTGTAGGGAGAAAATATCGTGGAGAGACAAGCCACTCTTGTTTGAGGGTATATGTCGTTGCTATGACAAAGAAAATTCTACGTACATCATCATCATCATTAGCAGCAATTAATGAAGCAGTCACCACTATCTTGACACAAGGCCCAAAGATGTAACCCACATTGGGTGAAATACGTTATCAAATGTGTTGTGTTCTTGATTTGTTGATCGTCATTATGTTTCCTCTTGTTTAAGCATGCACAAATGGTTTTTTTATGCTCTTTTAAATGAAATTATTTTAGCATCACAAAATTAAAATATCTTGGATAATTCCAGTAAAAGAAGGAACCCAAATCAAGATTGGTATCAGAGTGATCTTCTTGCTGATGTGAATTGCAAGCATGAACAACGATTGAACGTGCAACAATGGAAGATGAAAAATATATGTACAAGATACTCCTCAGGATGGAATGCATGGTGTACATAATGTATGAAGCTTATGAACGAGATAAAGAAGGAGCAAAAAATCATGTTCCATCCACATCTTCCACTGAACATTCATCGCCTTCATTGTCTTCTCATCATTTGAATGAGGAGATCAACCAGAGCCTTAAAGAATATAACATTGAATTGAAGAGGCTTCCACAAGAAAATAAAGAGGAGAAGCAGAGACTCCAACTTTAGCTATATTGATCCATGGAAGAAGCCTTGGAAGAGTTGAAGTGTGAAAAAGGCTTAAATAAGCCATCATCACCTGTTTCTGAATCGATAATTGAGGTAAAAAATGTTGATTTTTCTTCAATTTCATCTTCACATGATGTTATTTCTGTTGGAAATGTGGAGGTACCCCTTATAGGAACTGACATGATAATCCTTACCAATATGGGGTATGAAGGAGGAGGACTTGGTGTTAATGGCTACGGCATGACTTATCCATTAGAGGTCGTGCAAAGACCTTGATTCATAGGTTTGGGATACACTGAAGGAGACTTCTCAAAGGTGTCAGAAGCTTCTAAGACATTGTTGAAACCATTGAGGAAAGAGAATGATGGGAATGCATCACCATCATCCCATGAAAATGCACATTTCAAAGGAAGAGCCGAGGCAAGCTCTCATCCCCATAATTACACCAGAGACAACCAGGAAAGGTATAACAAGTAACAATATTATAAAGTTCATTTTGAATACAATCAAGTTGCTAAGAATGAACGAAAACCATGGAATCAAAAAATATGTAGTTTATGTGGTTTACATAACCATGTGGTTGCTGAGTGTTGGAAGAGAATGACAACACAAAAAAATGATGAGGCGTGAAAGTCCTTCTCACATAAGGGAAGAAAGCATGTTATGTAGGTTTGGAGGAATAGTACTTATTGCATTAATTGCAATAGAGGTGGTCATCAAAGAGCCACGTGTTGGAGTCTCCATCTAGAGCAACGTCTTAAAGACAAAGCACCCATGTAGAAACTAGTCGGTGAAGGTGTTCAAAAAGAAAATCCTCCACGTACCTACTAGTGCACATTGTTGAGTAAGAGATGGTTTTTCTAGATGTGATATATTTTCTTGTCCGTATTTTGTAAATCATGTGTTGAAATTTCAAATGTAAAAGTGATGATGTGCTTTCCATCACTTGTTGAAGAAACAATGATATTTTGGCCTTGTATTGATATTTGGGGTATTATTTCCATTTGTAAACTTGACCACAAAGTATGTGATATATATCTCATGGAAATTGTGGGATGCTTGGGTCATAGTCGGTCGTTTTAATTGAGCATGTAATTTGAAAATATTGTAATATAGATTATAGAGGATGTAGGTGTCAGCTCATCACTTATGGCTTCGAAGAACAAAGGTGAAGGAGAAGGAAGGGTGACCTGTCAAGACACTTGTGGTGAAGACAACATACACAAAAGTTGTAGATTATGTTAATGCTTTTGGTGGAAAAAAGCTCCTTAGTGGAGAGGAATGGTCCAGCTGGCCTTAGACAAACTCAGAGGTCAAAGAGGGCTTATAATATCTCAAATTCAAAGTGGTCATATTTCTCTCGAACTAAGTCCAGATCGAAGTGCTCATTGCCTTGATTCCAATAGTGCGAAAGACAATCCCATATGAGCTTGTATAAAAAATATAGTGTTCTTAAAATTTTTGGTCAAAGTGGGCGAGGATTAATGGTCCTACAAACTGATCAAGACCCAGAGCATGGAACCCAGCCACTAGGGTGGTTGAAATTATCGAATGGTTAATTTTTCCAATATCCCGTAAATTCATTTGAAAAACACTAGTTTTTTATATAAAAATAAATAAATAAATAAATAAATATATATATATATATATATATATATATATATATATATATATATATATATATATATATATATATATATATATATATATATATATATATATATATATATATATATATATATATATATATATATATATATATATATATATATATATATATATATTTCTTTTGGGGGTGAGATTCCACCCTTGCCACCCCATGGTGGAAGCAAACTCCATATATAACATATATATATTATACATTTTAATGGTATAACATTCAACAAAGTTGACCATTGTGTAAACTACATCATCTGAGAACTTGACACGGGTTTGTTAACTGCAAAGACAGGGGCCAACGGGGACTGAACCTGCATAGCCATTGGCCAGCTCGCTCCACAGGCGGCCCCACTCCATACAATATATATGATGCAACCAAAAATTACACAATATATTAAACCAAACTCCAATTCCAATGCTAAACCATCGGCACATAAACAATAAAATGTTAACCGTCATGATGGAGTTCCAAAATATGTTGGGCGGGGGGTTGGAACCTCCAACCTCCCCCCACAATACTTAGTATTTTAACCAACATTCCATTGATTCTTCTTTTTATATTTCGTTGCTTGCACTATTTAAACTTGCATTTTTTAATTCTATGGGGGAGAACATGTGGACCAGCGAAATGTGGAGCAACGGAAGGATGGAACCACAAAGTATGGAACTGTGACAAGGTGAAACCTTTCCCAAGAAAAGAGGGTGTGAAACCTTGAACTTGGAGAATCAAAGGAGGTAAAATTTCACAATGTTAGAATTCTATCAATTTTAAAGTCATTTTTTCACAGCATTTCCTAGGGAGAGCAATGGTTAGGCCAAATTCTAATTTCAAGTGCCCCACATCGAGGAATATTTGAGGAATATTGAAGAATATAAAAGATTCCCAAAGGCCCAGATATTGATGGTGTAAGAATTGGACGAGTGGACAATAAATTTTACAGTACTCATAGCCAAGAATTTAGTGGTTCAGTCAATTTCAATAGCTGAGCCTTTCATCTTCCAACAACCTTCGAACGTGGAGGTACATGATGTAGCCATGTTATGTTTCCTTTTGTTAGTGCTGAGATGATGTATTATTCTTGAGATCCCTATTTGACACTATGTTGAGGGATGTTTTGTTTCCACATTATTGTGAGATTGTATTAGCTTGTCATGCTGAAGGAAATCCCCTTTTGAGTGAGAGTTCTTGTAGGGAGAACATCTCATGGAGAGACAAGCCACTCTTGTTTGAGGGTACAACTCCTTGTTATGACAAAGAACATGTTATGTACATCATCATCATTAGAAACAATCAATGAAGCGACTACCACTATCTTGACACCGAGCTCGAAGATGTAACCCAGACTGGGTAAAATCTGTTAATGTGTCATGTTCTTGATTTTTTTTATCGTCAGTATGTATCCTCTTGTTTAAGCATGTACATTTGGTTGTTTTATGATATTTTAAATGCAATTATTCTAACATTAGAGAAGTAAAATATATTGGAAAATTCCAGTAGCAGAAGGAACCCAGATTAGGTAGCTCCACATGCTACCCCTCAAGGGAGACCACACATCAACCCTCTAGAGAGTCCACATGTTTCCCACTAGGGTAACCCCTCTCACACTGATCTGCAAGGAACTCCTTCTCACAGTATTGTTCAAAATTATTTATCGATGTAAATCAACACCCAAGTCCCTTTTTTAGCTTCCTTAAATCTCCCATATTTAAGTCAGTTAACCAATGATCCCATTAAACATGGTCAAAATTAGCCACCCATGCCAATCAATTTACCTTCAAATATACCCAAATTCGAAGGGAAATAAGAGGAAGATCGGGGAAACCATGTTATGACCTTTCACCTTTGGTGCTCATCCAACATCATCACTGGTGACTCTGTTCGCCTACAATTTTTTCAATGCACTCTCACAAGGCATGCAATGAAATGGTATATAGGTGAGGCCTCATGTTTCCCTGCAACCTTTCACTCTCTTTCCATGGCTTTTATCACATTTTTCCAACTCCTAATCTGACATGACTCGATATTGGAGCTTCTCACCCATTTCAAGAAAATGCCAGCCACACATATTTGAGACCATGTCCATGAATGGTGAAAATGGCGTAGCTTATGCAAGGTTCATATAGAAGCAAAAATCCTCCTTGAATTACTTTTTTATATCCCTCACCTCATAAATCTCAAAATATTTGGCTTTAGTGTTCCCAAAAAATGAGGAATAAGATATCATAAATGATTAATAATTTGAGCTCATATACACACAATTTAGATACCTCTACCGTGTCCTTCGAGATGCACCTCCTCTACAATATTAATATCATAACATGCGAATCTAGTGTTGCAGACGAATTGATCGGAACCATAACCCATAACCAACTTGGAAAAAAATTCCAACAATATGAAAATGTGTATGGTGGCAGAAAAACTTACCAACCATATGGTCCCACACTTGCAGCACGACCACCATCCAACACATGATATTATCCCAGTGATCCTGCACCTACACAAAAGCCTCTATGCAAGTCAACCAATACCCTCCCATGCAAGGTGGCCAATACCCTCCCATGAAAGGTGGTTAGTACCCTCCTGTGCAAGGAAGTTACTACCCTCGTAGGGCCACATAAGTGGTTTTCACTTGCTAAAGCACATATGCCAACCGAGGACAAGGGAATCCCTATTTCCCTTTCCCAGCATCCCAATAGAATAACCCACTACCACAGCCTAATGCTAAGATGAATTTCATGCAACCTTCTTCCCCTCAACAACAATAGTCATTTGAAAAATGGAATATGAAAAAATCACCTAATTCTACTAAGAATAAAGGAAAGAAAAAGAGGAAAGGGGAACTTGGACAGGGGGGAAACAACTGACAATGACCTGCGTGTGAACCAGCTGGGGGCAACCCCAATTGAAACCAAATCTAGGTTCATACCAATAATAAACCACAAAATAAATAAAATAACACTAGTCTACGAGATAACCATGCTTTTTCTATTAGTGGGGAATATGACCATTATGCCCATGATTTCCCTTAACTCCCCGAGTTGAAGAGGATAAAAGATACTAGGGGGTAAGGTGGGGAAAACCAACAACCTTATATAATGAAAGATCCCTTCCTCCACTAAGGAGTGGTAAATAACCATAATGAACCCTCCCAACAAAAATATCAAAATCCTCATCGAGGAAGTTCCCAAAATACCTCAAATTGCGACATTTACATGGCAGGGAAAGAAGTTCTCCTGCAAACATGAATCCAAGATTACGAAACTCCACTAGAAACCAACCCATCCACCATAACCATTGTAGCACCTACAACACTTTTGAAAATCCCTTGACCTCTTGTAGAAACCATCCCTTAAATGGTTAAAGGGCCTCTACGTCAAGCATAACATAACTCAGTTTCCCCGCAACTACAACATATTAGATGATTTAGCTCAATCACCATCAACTATGTTATCATTAGAAGTTTTAAAAACCTGCCCAACCTAATGAAAATAGCTAATTTTTTGTTAGGCACAATCCACTCTATTGATTCTCATTTGATGGATTTCGATCTAGATAACGTTGCCTCACGTCTTCTATTGATAGTCACCTTCAAAATTCCGGTCACCATTCAGAACATTACCATCCATCGCTAGATAGTTAATGAGGGGGCATACACATTTATCATGTCCAAAATATTATAGAAAAAGCTAGGATCCCCTGACCTCAAAGCATCACCCATCACCCTAAGAACATATGGAAAACACCCCTCTAATCTTGAAGGCATTTTATAGGATGTTCTAGTTGAACTCGCTAGTAAAATTATGCTCATAGATATAGAAGTCCTAGATTCCCAGTTGGATTACAATATCTTTCTTGGTCGTAGCTAGATGTATGAAATTACTGCAGTTGCATCTTCAATATTTCAGATTATGATGTTCCCTCATGGTGGGAAAATCATTACAATTGACCAACTCACATACTACGAGTAAAATACATCCATCACCCTTGATGGTGTGTTACCTTTCATAATATCTTCTCTAGAGTTGATCAAATCTCCTAGGTACATACCTTGGAGACCCACCTTTGCTAGAGGCTACCCCTGTAAGCAACCCTGGGGTGCATGATGAGTTCATCAAACACCCCTCAAAATTGAGAACCAGTTCCATAAACCCCTGGTTTTTTGATTGCTAATTCTACATTCCTACCATATGCTATCACTCAAAAACCCTTCTTATATTCCCCGTTTATTTTTTTCTTGCACCAAGTAATGGAAACACTCACGTTGCCAAATATGGTTCCCGCGATACATGTCTGGTATTTTTTCCCACAGGCCATGTCAACAAACTCAGATATTACCTCAACGAGCATCATTCATGTATCCACTCCTCAGGAAACCAACTCAAAATGAGCTACACCTACGTCGACATCGGTAGGTGCCAAAAAGAGGGATAAGAAAGAAGGGAAGAATTTGGAAGCCTCAAAATCTTCCTCATCCAGGGTACCTTCACCCTGTTCTTTTTCTGAAGTGGTAGGGAACCCCAGCAACTTATGCCCCAAGTTATAGGAGTTGAAATCTCTTTTTCATGCTCAAAACATTCTAGTGACCCCACCTCCACCTACAGGAGAGATGGCCATACCAACACATAATAAAGCACTACCCATAAAGCACGAATGGCCATATGCGTAAAGTATGAGAATTACACTCATCACTACCTCGGAATCCCTTGCTTTTGCTCAATATAATATCGTGACTCCATCATTTCCCACCATGCCGGTGGTGGACGATGGGTCCATAACAATATTTTGTGTTTAGAGGAAGAAGCAACACACACTATTCATCCATGCCCATTTTCATTCTACCTCCCTCCCATAGTAAATATATATAAGAATGGAAATATGACCTTAGGTGGTATTGCAAAATCCTCCCCCTCTTGCGCCCTATGCGACAAACACGACTACCTCATTATTCAATGCAAAGAATTGAGAAATATTAGAGATTTATTTCTCTTATTGGTACACATACCTCAACCTAATCACTCAAATCAAGCTAGATTCTCACGCAATCGTTGTCACATCTATTACCAAGTGAATCATATGAAAAATTGTCAATACCTTCTATTTTTTTGTGCAGTAAGAGTAGCATTGTGGAAAAATGACATTGAGGGCACACATCCTTCTACCAACACCGATACTAAGATCTAGAGGCCTACACCCTTGGGTTCCCCACCTCATGATATCAACCATGTGTCATCATCTCTAGCTGTGGGAGCTTCTGATACCCCTACCATTTATTACATTAGCACTAATCCTACATTATCTACAGATCACCCGTGCAATTTTAGTACCAAAAACTCTCATAGTACTAAGACATGTCCTATGCTATGAAAGTTTGGACAACTTAGCATACACCATCCAACGGTTCACCAAATCCATAAACATTATCCTCCCATAGAGGAAGATGAATTGGCTCCTAAGATGCCATCGTTATCACATGAGACTTATCCCACTCACCATCAATCAACCATCAAAGAGATTCTCTCGCCACCCAGTGCTGACGACACACAACATCATATATGATTCATTTCCTTGACTGTAGGAACCTAGTATGCTATTCATAAACCCTCCATTATTTATGTATAAATAACTTAGGAAATAATGGGGACCCTTTTTAATTTTTAAATTTAGAAGAATAAAACATATTTATATCTTATAGGACATGAATACGATATTGAAAGGATTAATTCATATCCTATTGGCCAAGGGACTTAAGTGGAAAACTAAAATAAACATCATCACACATCGCATATCGCAAACGCAACAAGAAACACATAAAACACTCCACTCTAAAGTTGCGATGTGATATTTCCAAGGGGATAAAATGTGTAATATCCCAAAATAGGGAAAATAAGCAATATTGGGAATATCTTAAAATATTCCAAATATGGACTGCTCAGTAATGCATTCATAGAAAAATGAATTTCCAGAAATACATGCCATAAAAATGTAAACCATCACTTTGATCCATTATATATATCCATATAGCATCTAAATCCAAGAGGATATTAGAAACAAAGAAAACTAGGTGAGGTAAACAGACCTCCCACCACCTAGTCTAGCTGAAAAACACTAAAACCCCATACACTGCTACTCAGAAATAATGAAAAAAGGAAACTGAAAAGTATTAAGAAGGTTTCAACTCAAAAATTAATAAGACAAATAGATCTGCTCATATATTAGACAATCATTCTCATAAACTGAGATCTAGTCTCCTTATTACAATTACAAGAAAACTCGGAAAGCGTTTCTTTTCATACACTCTGAGTACAAATGTGATCTTCAGAAAATTACTGAATAATCACTACAATATTGAAGAATGAGAGTGTAGAAGGCTGAAATATATCATATCTGATATATATCCCTCAAAGGCTTCCTCCCATGATAGGATGAACCTCTTAATCACAAGGAAACATTGCAAAGAAGCCACTAGATCATCCACTGAAGTTGCCTCCAAGAATAATGCATTCCCTAGCTGGAACAATGCTGGGAATGTTAGAAAATGTGTGGCCTGATGCCACATATCTGAAATTGGCTCAATATATCTCCAAACAGATCTCCCATGGAAAGGAAACCTCCCTCCAATGGAAAACTAGCTCAGAAAGTGGGAATTCCAATCCCCTCCACTGTTGCACCCTGCAACACAGCACAATGACCTGTAGAAAATATGATGATGAAGTAAGTTGGAGCTTGGCATAAAAAAATTGTGTGTAAAATGAATTCAAAATCTCCCAAGAGACTCCTCAAGGAAAGAGGTGGGATTCCCGCTCGAGAACACCCTATGCTAAACAACACTGCAACCCTACTAAATAGCAAGAGGAGCAAAAGTCTAAGCAGACCAATACAAGATGATAAACTAAAACATAAGGAACAATGGCTTCCATCCTCTTTCTTAAATATAATTTTAGTTTTCTTGTCCTTGGCCCCACCCAATTAGGTCATCCCCATCAAGAGATTCATCTCCCTCCAAAACTGCGTTATTCCTTCCTTGATTCCTACTCCTTCACATCTGTGTTGTTGACTTGGTCAAAGTAGACTGAATCAAAATGATATTAGCCCTGCTCACACATGGAGGTGTTTTATTGAGATTCAAAGAGGGTCTCCTTTCACACTTGAAGTGTTTTAATTCCTTCTTAGGAGACTTATGGGCCTTCCTACCCATTTATTCACTGGCTAAAGACACTGCTAACTATAATGTTCCATTTTAGCTTGAAGCTAAAATTTGGGAACATTACAGTCCTCCCCTCCAAAATATTTGCTTGTCCTCAAGAAAATGTATAGGGAGAGAAAAATTTCTCCCCTCCTCCTCTTGTGGCCTCCCATCAATGGCCTCCATCACTGCATCAAGATCATCTGCAATAAAACTGCCATTCAATGTTCCCTCCCAAGTGTGCAAAACTAAATGGTCCACATTAATCAAAGGTGGAAAGTGTGAATGGAAACTTGCTTGCTGTCCCATGGCCTCCTTAAAGTAGGAGTGATGAAAAACATGGTGAATGAGTGACTCCCCCACCCATGCTATCATCCAAATGAAATGAGCCATCCAAGGTAGCTCATCAAAAGAATCACCAACCCCGGTTTTATACAATGTGTTGGGGCTGCATGGAGAGATTGGATTCTGCCATCCAAATAGTTTATCTCTCCATTTTTGGTAAACATGGGGCTGCCTCTGTCCTTGGGCTGAAATAACATGGCCTCCAAGAATGGCCTAAGTTCCCCCATCAAACAATTCAGCCATGAAGTGCCTCCTCAAATTCTTCAAGTGGTTCCTCCCACAAGAAGGGAAAAAGTGTGATGTGGAAATCATGGTTTTCCCATGGTTTCTCCTAAAATGTACAACATATAAAGTTGGGAGAATCATGCTCCCAATGGGCATCTCTAACACCTCCAACACTCTCTAAACAATGCTTCCCATGAGTATAAAAATATCAGCAGTAAATGGAAGCAAAATGCAATAAAAACAAGCTGCCATATGACAACTGGAGAGTGTTTCATAGTTCCACAAAGGGAACCAGCACAATGCATCCTTTTCCTGCATCAAAACAAAAAATAACAAGTGCTTTCCCAGCCACTTGTTTGCTGACACAGTCATCCCATAAGATGGAATCATGAATATACAATTTGGTGTAAATGGTGCACACCAAGAATTATGTGGCTTCCCCCACAAACCACCAATAAGGTAGCTAACCTCAATGCTAAAATTAGCCTCAAGTACATCATAATATAAAGTATAAGAAGGGATGATCCTCCTTAATACAACATCCTGCTCATAAAAAATAAAGGAAGGCAAATCATAATGAAAATGTATACCTTCTCTACCATGTACTTCGATCCTTGAGCTGAAATGGCTCAACTGAAAATGTTCCCTCACTCCCAATGAGTCGGAAGGTGGCTGTGACATCCTCTCTATCACCATCCAGGCTATGCATCTCTCCATATGCTGCAATATATCCTATTGGATGCCCTCCCAAATGAACTCCTCCACCAAAGAAAGTTATGCATCAAAATGCATGGAAAAGAAGTCCTCATATGCTACATGTAGCAGCTTCTCCTTGAGCTTAGAAGCTTTAGTCAAGAAGACTCTTCCATAAGAATAGATGACCATGTCATCCACCATATATCTATAATATCCATCAGGACCATCAAGAATCATGCAAGCACCAAGATCCTTAGAGTGCTCTACCAAGAGTTGAGACCTCTAGTATGGATCAATCCTCTCAAGAGACAACGCTGGTGATCTAGCATGTGAAGCTCTCCTCATGCTATTTCCTGCTAATTTGACATCCCCCATGCCAAATTTTTCCTCCAAACTCTTCACCTCTCCAAAATCCAAGAGAAGTGAATCCAAAGACAAGATGTCTTTCATCAATGCTATATCTGGTGGCCTCCCAAGTGGAATGCCTCCATGTAGTGAGACATCAATGTCAATAGTGGACTGTACATATGGTTGGGCAACCTTGCCCTTGCCTTCACAGCGTAGAATAGTCTGCCTCCCTTTTGTATTAGCTCTCTAAAATAGAGAAGGGTGTGTGCCTCTCATCAAATGATGTTTCCCTTCCTTCCTACCTTCTCCTTCCATCTACAATGCTTCACAATCATGCTGCTCACTGATTATGCTTTGACCTCCATGTATGAGATCCTGGGGAACTTCTTGCAAGGATAAAAGAATCCCTCCTGCTAGAGCATGTGCTCCTCCTTCTTCTGCATGAGGTACTGGATGTGCTCTAGATGTGACAACACTATTGCCCTCATCTTCATCAATGTGTATGGGAAACACTTCAATGATTGGATCCTCTTGTGAAAAAGAGATCCCCATGCCCTCTTGTTTAGGAATATGAGCTAGAGGTCTTGCCTCTAACAATTTATGATGCAAGATGTCAGCTTCTCCCATGGTTTTCTGAAGTGGAGTGAGGTCTATATTTTCCTCCATTACATGCAAGGGTTTTGTTTTCTCAAGTTTTTCTTGCTCCAATACATGTGTTTCAGGAAATTTCCCATCAAACCTTCCCACCACTGTTTTAATGAATCTTGCATAAGAGGAAGTATTTGCATTTTTTAAAGAATAAGATTCAAAAATCCACCATGCATAAGCCTTACCTCCAAAATGCAGCACTGCTACTCTGATGGCTTCACTTTCAGAAATTTGATGCTGCTGCAAAAAGGTGTCTAGCTCTTCCACCCAAGCCCTGGCTAAACATATAGGTGAACCATAAAAGGTAGAAAAAAAAAAATTGTCCATATTCTGCTTCTTGCTCCTCTTCACCTGGGTCTTTCAAAACTCTTGGAAAGTGGTATGATCCCTAAACCTCTCAGTTTGAGATTCATACTCTTGCAACAATTCACTAAGAGTTTTCCTCTTGGGCACTCTCCTTCCTTCCATCCATCTCAAGATAGATATGGGCACTTGACTGCACTCTGCATCATGGTGTGTAGCTGCATGCTCACACTTACCATGTGCAAATCTAGATTTAGCTCTAGATCCAAACTATTTTTGAGATCCCATCTCCATTCTTATTTTCTTCAGCTCTCCTTGAAAGCTCTGCATAGATCTTGGAAGAAGCTTTGTAAGCCTGTCTTCCTTTCTCCCTTTACATAATGGAGCCTTCTCTTTTCTGTCCATATCTCCTCCTTAAAGTATAATGGCCTGAGATCCATAGGATGAGCCAATATTGCAGCTTTGTTACCACTTTATTATCCCAAAATAGGGAAAATAAGCAGTATTGGGAATATCTTAAAATATTCCAAATATGGACTACTAAGCAATGCATTCACAGAAAAATTCATTTCCAAAAATATATGTCATAAAAATGTAAATCATCACTTGGATCCATTATATATATCCATCTAGCATCTAAATCCAAGACGATATTAGAAACAAAGAAAACTAGGTGAGGTAAACAGACCTCCCACCACCTAGTGTAGTTGAAAAACACTAAAACCCCATACACTGCTACTCAGAAATAATGCACAAAGGAAAATACATAGTATTAAGAGGGTTTCAACTCAGAAATTAAGAATACAAATATTTCTGCTCAATTTTTAGACAATCATGCTCATAAACTAAGATTTAGTCTCCTTATTACAATTACAAGAAAACCCAAAAAGGGTTTCTTGTCATACACTCTGAATACAAATGTGATCTTCAGAAAATTACTGAATAATAACTGCAATACTGAAGAATGAGAGTGTATAAGGCTGAAATATATTATATCTGATGTATATCCCTCAAAGGCTTCCTCCCATGAAAGGATGAACCTCTCAATCACAAGGAAACACTGCAAAGAAGCCACTAGATCATCCACTGAAGCTGCCTCCAAGAATAACACATTCCCTAGCTGTAACAGTGATGGGAATGTTGGAAAATTTGTGGCCTGATTCCATAGATATAAAATGAGCTCAAGATATCTCCAAAAATATCTCCCAAGGAAAGGGAACCTCCCTCCAATGGAAAAATAGCTCAGAAAGTGGGAATTCCAATCCCCTTCACTCCTGCACCGTGCAACACAGCACAATGACCTACAGAAACTGTGCTAATGAAGTAAGATAGAGCTTGGCCTGAAAACACGAGGTGGAAAATGAATGCAAAATCTCCCAAGAGGCTCCTCAAGGAAAGAGGTGGGATTCCCACTCGGGAACACCCTGTGCTAAACAACACTGCAACCTTTCTAAATAGCAACGGGAGAAAAATTCTAAGTAGACTAATACAAGATGATAAACTAAAACATAAGGAACAATGGCTGCCATCCTCTTCCTTAAATATAATGTGATTTTTCTTGTCCTTGGCCCCACCCAATTAGGTCATCCCCATCAAGAGATTCATCTCCCTCCAAAACTGTGTTAGTCCTTCCTTGATTCCTACTCCTCCACATCTGTGTTGTTGACTTGGTCAAAGTAGACTGAATCAACATGATATTAGCCCGGTTCACACATGGAGGTGTTTTATTGAGCTGTAAAGAGGGTCTCCTTTCACATTTGAAGTGTTGTTATTCCTTCTTAAGAGACTTATGGGCCTTCCTACCCATTTATTCACTGGCTAAAGACACTGCTAACTCTAATGTTCCATTTTAGCTTGAAGCTAAAATTTGGGAACATTACAAAAGGCGTGAACGCTTTCAAAGTTAAAGAAAAACAATAACAGAGAAAAAGGCACCCCAACAATCAATATTTCTTAAGAATTGTTGGTGGGATCTACTGTCTACCACGTCATCTATCACAAATCACAAATCACAATTCCCTTTAGTACCATCTATCATGCCCACTTTCAAAACTCCCAATGTGATATTTTGTATCACACTTCCACCAACCTTCATCACATTTTTGCTATCCCTCAATATATTCACACAATCATCGATTTTGCGATTACAATATGGATATCGCATCGTAAAACTCCCATCACTCTTACCCCTCCAACATTCTGATATATTTATACCCTGATAAAGAATCTAAAGGATTATTTAAAGGGTAAAACCTTGATTGCATATCAACGAAATGAAAGCATTGCATGCTTTAAAGTCATGCTCCTAAACAAAGTTGCGATGTAAGATTTTAATTAAAAGCCAAGTGTCTAGTCGGTCACGTGAACCCACATTTCTCATAATTACTCAGCCATAATGGTATGATATTTTTGAGCCTCCAAAGTGATTTGATGGCTTGTTATTTAATGTTTCATATTTTTCCATGCTTAAAATATATTCGCCATCACTTCATGTTGTATTGCTAATCGCTCCTGTATTTCTAGTATTTTTATTCATTCTCTATTTTTATATTATAGACTACTCCCAAGAAATTGAACTCCTGCCAGATGTATAAGGCTACAAATAAGGGTAAAAAGTCCATGGCTCTTCCAAACCTATCACTTCCTACTTTAGAAGTAACGTAGATGCCTTCACTATTTTCTGACACAACGTGTCCAGAAAGTGGGTCATACTCATGGGAATCCATGTACAGGTTATTTGAGGATGAAAAACCCAAGATAGTTAAGAGAGTAGCCACAATTGATGTTGTAACGTCATTTCAAACCTCTATCAGTGAAGTCACCAACTCCTTTCTCCACGGAATTTCTGCTCGCCCAAATATTCTTCCATATGATGAGATGCTCAAATGGGTAATTGACAATCTGAATATCAGTGATAGGAAATTTCTGACCTCAAGAGATACAGTGATAGGGTATTTTAAGGTAGAGGATTTCAAGAAAATTTCTCATATACCCAACCCATAGAAAGTATATGACAAGATTTTCCTTGAGAATTTTGCAAAGGAGAATAAGCTGCAGTCAGACCCAATAAGACAATGGAGGCACAATCCTAACAAGCACAAACATGATGATAAGGGTATGTATTATATAGCTTCCCTCACTGGTCCCTATTGCTACATTTCTGCCTTGATGTGTAGGACTTTAGGTTCTCCTAATACAAATAAATTCTCAATTGAATGGGTCCCTCTCATGGAGGTTGATTAGACTCATACATTATGTATTTGGGAACCATTATTTCCAATAATATTTCCTCACAAATCCTAAGCTATAGAAAGAATCATATAGTTACATCCAGGACAGTTCCCCCATTTTTTATGAGTGCTTATATCATGGACATAGTGTGTTTTACTTCAAATTTCCCAAACATGGGATGTAAATGGACCATTCAATACCCTACTCCTATCCATGTTTATGTTTACCATAGTATCGTCTGGGAATCCAAGTATGAGTCTCCTTTCTACAGAATTTTCCGGAATCATTTTACCACTTCACCAAGTTGTTTTTCGTGATAACGCCTTAGCATTGTTAACAAATCCCTATATGATTTCAATTCAATAGGAAAATGTTTTGGGGAAGAAAAATTTAGATATGTTATAGTTTATGGAAGTCTTTCCAAACCACATGTCCTCCCACTATATGTACCATACAAGCTCCTGGAAAGGGAAATTGCTTATCAAACAGTTGGAAATGGGTTAACCAAAGCTTTGAAAGAAGCTAAAAAATCTTCTTGGCCTTCTTTCCCTATCCATTGTGGCATTTATGCTCTAGAAAAATTCAAACTGTTGGAATAGAAATCAGTGAAATTCAATGATTAAAGTTATCTATTGTTCCCAACAGACAGTTTGATCCTAATAAAATATCCCAAAACTATACAACTCATGTAAAGATAAGGAAATTGATTCATGAAAATGATGACTATGATGATTTTTTTGAATCCGCTGAGACCTATTTACACATTGAAAATCTAGCAGTAATGTGTCTTAACTCTGAAAAACTTTACCAATTTAAAGAATAAAGGAACAAAAGGTTGGATAGTATCCATCTCGACATATTAAAGGTGTCTCAACCTATTTCACAGAAAGAACAAAAGTTGGAACAACCTCCCAAGGATACTAAGGTCCTATAGGGAGAAAAGAAATTTAAATCAACTAAATAATAGACTACTAATCCATTATTTAGTAGTGAATTTGATAAACTTTGGAATCATTTTGACAAGAAAATTAAAATACAACAAGAGGAGAAAATCATTGATCTTGAAGAGAAATTCAGCACACCTCTAGACAAGAGTCAGAGCCTGCTCACTGTTGTGGCCGATGATAATGAAGTCAATACAAAATAAGTTGGATTCATCTCGACCTTCCCTTTATTTGAGATTCCTCTAAGGATATAATAAATCCCTCTTATCGACATCTTTTAGAGTCCCAAACATCGGCCTGTAATGATCAGACAGAGAAAGCAAAGGGTAATTGATCAATCATAGGCATTAATCCCTAGTGACATACCCATGGAAGTAGTATGCAAATATCCACAAACTAATCCATCTGAAGATCTAACAAGGTTGACATATTTTTCAGGTGCTTATGCATCTGCCACAATTGATAAGACATCAAAGGTATAACAATTAGTCAAAGGGAAGGATGAAAGAATCGTACAATTGGAACAAGAATTGTTAGCAGAGAAACATAGTGCTAATCATCAATTACAGACACAAGTGTCAAAACTTTACCAAATCTTATATCAATTGAAGTTACAAAATTAATCTCACATCAATGTTAAAGATGCTCAAATTCATAAACTCTGGTTCACAGTGGAACAATTGAAGGATAACCCAAAGATATATGACTTCAAGAAGGAAGCTTTAGAACTCAACACTTTGTTGGCTCAACAACAAGTAGTATTTTTTCAAAAGCTAACAATAATCAATGGTATATGTGATAAAAATGATTCACTGATGAATCAATCGAAAAACCTAAGGACGAACTTCGATGAAATTGACGAAAAAATTACTGAAGACATCATTTGGCAGGACAATGTAGAGGGCTGGAAGGAAAATCTTCTCAGAATTGAGGATTCTAAAAAGGAAACCATATTACTGATTGGGACATATAGCTGAAATAGGCAGAGAGAGAAATATTTAGAGCAAGGGATGTGGCTAACAACATTGTTGAAACTGTCAGCAATAATCTATTGGGTGCCAATCTAATCCAAGAATGTCCACTTGGTTCTCCCCCTAATGTACAATATTTTATGAAACAGTGGCAAGAAATGTCAAAAGCAAAGGAAGAAAACATCACGAAGTTAGGAAAGCTTGATTGGGAGAAGTACTGGAAATACTTAGTGAAGACACACAATCAGTGGATGATGTAGCACTTCTTAACTAACACTTCATCCCATATGTTGCCTCCACTATCAAATGTGGTTTACACTAGATAGGTGTGGAACTAGCCAAATCAACCCCCTAAAGTACAACCAATGTTAGATATTCATCAGCTCAAGAATCGAAGGGGAGAGGAGACAACATCGCACTCCTGAGCGAGACATCCAACAAACTCTATTTTTATATTATTTTCACTTATTTTAAGGAGAGTTATTTAAACCTCCTCAATACTTTGTGTATTTTCTATTTTTATATTTTTAATGTTTACTATATAAACCCTTTCATGTCTACAAAGAAAGGGTCTTGAAATTTTGTAAAGAAGGCTTTGGAAAGTTGCACTTTTGTACTCGTGAATTCATCTTAATAGAAATACTGGAACACATACTATTTCTTCCATGAATAGAGTTAAGATATACATGGTAGTTCTATCTTTATATTGTTGTTATGTTTTATGCAATTTATATTCATACCTCTTTTACATTTATTTATTTATATATATCTTTTTAATACCTTTGAGCATTAATTCACTATTAAGCATGCAAAGATTGTCATCTTTTAATATATATATAAGATGTGAAACTATTTAATGTGATATGAGATTAATCAATTAATTTGATTAAATATTTAATAAAATTAATTAACTTTAATTGTTTTTCACTTCTGTAAGTATTTGATAATCTCCATTCTCATATAATTAAGAAAATATTTCAAAATCACATATAAGGAAACATAATTAATCTTGGGAAATAGATAGGTATATATACTCTGTTAGATCGTTATCACTCCCATTATCAAGTGACATTCAGTTATAAATACCCACATCCATTCAATTATACTATATTGGTAAATTGGTCCCATCATCCCCAGTAGGAGTTGTTATTCCAAACGAAAAAGGAACGGTTTTTAAGTTCCTGACCTGGTGGTTATCCCCCGATGTTGTTGCAGCGATTTTTGAGGCATAAATATTTTTGGCACTAAAAGGAGGGCCAATTAGACTATGAATGAAATTAAGGTGCAATCCTAAATCTAAAGGCCATCAAAAGAGTCAATCTCCTTCCAAATCTCCTACAACTTCAAGGTAGTAATTCCAAAAGATTACATTCGAGAATCACCTAAAGTTCAAACCTTGATTAAAAAGTTAGAAGACATTTATATTTTAGGAGAAAATCCTATACAATCTGTAACTTCTGAAGAAAGTGTAACCTCAATTTTTCAAGGTACTAGTCTATTGACTCATTCTCAAAGTGAAAAACTTGGAATAACTCCATTCAAGTTTCCACTTAATTCTCACCGAAGGAAGACTCCTACATCAGAAACTCAAACATCTACTAGTGATATTATATCATCTTCTCCTCCACAAACTCCATCATTCATTCATCCTTAATTTCCTTATTCCCAACCAATCTCTTCATCTATTCATATCTCTTCATCCCAATCAAATAGTGCTTCCTCAAACATTATTAATTTAGCGATTATTTATTCTACTACTACATCAAAATCTGGAAATACTATAACATCTTCCAATCATATAGGTCATACAATGGAAAATAGACCATGGACTAATCCAATAATTTTTTAATTGGTAGGACCTCTTCATGATTTACCTAACCACCAAGAAAAATGGCTTCCCAAGTATAATCCTGATGATGGACCCCCTGCTGAGGAACACCTCCATGATTTCATGCTTTCCATGAACCTAAATTCAGTGTCTAAAGAAGATTTTGTAGTTAGGTTATTCCATTATTATTTCCAAGGATCAACAGGATCATGGTACTTTTCGCTACTATCAGGCACTATAACTAGTTGGGATATATTTGAAGAGAAATTTTTTACCAAATTTGGTGATGGTCATTGTGATGGTGGATTTGGTGCACGAGTGTACCACACCAAACTTGCTTAAGAGGAGTGAATGTTTCCTCTTAAGTTCCTGGTCACAGGCAGATAATCAAGGGATTCAACAAGTTAGTGAACATGCTAAAACATAAAACATACTAGATAAGTAAATAGCATGCATATATAGAGAGAATATAAAAACTAAACTAAAACACATAACACAAAAGCTCTAAATAGAGTCAAACAAATTCAATAATCCAAATTGTGGCGCTTACATCCCCTCTTATTGAGTGCTATTGGGAATAAAGGATGAAACGTTTACCCACTTTCCAAGGGGCCCTTAGAACTAGGGAGTTCTAAGACTCGATGCAAGGATTTCTTTACCTCTGAGCTACCTTGGCACAAAGTATCTCTCTCTACTCCGAAGGATTGGATTTGTTGGATGGCCAACAACTGAATCCCCTCTATCTCTACTCTGGATCACACACTGCTGGATTGCTTGGGGCAATTTTTGCCAACATAGCAATGTGTTCTCCCTTTGTTCATCTCTTGGTGGCCTTTTACATAAGAATTCAAACTCTCCTTCCCTCTCTTGGTACATTGAAGGATAGTGACCCAAGAGAAGAGGATAATTCCATGGTGTGCCACATTATTCCATTGTGTGCTCTCTTGAGGTCCTAAGGAGGCTTGGGCAGTTGTCCTTAGGTGGCCTCAAGCGTGAGATCAATTTCCTAGAGTGTGCCTTGTGGTCCCAAAAAGTGACTTCTGCCACTCTCCGGTTCACATGGATTTTTGAGGTAAAGCCACACAAAGGCGCACCTATCGAAGAAATATGCACGCGAAGGTGCATTTTGCTAGTTTCTTCAGTGCACAATTTGATTTTTCTTCTCGACCTTAGACATTTTTCAAAATTCTTTATATTATCTAATGTGCTTCTACCCTGTAAATACTTCTTCTTGACATTTAATAACGTCATCTTTTATTGTCCTATTTTCCAGTAATAACAATTTACCCCTAATGTGTGAGGTCTAGGAAGAATTGTATAGCTGAAATATATTATAGTTTCTTTTATGTGTACTGTGCGGAGAGGGAAAGAGACTTGCGTGTAAAACCGAGTTGGAAACAAATTACATTAGGTCGAAGAGCGACTATGTTCTATGGGAACCCTACAAGCAACAGTATAATACAGTAATTACAATTATTCTACGAGGTGGGCATGTCCCATGCTCGTGATGCTTTGGCTAGCTAAACAAATCTATTTGACAGATACAAATTTGTTTGTGTCACTAGTATGGTAGTGATCTTTTGGTTGATGACGACGATTTTTGACACCCTCAGGGGCGTTTTGCCTTTGAAAATAGGTGGAATGTGGTACCCATATGTGTAAAATTGGTATGGAATATAAATGCACATCGTATGCATGGGTGTATGACTAGGACCTTCTCGTGTAAGCATTGTTGAAAGAGATATCAACGCCTTGTGAAACTAGCTCCAAAAATAGAAGAAAAGAGATATCAAAGCCTTAGAAATAAGCTACTTCGAGGGGGAAACCTCCAATACATTACATGAATGAAAAATTCTTGGATGATACAAATGACAAAACCTCCTTTCTATATATAGGAGTCCATAGGGCCACAATGTAATCCTAGCCGACCTATCAATAATAATTTAAGGGCACAATAATAACAATAAGGGGGTTACACTAACAACAATAAGGGACTATACTAGTAATATAGGGACCTAACATGATCCTCTCCTTCAAAAAAGTGTTGTCCTCAACGCTTGAGTAGCTCTGGGTGCTTTTGTATAAAATTCTCATCCTCCCCTGTAGAATCTTCAGTGGGTAAGTTCTTCCATTTGATGAGATACTCTGAAATTGATCGATTTCGTAGTTCTCCGGTTCTTGTTTCCATGACTGCTTTAGGTTTCAATATGGTTTTTCCTTCCTCATCAAGTTTTAGTAATATTTTTTGAACTAGAAGTTTGTCCCCTATAACCTTTTTTAAGCATGAAACATGGAAAACTAGATGCACTCGCGAAGAAGCAGGAAGCTCCAATTTGTATGCCATAGTACCAATATTTTGCAACACCTTGTAAGGACCATAGTACTTTGGCAATAATTTATTATCCTTCTTATCTTTCTTGAGGGACATTTGTTTGTATGGTTGTAGCCGTAAAAATACCTTGTCTCCCACATCAAAACTTCTCTCACTGTGATGTTGATCTGCTTCTTGTTTCATTCTATTTTGTGCCAAATTTAGGTTATCCTTTAAAAGTTGGAGAACTTCTTGTTGATGCTTGATGTGATCCTCCATTGCTGGAACCCTAGAATTTTCCCTTAAAGAAGATATGATGGATAGTGGATGACATCCATAAAGTGCCATAAATGGGTTCATTTTTTCTGCAGTATGGAAGGAAGTGTTATACCACCATTCAGCGAGAGGTAACCGCTTGACCCATTGTGCTTGCTTATTAGATACAAAACAATGAAGATATCCTTCCAAACATTTATTCACTAACTCTATTTGACCATCGGATTGAGGATGATAAGATGAGCTATGAGCTAGTTGAGTACCCAAACAAGAAAATAATTCCGTCCAAAAATTTCCTATAAAAATGGGATCTCTGTCACTTACAATAATCTTTGGGTAGCTTTTGAATTGTTTCCATAAATGTCATAGAAACTGTACTTGCTTTAAATGGATGAGATAATGCACGAAAGTGTGCATACTTGGTAATTCTATCAACTACCACCATGATGACACTCCTTCCTTTGGAATTAGGTAAACCTACTATAAAATCCATTGAAATATCCTCCTAATGTTGACTCAGAATGGATAAAGGTTGTAGAAGACCCGGGGTCTTAATTGTCTCAACTTTATTTTTTTGGCAAGCCAAACATTCCGCCACAAACTTTTGAATATCAGATTTAAGGCCATCCCAAAAAACTTCTTTCTTCACCCTGTGATAATTTTTTAAAAATACTGAGTGTCCTCCTAAAGGAGAAATGTGAAATTTGAAAAGAATCTTTTGTTTTAGTTGGGAATTGTTGCAAATATATAAGCAATCTTTGTACCATAAGGAATCATTTTTCCAACTAAATGTATCAGATGTACTAGGATCTTTCTACAAATTTTGAATGAGTGTCCACACTTCTTCATCCTGCTTCCATTCATCCCTTGCTTCGGTTATCCAATCTGGTTGGATAATAGAAATGGTAGAAAGTAATGCTTCCACCTCTTCATCCTTTCTTGAGAGCGAATCTGCAACAACATTTAGCTTCCCATTTTTGTAGATAATTTCAAAGTCATAACCCAACATCTTTGTGACCCATTTTTACTGCTCTTCTGAAGGTAGTCTTTGTTCCAAGAAGTGTTTAAGACTATCATGATTAGTTTTTACCTTGAAGTGTCTTCCCATTAGGTAAGGTCTCCATTTCCTTTGTGCGTGTAGTATTGCCAACATTTCCTTCTCATAAATAGCCTTTTGTAAATACTTTCCTTTGATTGAACGACTTTCAAAAGAAATGGGTCTTCTTTCTTCATTAAAACAACACCAATTCCATTTCCTGAGGCATCACATTCCACAATAAAGGTTTTTGTGAAGTCTGGCGTAGCTAAGACTGGTGCTAGGCACATTGATTCTTTAAGATGTTCAAAGGCCTTAGTTGCTTTAGGAGTCCATGAAAATGCATCTTCATTCAATAATGTTGTTAGAGGTGCTTCTATTCTCCCATAATTATTAACAAACTTCTGATAATACCCTGCTAACTCGAGAAATCCGCGCAACTACTTTATGGTTGTGGGGACTTTCCATTCCTTAATAGATTTAATTTTGTTAGGGTCTACCTTAACACCCTCGTGAGATACAATATGACCCAGATGTTCCACCTCTTGTACTCCAAAGAAACATTTGGATATTTTTTCATATAATTGTTTCTCCTCCGATAGTTTGAGCACCCTTTCAACATGTTGAACATGATCCTTCCAAGACCTATTGTAGATTAGTATATCATCAAAAAATACTAGCACAAATTTTCTAAGTAAGGGTTTGAAAATGGAATTCATCAACCCTTGAAATGTAGAAGGTGCATTGGTAAGGCCAAAAGGCATGACCAAAAATTCATAATGACCCTCATGAGTTCAAAATGTTGTTTTCGAAATATCTTCAATCTTCATTCTAATTTGATGATATCCTGAATGAAGATCCAACTTGGTAAAATAAATTTCTCCATGTAATTCATCCAATAATTCATCAATCAAGGGAATGTGAAATTTATCTTTAATAGTGAGCTTATTGAGCTCCCTATAATCCAGACACATGCACCATGATCCATCTTTCTTGTGCATCAATACAACTAGGGCAGAGAAAGAACTTTGACTAGGTTGAATTATACCAACCTCTAACATTTTGCAATCATACGTTCAATTTCTCTCTTTTGGACATAAGGATATTTGTAAGGCCTGATGTTTGGAGGAACACTTCCTAGAATCAAATGAATATCATGATCATGATCATGAATAGGTGGGATTCCTTTGGGAGTATCAATCACCTTGGAATGATTGTCCAAGAATTTTTGGAGATTTGGAGAAATAGATGATTTTGATGTTGGAACTTCTAGTGAGCATAATTGTGCAATTATGCCTCATTGTTCTTTCTTCATAATATTTTTCATGACATTAGAGCTTATTATCTTTCCTGTCTTCCCTGAAATACCCCGTAATTCGATTTCCTTTCCTTCCAAAAAAAAATTCAAGAAATGTTCTTGAAAATTAAAAGCTACCATCCCCAAAGATTGTAACCATTGTACTCCTAGTACAACATCAACACCTCCCATTGGGATGGAAAGCATTGGACTATTCAATACATATTCCCCCATGGATAGCTTAATATTATGGAATTTTCCTAAGAAATTTATAGTTCCTCCATTTGCAACCATCACTTGACATTCTGGTGCTAGGTATAGGAAACATTTAAATTCCTTGGCTACCGTACAATGAATAAAATTATGGGTACTACCTAAATAAATCAACACTGTTACCTTTTTCTTCTTGATATGTCCTTCTATCTTGAGAGTTTGAGGAGTGGTAATTCCTGCCAATGCATTACATGATATGGTCAGACTCATTTCTTCTTCTTCTAGGGTTGCTTCCTGGTGTATATCCTCTTCTTTTGAAGTTTCTTGTTCATTTTCTTCCCCCTCTTCACAATCTATGTAAAATAATTTCTTCTCAACACACTTATGAACTTTAGTGTATTTGCTGTCACAATTGTAGCAAAGCCTTTTTGCTCTTTTTTCTTCCAATTGTTGTGGTGTCAACCTTGTAGGTTGTAGAAGTCTAGGAGTAGCAACACTTCCATCTTTATATATGTGAGTGGAATGCCTCCTTGTCTCCATAATTTTACATTCAATTTTTCTTCCAACCTGAATGCCTTCTCCAATGAATCAGGTTCCCAAACAAGAACTTCATGTTGGATGTTATCCTTTAAAGTCCCTATGAAGACATCAATATTGTGTTCCTCTGGAATATCATTTACCCTTATATTCAATTTTTGGAAGTCCTCAATGTGCTCCACCACTGAACCCATTTTGTTTGAGATTTATCAATTGGCTAAAGAAGGTGTTGCTCTTTGTATCCTCATAATGTGTTATCATTTCATCCATAAAAATTGACCAATTGAAAAAAAAATTACAGGAGAAAATCCATTGATACAATACAAATTTATTTTGTTCTAAATGTAAAGTTGCAATGCGTACCTTTTGTGTGTTTTGCACACTATTGAGATCAAAATATTGCTCCATCTGTAGTATCCATGTTACGGGATCCTTGCCATAAAATCTCCTCATATCCATCTTTGGAATATGGTGGTTCTTTAATACAACATTATAGTTTAAGAAATCATGATTAACATTTGTTTTTTCCTCATCATGAGTTTCTTCTACTATCTTTTCGCCATTGGGAATCATTTCTTTTATCAACTTTGACAAACCTTCCTTCAAACCTTCCATGTATTCCTTCAAACCTTCCATTTTTTCTTCCATGCAATTATTCAAACCATCCATCGTAGCTTCCATACCTTTCTTCAAACCATCCATCTTAGCTTCCAAGCTTTTCTTGAAAACTTCCATTTCATTTTTTGTTGCTCTTTGCAAGAGCGAAATTTGGTGCATTTTCTCTTGTAATTTTGTTATGTCATGTTGCATTTCTTCATCTTCATGAGCCATAGTAGAGCCTTCTTAAGGCTTAATGGGTGTTGAATTATTTTTAGGGGGGATTTTAGAACCAAATACTGATATCTATTTTACAATATGCCCTTGGAATCAATTTAAACTGATTCTTCAAACAAGACTTATGCAATTTGGAAAAAAATACACACCTTTTTCATGCTTTTGAGGAGTTCGATATTGAAATTGAATTATCTCTGTGATTTTGTATCTTCAGTATCTTAAATTTGGCCCATAGTAGCCCTATAAATCCTCTTTTGAATGCCATAGGTCTGACTTGATTTGGATTCTTCAAGGAAAAGTTATGTCCAATCTCCCACAATGACCTAATTATGGACTAGTTCAGTAGACAGAACTTGTACGAATTTTCACGTGTCACTGTTTGCTCCTTTGACACTAAAATTGGTAGATAGGAAACTAAAGTCCATGTACCTCCATCCAATTTTTACAGAATTCCAATCCGATGCTCAGAGAGAGATCTATGAATATTTTCCCACGATCACCTCTTTGAGATGAAATTCAGGAGCCTAAAAAAGCCCTAACTTCCACAGACCATATCTCCGAAAATATTGCATACCAAGATCTGAAATTTTGTGATGATGTTCCTTAGGATTTCTGCTTTTCGCTCTAAAAATTTCAGCATCTGAACCTTCGTAGAAAAATTTTTATAGCAAACATTCCACGATGACCTATTTGGAGTAGCGAAACCCTAAAATCCAAATCTCTGATACAAAATGTTGTGAAACCAACTCCAAAAATAGAAGAAAAGAGATATCAACACCTTAGAAATAAGCCACTTCGAGGGGGGAATCTCCAATACATTACATGAATGAATAATTCTTGGATGATACAAATGAAAAAACCTCCTTTCTATATATAGGAGTCCATGGGGCCACAATGTAATCCTAGCTGACCTAACAATAATAATGTAAGGGCACAATAATAACAATATGGGAGTTATAGGGGTACAAAAATAATAATAAGGGGGTTACACTAACAAAAATAAGGGACTATACTAGTAATATAGGGACCTAACACCCATGCTCGTGATGCTTTGGCTATATAAACAAATCTATTTGGCAGATACATATTTTGTCTGTGTCACTAGTATGGTAGTGATCTGTTGGTTGATGACGATGATTGTTGACGCCCTCGGGGCGTTTTCCTTTGAAAATAAATGGAATGTGGTACCCATATGCATAAACTTGGTATGGAATATAAATTCACATCGCATGCATGGGTGTATGACTGGGACCTTCCCCTGTATGCATTGCTGAAAGAGATGCTTATAAAGGAAAGGGTCTTCAACGAATTTGATCAAAGTGTAATTTTTGTAAGGTATGATACCATCTTGACATGAAAGCTTGTGTTGTAGTTGAATTTCAGGAGGATCGATGACATATTTGGGCATTGATGTCTCCTCCAGTGCCACCCGAGGATGTCCCTTTTGTGGTGAGGGGTGATCCAAGGTACCTCTTCCTTTTTTGAAAAGAGGTGTTGATGTCAACAAAAAATGAAGCCTCAACTAAACGAGAGAGTCACTAATATAAGGGATCATGATCCTGGATGTGATAGGTTTAACATAGGCATGATGGTGAGGGGTGACGGAAAAATGATGATGGGGATTCAGTGGCCCAAGTTTGGAGTATAAAAAGCAACTTGGCAGCAGTCATAACTATTTCTAAGGGGGAAATACCTGGAGTCGGTAGGACATCCAGGGTGGGTATATATTGGTTATGAATTTCATTATGCATGAAGGGTGTGATACTCCAACCAAGGGTAACTAGGGACTGCTACCATGGGAGAGAAAAAATGGATGGATGAATGGGGGACATAGTGCACTGTTTGCGGTCTTTGTACACTTACCAAAAGAATGAAATAATAGAGATAGGTGCCCCAAAAGATGAAATTTTTCACTCATTGATGATGTGAGGAAGGTGTTTTGTTGAGGGTGGGGGTCCCATTGGTTGGTCTCATGTGTGGGGTTAATGAAGCGGATGGAAAATGTCGCAGATGGGCTATGTTGATGGAGGTATGGTAGGCCAAATGCATGACGCGGTGGTGTGCTTTCGATCTGCTTGCAACACCTAGCAGTACGAGAAAGGGGTTTTATTTCAACATGGTAAAACTTTACTTGATGCATGGTGGGTGGAATGGGCATGAGGTGCTTCCTGGAATAAAGTGGTATGGCCATGACATCATGATTTTTGTGATATGTGGTCTACTTTGAGTGACACTTGCCATGGAGGGGAGGCTCTACCGACCATGAGGATTTTTATCATGTGCAAGGTGGGGTGCTTGGAACCTATGGTTATTTTCTTATGGAGAAATGATGTCAGGATATGTAGAGTTTCTATAGGACTCTATCATGCTGAGGGTAGAATGATACCTACTATGTAACTTTCAGTGGATGGATTGATGGATGGTTTGCATAATACCTGCAAAAAATATCCCAAGTGAAAGCATCTTCTTTATTCAAATATTATTGAAAGACATGTGCTAAAAAATAAGAAGAGAGAGGGCATACCTGTCAGCACTGAAAAATTATTTTTTTGGAGGTGCAAATATGTGGCACCGCCCTTGGGTGTTATGGAGTGTTGATCACAGTGTTACATTCGGTCCTGTAATTGGGCCTTCTGAGCTCTCATTATTTTCCTCCAAAGTTTCCGAAAAGGGCAACCTATAGGCAAATATGGCTCAATTCAGTTCATTTGTGTCATTTGAGAATTTGAGGTTTTGAGAGGTTAGAAGACTTTGCGGAACTATTCACATATGCTATCATTTTATGTAGCATCATGTATGAGCAGGTGGTGTTGCTGAGACCTGCGGTGGTTGTGCCTGCTGAGGGGCCTCAGGAGCCTCGCATGAGGAGGTGGGAGCCTGTGATGCCTCAAGAAGGGGAGATAGGGTGGGGCGTTATTAGAACACCACCAGAGAGGCTTGGTTTAAGGCCAATCCTCATATGTTTATGTCGTCCCTTATGTGGGGATGGATTTTTGGGGATACCCAAACATGTGTCTTCCTGGTAGGTATGCTTGGGGGCTAGCAGGTATGTTTTTGTGTTTTATTCTATATTTACTTGAGTATTTATGTTTTTTATCTGTATTATGATGACAATGACATAGTTTTGTTACTCTTGTAGATGTTGGTGGGACATCATCCCATTCAGGGGCCTCGAGGTGTTCCTCGTGCATGTGAGGGATAGGGAGGTGCTCTGGTACAGCCTCGGGATGGAGCACCTCACGGGGGGGTTGGTCCCTTGAGGGAGGGTAGCAGCTCAACTGGTGCCAAGATTGCTGCTGAGCGGGCTCATACGTAGGCGACAAAGGTTCACGTTTCTGATTTGATAGAGTAGATGGTTGCTCTAGAGGTCATAGCTTGGGTGTTAGAGGATGCATGGGGTCGAGTGGACTGCTTGACCCAGGGGATGCCTATTCGAGGCTTCATAGATGACCTCGATGATGTATGGTTAGAGAATTTGATGGCCCAAGAGAGGGGCTATAGGCCAACTTTATGTTGGGTGGCGATCTTTGTTCTGAACACGGCTCAAGTGTTGGTACCGGGAGCGGCTGTGGGTCCAGGTGCCCTTCCTGGGGGAGCACTTCCCTAGAGTTTTATTATACACAGGGAAAGCACCCATTATGACGATGCTCCCCTTATTTTTTTCAACGTGTATATTTGTATCTTTTGGGCTGACCTACGGGTCAAAGACATTATTTTTTGTCCTTAGACACATATATTTTCTTTGTTATATATGAGAGAGATATTTTTTGTGGCTCTACATGGTGTGCCCCCTGTTTTGTTTATGGATTATGCTATGCTGATGGACATCTATGTTTTCTATGTTTTTGTTTTTTATGTATGATGGTTTATCCAAGATTCATTCCAGTTTAGAATATTATTAGCTATGTGATCATCTATTTGGTTTTAATTTCTTGGTACATGTGTGAATGTAATGTGATCAAACTGTCGGCTTAATATTTTTGCACACAAGTATTTTCTAAATAGATGTGAATCTCGTATCTCAAATGTAGAAATTTTATAAATACTGTGATGTATGACCAGACTCTCTTGATCTAGCAATTATATCCACTGTTAATACAGAATCCTTCTACTTAATTTTTTTGTGGAAATTTAATCGCCAATTGCAAACACATGAAGAAAAATCAATTGCACATAACAAGAAGTTTTTACCGAGAAAGAATAAAGATAAAAACCACAACTGCCATATATTATGGATATCATGGATCATGAAAAAATCTCATAAAAACTCTACTCCAAGAGCTCTCAGTACAATATACAATCGTCTCACACTATCATACAAAAATTGGCTCACACATGCACCAATTTACTGCCTCCTGACAGCCTCCATCCACTGTGCAATCTCTGCTGATGAAGATCCCTGAATGAATTCAATATTGCCTTGCCTTCACTGTTTAATCCTCATTTTCATCTCCAATGTGTGTGTAGATGCATTGAATGCACCACTATAGTCAACTGATAGTCAACCAGGCCCTTTCGCCTATTTCTCAACTGGGTCTCCACTAGATCTGACATGCATGTAATTAACACTAGTATTTCTTCAGTTGCATGTGAGATCACTGCTTGTGAATTAATTAAATAATTAATTCACTAATCCCTCACTAGTGTATCTTTAGTTACAACTAGTTACAACTAGCACAACTGAGTTTAACTCACTTAACTGAGTTAAACTAAATAACAACTCACATAACTACACATCCAAATCTGTTACAACTTTGTATCACTCAGTTACAATGAAGTCCACTACATGGTACACCGACCAACCACTTCAACTTGAAACCTACTTAGCTAACTGATTTTCCACTTCAGTTAACTAGTTCTAAGTGCTCATTGAAAATAGATAATTATTTATTGTCTAATTTTTGTTAAGGGCTTAACAAAAATCGACATGAATTCTAATTCTATACATGCATTCCATGAAACAACATCGCACATGCATTCAAAACTTAGATGCCCATCCATCCATATAATTTTCTCAACCATCTATAAATATATTACTCCTAAAAATAGACTTTGATCCAAATTCTAAAAATAGACATATCACCTAAAAATAACTTGTGGGCCCCACCTAGTGTAGGTGCTTAATTTTCACTAGGATCATCATCTTGTTGAATCTCAACACTCCCTCTTAGACAGAAAGGGATTATCCTTCACCCTGATCCTATCTCTATGGTATTCAAATTTTCTCCTGGTGAGCACCTTCGTCAGAATATCTGCATCCTAATCTTCCGTAGGAATGTACTGAAGCAACATGATCTTTGCTGCACACAGTCTTTGATATGATGATGACAGATATCTATATGCTTAGATCTATCATGAAACACATGATTAATCGAGATTTTAATGAAAATTTGATTATCACAATGAATCAATGTAGGATCTAAATGAGAACCGAAAAAATCGACTACAATCTTCCTCATCCAGATAGCCTCACATGCAGCTTGACTTGATGCCATGTATCCCACTTCCACTGAACTAAGTGCCACAGATCTTTGTTCCCTACTGTACCAAGAAAAAATTGTAGATTCCATATTGAAAACCCCTCCTGATTTGTTTTTTCTGTTTTTTGGGCTGCCTACCCAGTCTACATCCATGAAGCCATGTAACTTCACCTCATCCATTTGTCTGTACCATAATCCATACTTAGATGTACCCCTGAAATATATTAGGACATGCTTGCCCTCCTTCGAAAATATCTTGGCAGGCTTAACCATCGCCTGACTAAGCTGGTTCACCGCATAGCATATGTACGGTCTTGTATTAACTAAATACATGATCGAACCCACCAACTGTTGATAGACAGTAGCATCCACTACCTCTGCCGATGTAGCATCCTCTTTCCTCCTGTTTCCTGGAAGAGGAGTATCCATGGGTTTGCAGTCCTCCATGTGAAACTTATCGAGTATCTCCCTTGCATACTTGCCTTGAGACACAAACAATTCACCTTCTCGCTGCCATATTCCCAATCCAAGGAATAGTGAAGGACGCTCATATCCTTCATCTCAAACTCCTTTGCAAGATCCTCCTTGCATGACTATATCATATGCTCATCACCAATCAATATTAAATCATCAACATAAAGAAAATTATTAAAATAGTACCCTCCACCACAATCTGGTATAGATTTGCATCCGCCTCACTCTTGGTGAAGCCAAGTCTAGTGAAATAATTGTTGATGTGAGTGTACCAAGCATGGGGTGCTTGCTTCAGCCCATACATCACTCTTTTGAGTTTGCACACATGTGACTCGCTGTTGAAGATCTCAAATCCTTCACGCTGCTTAATTTACACTTCTTCCTTGATGATCCCATTAAGGAACATAGTCTTCACATCCATCTAACAAATGTGCCAACCCATCTGCGCTGAGAGAGAAAGGATGGTCCTTATGGAAGAATACCGTGTGACAGGTGCAAAGGTTTCTTCATAATCAATCCCCTCGATCTGTGAGAAGCCCTGGGCCACAAATATTGCCTTATAATTCTCAAAACTACCATCAATAGCTTGCTTTACCTTGTAGATCCATCTTGAACCTACCACTGATTTATCAACTGGCCTTGGAATAATTTCCCAAGCACTATTTCTGACAACGGAGTCATACTCCTCCACCATTGCATCTACCCATGTGGGCTTCTGCACTGCTTCTTGAAATGAATATGGCTCAGTCAGAATATGTTTTCTCATGAGATCCATGTATCCAATATATCGGTTAGGAGACTGTCTCTATCTGTGCTGTGAATTAGGGACTCCTACATTTTGTTCCGCATCAAGCTTCAGCCTCTCAGCTTCTGTGGTATGCCTTCTGCCAGTTTTGATGTTTGGCTCTACGTGAGTGGACTCCTCCACTCCATGAAACTCCTCCTCTAGCTGATCCACATCTAGAGACTCATCTTTGGGTGCAATTTTTTCCTCCTCTACATGCAAGTCTATCTCCCTCTCAAGCGACAACTTCATGGCTTTCTCCTCATTGAATTTTATATCCCGTCACACCACAGTCATCCGACTGTTTGGAAAATACACACGATAATTATGGGGTGTTTCTGTGTACCCCACAAATATCCCAACTTCAACAGTCGGCTCCAGCTTCTTCTTGGCATTCTTGGTCACATGCACATAAACAGATGAAACAAAAATCTTAAAGTGAGAAACATTCGATTTCTTACCAGTAAAAGATTCTTCAGGTGTACTCATGCCAAGTACTCTATGAGGACAATGGTTTTGCACATAAACCACATTATTGCATGCTTCCACCCACAAGTGCATTGGTAGGCCCTGATCATGCAACATAGCTCGTGTAGCACCCACAATCGTTCTATTCTTCCTCTCTGCGACCCCATTTTGCTGTGGGTTATGAGGTGCTATGAGTTCTCTTCAAATTCCTTCTTTGCTATAGAAGTCTTTGAATTCATTCAAGATATATTCACCACCATTATCGCTCCATAGAGCCTTCACTTGCTTCCCCGAATATTTCTCCACCAATTCTTTAAACTCACAGAACTTTGAGAATGTTTGATCTTTTCTCTACATGAAGAAGATCCAGCATCTATGAGAATAGTCATCAACAAAAATAACATAATACCTGTGTTTTTTTGTTGAAGCAACCGAGAATGGCCCACACACGTCTGTGTGAACTCTCTCCAAGATCACCAAAGCATGGTTCTCCTTTTCATGAAAGGTGGTCTTCACAAACTTACCCATAGTACATCCCTTGCACTGATCTATCTGCACAAGTGTACCCTTGGGAAGTCCAGTAGAAATCTGCTACGAAATCTTCAGGGCGCCATGGTGAAGATGGCCCAATATCCTGTGCCATAATTCACCCTCATCCCGGCTCACCACTTCTTCTTCTTTTCCCACCATTGCAACACAACCATCTACTTCCAACTTGTAGATATTCTTGACTCGAATCCCTATCCTCTTGGTTTGACCCATTGTTTTATGTCGTAGGAAATCTTTTCCATCACTGAAAAAAACATCATAACATCTGTCCTCCAACATCACAACTAAGACCAAGTTATTCTTTAGACCTAGAACATGCATAACATATTTCAACAAAAATGGTTTACTTGACTCCCTCTCAAAGGTAATGGTACCAATGTTGATCACATGGTATCATCCATCATCTCCCATCTCTATATACATTTAGATATATTTCTCCTCCAAGTCACTGAAAAGCTCCTTATCTCCCGTCATGTGGAAGGAAGCACCACTATCAATATACCACATCGATCCCATTGCGCTTGAAACCAAGCATGTGATAAAAGAGAAATCAATTTCGAATTGCGAGGCAAGGGCCTCACCAGCTGCAGCTCCAGAAGCCTTCTTGTTCTTCTTTTTCTGTGGGCAGTTAGTGGCAAGATGCCCATGTTTGTGATAGTGAAAACACTTCACCTTGGACAAATCCTGCTTCTTGCCTTTAGCCTCGGATTTTGAGTGGAATTTATTCCCCTTCCATTTCCTTTCTTTGGTAGCCAAAGAAAAATCCTCTTCATCATCATGCTTTGATGAAGAGCCATCCCTAGTGTTCCGCCTGAACTCCTCCTGCACTAGATCTGACCATAGTCGTTCCAAATCTGGAAGTTTTTCCCGTCCGTTGACAGAGTGTTGATAACTATGCCAACTCTTAGGAAGTCCCAAGAGAGCCAAGCTCACAAAATCATCATCAGCAACAGTGATTCCCACACTCCCCAGCTCATCCCTACATTGGACAAACTTTGTGAGATACTTAGGAATATTGTTTCCCTTCTCCATTTTGATTTTTCTGAGTTTATCCTTTAGCGCCAATTTCCTATGGTCGTTGTTGCTTTGGAAAAGATCTATCAAAGCCTTCCATATTTCAAATGGAGTGGCTTTACCATGAAGGCGTGAGACAATATGGTCTCTCACACCTTCCAATAGAATTCTTCTCGTCTTTGCTACTTTCTTTTTCCATGCGTCAAGTAATGCAGCATCCATCGAAGTGGGCTTAGGAACATCACTATCAATGAACTCCTTCAAGCCATTATCTTCAAGCACCGCCTCCATCCTATCTGTTAGCCCCCATATAAATTTTTGACAAGCAAACAGGGGGCTAAATGTTTTTGAGCCTACAAGGAATGCATTTCCTTTGGAAACACATCATCCTTGAAGCCTCCTTGTGCCTTTTGTCCTTTGATAAAGTCCCCTCTACTGATTTCCATTATAAAACCTCTCTGTTTTTGAAGAAATGCTCAAAGGCCTATCTCCCTTTCCCCTTATTTCACCCCCACTTAGCCTCTATTTTATTCGCCCTTGTCTCCCCTTCTATTTCCTTTCTTACCCTTCAAATCCCCCCAAAATCCCCTTTAATTTCTTTCCAAATCCTTTATAACCACTTCCCCTTTCCATACCCCGCCATGTATTACAAATAAACTCTATTGTAAAGTTTATGTTATATAATATGTAACCCGCCGCTGTTTTCATCGTGAATATTTGCGATGCAATCTGATCGCGCCGTCACACTTTTCACCCATCGCAGATCGCACTCATCGCATGATCGCATTTTCACTTGTTCGTTCGATCGATCCATCGCAAACATTTGCGATGCGATTTGATCGCGTCGCAAATCCTCCATCACACTTGCGGCCATCGCTTGTCCTCTCCGATTTGGTGTGAGCCATTGATCTGGTCCCCAGATCCAACGGCCAGCACTCAATCGCGCCCCCCGACCATTTGCAATCGCAATTTCCAGACGCGCGACCCTTCGCATCTCTCGATTTCTCCTCCGCCATCGGTCTGCCTCCAAATCGGACAGTTGGCGCTTCATCGCACCCCGCCAGTCGCCTCGTACTTCCCAATCGCTTCCCCTTCCTCAATTGCAATCGGAAGCTATAAGTGTGCACCCCTCTCGTCCATCGCGATTGCGATTCTCCGACTAAGCCTTGACCGTCCATTGGGTCTAAGATCTAACGATTGAGATCTAATCGCCATCCGCCTCTGGCTGGGTCCCACCTCATCGCATTTCACTGCATTCCCTTCACATTTCTTTGTACTTTGTTCGAAGTCTAAAGTCTTATGTTTCACGGTTGTTCCGCCCACTTTCATATATCATTCCGTTGCTCGACCCCCACCGTTGATCTTCGCTCCCAGGCCACGATCTAACGGTCTGCGCTACATTCTGCCATCAAACCCTATTATTCGTGAGTCCTCACCAGTTCATTACATTTTGTCACCATTGTTTAGTGAAAGCCACCTTTCTGCCGCCGCGCTATCATATTTTTTGCCCTTCGCTCCAACAGTATTCCATTGCATTGATTGTCTACACAGAGTTGTGAGTTTCTGCAGAGTACAAGAGTTGAAACGCCACCATAACTACACAGTATGGATGCAGCAGTAAGTTTTCCATTGACAGAGGCAAGGAATTTAATGAAGGGCGGGTTTCCATGCCAGTAGAATTTCTTCTTTCGAAGAAGGACGGAGTGCCCATACTGTTTTATTATATGCCGTGCTCCAGAGGAGATCCCCACTCGGAACACAGTCCAAGGATATCAGAGAATTTGTTGCTCAAGTATGGTGGACCATTCCGTTTTTCATTGCCATTTTGTTTATTCACCAAGGGTACCACAAAGTACAGCAAACCAGAATGCATCAGAGACATATTTGGAATCATTGAAGCCTGACGAAGATCATTCTTTTCTCCAAAGAGTGCCAAAAATTAATGCTCAGAGTTTAAAACAGAATGGGCTTCGGCCCTCCCCTTCTTTTCTGAGTTTAATGTTATATTTAGTGTTCTACCTACTTCCTCTGCTCCTTTTCAGCTATAAAAACTATGAGAAAATTGTTGTAAAGGTTGTTGATGAGATAGCAGAGAGGTGCAAGTAGTTTCTCTTGAGATAAGTTCTATGTGTATAGTTGTAAGATAGGCTGAGGAAGATGTATTCAGACTGAATGACCAAGCTATTGGCTATGTTGTACTTGATTGGTGTTGATGTTTAATATGATAAGCACATTTCATTGGATCCTGATCTAAAGCTGCGGTGATGTTTTTCTATCTCTGTGTTTATTTCCATTTCATTTCATTTCATCTGGCTCGCATCAGAAATTTGGCATAAGATTCACCCTTGTTAGGTGCCTTATGTTGCTGCTCTCCCAACCCTTTATGTTTTCTGCTTAATGTGTTTATCTAAAGATTGATTTCAATTGATTTAACCAGTGTAGTGGATGTTGTTGCCTACTAGCTGATGTATGAATTAACGGAATCTTTTTTAGATGTTCTTGTTAGGATTTAATGGAATGTGTTGAGAACACTGGGAGGTCTAGAACCCTGTATCTGCCTCACTAGGATCTTTCCATTCTGATTAAGCCTTTCCAAGTTCCCCTGTGCTGCCTCTGATTTTGTCCAAGCAGGTCTGGAGTTAAATGACCTCTGACCTGATCTATAGATGGGATTAGTTGGTTCTCCCCCCTTCACTCTCGGTCCTTAATGTCCCATACCACCCTATCAATTTAGGATCCAAGGCTTTAGATGACTAGCCCAACTGAAAGCTTGCATATTGATAGCAAGTAAATCCTTTCTTGACTCCATTACCCAATGGACTTGGTTTTCTCTGGATTATCTCTCCTTTGCCTAAATTATTCCTTGCCCAGTCCTGTCTTATGATGAACTCTTCCTTCCTGATTCCCAACAACCAAACTCTTAATCAAATAAACAAACCCTGTGCATATAACTAGCCTAAAATCATAACTTAGAGCTTCAAAGACATACACTTTGACTCATATAGAGAGATCCCTCTATGGACCTAGGAAGGCTAGATCCTAAGGTCTGAAAGTGGTTCTATGTTGTCTCATCTTTTGGTCTTGCCAACCTGGCCAAAACATGGAAACCCCAACATAATGGCGACTCCGCTGGGGACTCTGAGTGCATTTCACCTTAAACATTTTTAAAGACTCAGAGACTTAGAACTTTGGTTAGGTTGATAGTAAGTCACTCCTTTCTTGAATCGACCTCCATTGTTGAGTGTCCATCATACTCTTAGACAAAGCCTGGAAAGGGCTAGGTAGCCTCCGGATCTCACCCTCTTCGGAGGTGACATATCTGGTAAATGCCCTCCCAGTCAATCTCTAGTTGGAGTTTGATATTTTTGAGGAGATTCCTAAAAGGTGATAGTGCCTGAGCACTGTGGTGGACAGTGTAACCCCTTAGATATACCCTAAAACCCTCCACCTAGCGACTCCATTGTTCCTAAATGAAAAGAATCCACTGGTGATTAGTAGACCTGCTGATTAACTTGGTTGCACAATAGACTCCACTGGGAGACCAGCCTCTGAGACAACATCAACCACAGTAGAAGTAACAAGTAGGGTTAAGCTGCTTGGCTAGGAAACAACATTCTGGCTTTTAGAACCATTCACACAAGAGCTTATCCCAACCCTGACCCACCTGAAATAGTTGACAATCCGGAGAGTATCCTCAAGGGAGCTCCTACACCTAAAAGACCAACTATTTCCAGCCACATCCATAGAGCCAACTCTGCACCGAAAAACCTTACAGCTCTATTAAACCCATTCCTTGACCTAGACCCTCCAAACAATTTACCAAGAGCTAGGTCATTTAGTGATCTAGACCAGCCAGATCTTGAGCTTTCCGGTTCACCACCTCAAAGTAATAGACAGACCCCTCCTTCTACGCCTCCTGATATACATTTCATACAAAATTTGGGGCTTAGTCACCCTAGATCCGCTCAACAAGCTTTTGTTGGTCCTAATATTCATGTCATCCATATACCAGCTGCCCAAGTCAACCCTTTACCTCATCAACAGATCACCATGGCATCCTGGTATGCCCCTCTGGTTTTACCTCAACCTCTAGTACCCTTACCAAATGATTATCAATCGAAGATCCCTCACTTCACTGCCAAAGAGTCCATCACAGCTCAGAAACATGTAGATAAGATGGAGGATTCTTTTGACTACATGGAAATAGATGATGATACAGTCAAAATGAGAATCTTTGCCCAGAGTTTAGGGGGTGATGTGAAGAAATGGTTTAAAGGCCTACCCCCTAATAGCATCCAAGACCTCATTGCACTATATCAGACATTTATCAACAAATGGGAGACAAGGGAAAATCCTCGCTAGCAGAATACACGAGCCTTAAAATAAATGTAGGAGAGAGCGTCCATGATTACACAACGAGATTTAACAACATTTACAATGCTCTCCCTCCACATATGAAACCTCCACAAGGCATGGCCCTAGAAAAATACTCCGAAGAGTTTGATGCTGACATGGCCTATGAGCTTAGGGATAAAGAGTACACCACATTGGAGGACATGCAGAAAGGAGAAGTGAACATAGAGGCAAACCTGATTGAGAAAAGAGCAAGACTGAGATCTGAGAAGAGGGTAACATATAGGGATGACACTGTAGCTTCCACCTCAGACCCAAATTATGATAGATTATCTAAAAACGTGGAAAGACTACAACAAATGATGGAAAAAATGGTTGTCACAGTTAGCAATCAAAACAGAAACCAGAACCAAAATCAAAACCAAAACTTTAGAAGAAATAACAACATGCCCAACAGACAGAAAGAATCAGATCAACAAGTTATTCCCCCTTTCCAAAAAATTTTAGATGAAGATGAGGGAATCATAGAGGAGTCTAAAGGGAATGCGATAAACATGTTTGAAACAGAAGACTCAGTCCTTAACTATGATTCAGGGGAAGATCAGCCCTCACCTTCATACTGGGATGAGGAACGGTTAGAAACTGAAGATTACAGATTAGGATTTGAAAATGCCATGATGCAGGTCAGAGAAAAATATGAACTTAGGAGAAAAAAGAACCAAGAAAATTCCAAAACTGAGACTCCTGAGGTTACCATAAAAAAAGACATGATAAAACTTCTAAAGCATCTGCTATAAATAGCAAATCAGCAGCTGAAAGTTCTGGGAAAAACAAAAAAAAAGACAACTAGAAGAATGAAAAACAAGGTGATCCCACTAGCAGTACTAGCACTTCAGTTAGTACTCCTGATACAATTGTTCCTAACCCTGTACATAATGAGAAATTACAAACTGATTCGGTCACCAAGGTGGCTAATAAAACAGAGTCGAGCATTTCCAAGAGTCAGTCCACTTTCAATTTGGAAAGTGAGATTGAAAAAATTAAAATCTCCGTCCCGCTCTCTGAGCTAGCCACTCAGGATGTATATAAAGGCCAAATTTTGAAAGCGTTGAATCTGGGGGAGAACAACGACACTGTGAATTTGAGTGATGATCAACCTGCCCTCCTGTTTGGTCCAAATATTGAGGGAAAGTTTCAGGAAGGGGTAGTTCCACCTTTTTATATCTGTCTCAACATTCATGACAAAATACTCCACAATGCCATGCATGATTCTGGAGCATCGCACAATTTAATGCCTAAGGTGGTGATGGAAAGATTAGGCCTAGAGATAACTCGCCCTTAAAAATATTTGTATTCGTTTTAATCTAGCAGAGTAAAATGCCTAGGTCTAATCAAAGACCTGTGTGTAAGCCTCACCCAGATTCCTGCTAAGTGTATGGTCATGGACATGGTGGTGGCAGATGTGCCACCTAAATATGGCATGTTACTATCTAGATCATGGGGAGCCAAACTGCAAGGGACAATGCAGATGGATGGCTCATATGCCACTGTCCCTATATTTGGCCAACTTAGAAGACTATATAGGGAGTCCCAAATGAAATTCCTAGTCAGTAGCCCCAAGAAGCCTGAAAACTCCCCTTTATACTCTGTGCATACAGATCTAGATTCATTTATCCTGTACAATGACCATTCCATAGGAGAACCAGAATCAGGAAATGAAAGCGCAAAGGACATCACCGAGCCCATGAACGTAAACATACTGGCTACTCTGGAGGAATACGATGAAGAAAACCATGGACAGAGTACTCAAAACGAAACTCAAACTAAACAGGAAACACAATGCATTCAACCTATCAGTCACTCTCCTCAAACCTACCCACCACGCGAAGAACAAGACGATTCACGACCTATCACAGACCCCACAACACAATATAATGGTGAACCCCTGTGGGAAATGAATTTCGATGGATCTTGTACTAGGAAAACTTCCGGAGCAGGGGTGTGGTTACGTAACGTAGAGAGTGATTATGCAGAGAGCCACACTGTCAATCTGCACTTCAAATGCACAAATAATATTGCAGAGTATGAGGCTCTTATCCTGGGCTTAAATCTGTTGAAAATTTTAGGAGCCCGTAGGGTAACTGTGCTAGGATACTCTGAGTTATTTATCAAACAAGTGAATGGTGAATACGTAGCAAAACAACCTAGACTGAGGGCATATATTGATATATTGATGCCATGGATATATTGAAAACTTTCATGGAATATGAATTAGTGTTTGTTCCCAGGAGTCAAAACGTTATTGCTAATGGATTAGCTTGCCTGGATAGTTCATATCCTAAGACTCCCCCTGACCAAAAAATCATCATTCAGACCAAGTTCAGACCTGTAGTGCTAGACAACGAAAAATATTGGCAGGTATTTGAAGGAGACAAACAAATTGAAGATTTTCTGGTGGGCAGAAACGAGTTTTCATTTTCTGATTCCGACTCAAAATATGATGATAGCTGCCCAAGTGAGGATCCCCCAGATGAACAAGCAACACCCTATAACATAGAGATAAACACCCTGAATGAAGAAACTGGAAATCCAACCGAAAAATGTGGAAACGCAGATAGCGAAGAGATAGAGGTGCTGCAGGCCAAAGACAAGAATATACCCAGAGGCCTAGCACCCTTGTAGGACCTTTTTGACTTTGATGATGTAGAAAAAAAGCCCACTATAGAACATGCAGACTCGGATATAGAAGAATGCAACATTGGCACTGAAGATAAGCCCAAAATGATTAAACTGGCTAAGTCTGTGCCTGTAGACATGAAGAAGAAATACATTGACCTGTTTAAGGAATTCATTGATGTGTTTGCATGGAGCTATGAAGACTTAAAGGCCTATGACACCAACATCATACAACACAAGATACCCTTGAAGGAAAATCAGAAGCCTTTCAGACAAAAACTCCGCAGAATCAATCCAAAACAATTGCCTGCAGTTGAAAAGGAGATTAAAAATATGTATGAGGCAGGCATAATAGTTCCTGTAAGGTTCTCTGATTGGGTATCAAACTTAGTGGCTGTGAGGAAGAAAACAGGGGAGATCAGATTGTGTATAGATTTCCGAAATCTCAACAGAGCCTCACTAAAAGACAATTATCCTTTGCCTAGAATGGAACACATCCTATAGAAGGTAGTGGGCTCAAAGAGAATCTCCTTGCTAGATGGCTTTTTGGGTTATAACCAAGTGTTGGTACTCCCAGAAGATCAACTCAAAACAGCTTTTACCACTCCATGGGGCACCTTCATGTATGTGAAAATGCCTTTTGGATTGATGAATGCTGGTGCCACCTTCCAAAGAGCAATGGACATAGTGTTCTAAGATGAGATAGGACACTTCATAGTTATCTACTTGGATGAATTGATAGTATATTCCAAAACTGAGGAAGAACATCTCAAACATCCGAGGAAAGTTTTCAAAAAATGTAAAAGGTATGGTCTGTCCTTAAATCCTAAGAAAATTGTTTTTGGGCTGCAAGAAGGTAAACTTCTTGGTCACATTATATCTGAGAAAGGGATTAGGATAGACCCACAAAGAGTTGAGGGGATACTTCAAATCACACACCCGAGAAAAATCAAAGAATTACAGTCCTTCATTGGGAAGATGAATTTCCTTAGGAGATTCATTCCCAACGTAGCTGAGCACCTTAGGAAAATGACTAACATGCTAAAGAAAGGTGCAGGAATTAAGTGGAATGTTGAAGCCAAGAAATATTTTGAGTCAGTAAAACTTGCACTCACACAAGCCCCTGTCCTAATCAGCCCAGATTTCTCAAAAGATTTTCTGATCTTTTCATTCGCCTCCCAGCATACCATGGCTGTAGTCTTACTGCAGAAAAATTCAGAAGGTAATGAATAGCCAATTGACTTTTTCAGTAAGGCCTTAAGGGATGCACCCTTGAATTACAACATTATGGAAAATCAGGCCTATGCCCTGGTAAAGGTCTTAAAAGACTTTAGGGTGTACATTCTGCATTCTCACACCATTGCTTATGTGCCAAATATAGTGGTCAAAGATATCTTGTCCCAAGACCTGATGGGCAAAGGGGAAAATGGATTGCTACTATCTTAGAATATGACCTTGAGATAAAGCCCACCAAACTGATCAAAGGTCAAGGCCTGGCCCAATTAATGGCTGAATCTAACCTGCAGGCCCTTGACATTAACATGGTAAATGCCTTAGATGAGCAGGAAAGATTGCCCCACCAAACTGTTGAGGAGAAGTTTCAGAACTCTCCTTGGTATTCTGATATCCTTTATGTGCTCACCAAACTCAATGCCCCTCCAGAACTATCCAAAAATAAGGCCAAATTCATAAAACTGAAAGCTAGAAACTACTGCATTTTGAATGAAAACTTATATTGGAAAAACCCGAATGGCCTATTGCTGAAATGTTTGCCTGAACCTGAAGCTGAAAGAATTAAACAAGAATTCCATGATGGGGAATGTGGAGGCCACTTGAGTTGGAAAGCCACTGCAAAAAATACACTCAGGGCTGGCTATTATTGGCCCACTCTCTTCAATTATTTCCATAAAATGGTAACTTCCTGTCATAAATGCCAAATCTTTGAAGGCAGAAGAAAGCTCCTCCCCCTCCCTTTACAACCCATCACTGTAGAAGGTCCCTTCATGCAATGGGGCCTAGATTTCATCGGAGAAATGCATCCTGCCTCTTCTAGACAACATAAATGGATCCTAACAGCCACAGACTACTTCACCAAATGGATAGAGGCCATACCCACTAGGAATGCCATTGATTCTGTCATTATTAGGTTCCTAGAAGACTTCATCCTATCTCGGTTTGGCTGTCCAGGAAAAATAATCACTAACAATGCTGCTGCTTTTGGATCCAAGAGGATGGTCAATTTCTGTCATAGGTATGGAATAGCACTTGGTCATTCAACTACCTATTACCCTCAAGGTAATGGACTAGCTGAATCTTCAAACAAAAGCCTAGTGAACATCATCAAGAAGCTGTTAGAAGAGAACAAGAAGTCATGGCATAAGAAGTTGGTGCACGCCTTGTGGGCTGATAGGATTACAATGAAGAAGTCCATTGGTATGTCACCATTCCAGCTCGTTTATGGAGCAGAAGCAGTTTTTCCTACCAGCCCTGGAGTGCCAATGATTAAGCTTGTTCAGGAGATACAATCAGAAGAAGATAGTATGGTGAGGAGAATAAGTGAGATAATTCATCTTCAGCAAACGAGGGAAGAGGTATACAACAGATCTGTCAAAGTTTAGGAAAACATAAAGAGGAAGTTTGACAAAAGAGCCAAAGCTTCAGATTTCAAAGTTGGGGACAAGGTTCTGAAATGGGATTCAAGGAGAGAGGACAAAGGTAAACATGGCAAGTTTGATAGTTTGTGGCAAGTTCCATATATTATCCAACCCACTGTGGGTCCTAATGCATTTTTCTTACAAGAACTTAATGGTACAGAGCTGTTCGGGGGTCCTGTCAATGGCAGGATGCTCAAGCATTACTTCTACTAAATTTCAGCTTCCAGTTTCCATTTCATTGTACATACCATTGCAGTGTTTATGTTCTTTAAAATAAAAATAAATAAAAAGGTTCAGACATGCCCAAAACATGAACCTCAGAGACACAAAGGAGCTGGCCCTAACATGCTCAAAATCTGGACCAGCCATGAAGAAAAGAAATCGGCTCTAACATGCCCAAAACCAGAGCTGAAACAAAAAAGGAAGTGACTCTAATATGCTTAAAACCTGAGTCACAAAGAAAGAAGGATGCTTCAAGAGTTCAGACTTCGAGCCTTCAAATTTTTGCTTCAAATTTTCTGCAAGTTGTAGTCCATGAGTAGTTTTGTCTTCATGTCATGGTCCACAGCAAGCCAGACATTCTAATCCTGGCCTGACTGTTTTTCAATTTCTACCTTCGAATGTAGAGAAGAAATCTGTTGGACAGTCTAATCCCAACAGGTATTAGATTAGGTAGAAAAACATATGATACCAACAGTCTAATCTGGTCTCATGGAGAAATAAGGGCAGATTTAGAATAGGTTTATTTTCTGTTGTAAAATAAATGATGTAAAGGGTCTGCTAGTTCAAATGCACCCTAGAAGAAAAAATGCTAGGATTTTTGGATGGGTAGGTATACTGTTAGAGAATGTTTCTGCTGATCTATCATATTTGTGGCAGCTAAAAATCAAAGAAGAAAGGTGGCTTGGGCAGTGTGCATCTGGCCTACACCAAATATCAATTTCTAAATTCTTGACTCCTTCAAGAAGAAGCCATCCCCATGTGGAGCCACTGTTAGCCCCCCTATAAATTTTTGACAAGCAAACAGGGGGCTAAATGTTTTTGAGCCTACAAGGAATGCATTTCCTTTGGAAACACATCATCCTTGAAGCCTCCTTGTGCCTTTTTTCCTTTGATAAAGTCCCCTCTGCTGATTTCCATTATAAAACCTCTATGTTTGTGAAGAAATGCTCAAAGGCCTATCTCCCTTTCCCCTTATTTCACCCCCACTTAGCCTCTATTTTATTTTCCCTTGTCTCCCCTTCTATTTCCTTTCTTACCCTTCAAATCCCCCCAAAATCCTGTTTAATTTCTTTCCAAATCCTTTATAACCACTTCCCCTTTCCATACCCCGCCATGTATTACAAATAAACTCTATTTTAAAGTTTATGCTATATAATATGTAACCCGCCACTGTTTTCATCGTGAATATTTGCGATGTGATCTGATCGCGCCGTCACACTTTCTGCCCATCATAGATCGCACTCATCGCATGATCGCATTTTCACTTGTTCGTTCGATCGATCCATCGCAAACATTTGCGATGCGATCTGATCACGTCGCAAATCCTCCATCGCACTTGCGGCCATCGCTTGTCCTCTCCGATTTGGTGTGAGCCGTTGATCTGGTCCTCAGATCCAACGGCCAGTGCTCAATTGCACCTCCCGCCCATTCGCAATCACAATTTCCAGACACGCGACCCTTCGCATCTCTCGATTTCTCCTCCGCCGTCGTTCTGCCTCCAAATCGGACGGTTGGCGCTTCATCACACCCCACCAGTCGCCTCGCACTTCCCAATCATTTCCCCTTCCTCGATCGCTATTGGAAGCTATAAGTGTGCGTCCCTCTTGTCCATCGCGATTGCGATTCTCTGACTAAGCCTTTACCATCCATTGGGTCTAAGATCTAACGGTTGAGATCTGATCGCCATCCGCCTCCGGCTGGGTCCCACCTCATCGCATTTCACTGCATTCCCTTCACATTTCTTTGTATTTTGTTCGAAGTCTAAAGTCTTATGTTTCATGGTTGTTCTGCCCACTTTCATATATCATTCTGCTGCTCGACCCCCGTCGTTGATCTTCACTCCCAGGCCGGGATCTAGCAGTATTCGTTGCATTCTGCCATCAAACCCTATTATTCGTTAGTCTTCACCAGTTCATTACATTTTGTCACCATTTTTTAGTGAAAGCCACCTTTCTGCCGGCGCACTATCATATTTTTCGCCGTTCGCTCCACCAGTCTTCCATTGCATTGATTGTCTACACACAGTTGTGAGTTTCTGCAGAGTACAAGAGTTGAAATGCCACCATAACTACACAGTATGGATGCAGCAGTAATTTTTCCACTGACAGAGGCAAGGAATTTAATGAAGGGTGGGTTTCCACGCCAACAGAATGTCTTCTTCCAAAGAAGGACGGATTGCCCACACTATTTGATTATATGCCGTGCTCCAGAGGAGATCCCCGCTCGGAACGCAGTCCAAGGATATCAAAGCATTTATTTCTCAAGTATGGCAGAACATTCCGTTTTTCATTTCCATTTTGCTTATTCACCAAGGGTACCACAAAGTACAGCGAGCCAAAATGCATCAGAGACATATCTGGAATTAATGAAGCCTGACGAAGACCATTCTTTTCTCCAAAGAGTGCCAAAAATTAATGCTCAGAGTTTAAAACAGAATGGGCTTCGGCCCTCTCCTTCTTTTTTGAGTTTAATGTTATATTTAGTGTTCTACCTACTTCCTCTGCTCTTTTTCAGCTATAAAAACTATGAGAAAATTGTTGTAAAGGTTGTTGATGAGATAGCAGAGAGGTGCAAACAGTTTCTCTTGAGATAGGTTCTATGTGTATAGTTGTAAGATAGGCTGAGGAAGATGTATTCAGACTGAATGACCAAGTTGTTGGCTATGTTGTACCTAATTGGTGTTCATGTTTAATATGATAAGCACATTTCATTGGATCCTGATCTAAAGTTGTGGTGATGTTTTTCTATCTCTATGTTTATTTCCATTTCATTTCATTTCTTCTGGATCGCATCAGAAATTTGGCATAAGATTCACCCTTGTTAGGTGCCTTATGTTGCTGCTCTCCCAGCCCTTTATGTTTTCTGCTTAATGTGTTTATCTAAAGATTGATTTCAATTGATTTAACCAATGTAGTGGATGTTGTTGCCTACTAGCTGATGTATGAATTAACAGAATTTGTTTTAGATGTTCTTGTTAGGATTTAATGGAATGTGTTGAGAACACTGGGAGTTCTAGAACCCTGTATCTGCCTCACTAGGACCTTTCCATTCTGATTAAGCCTTTCCAAGTTCCCTTGTGCTACCTCTGATTTCGTCCAAGCAGGTCTGGAGTTAAATGACCTCTGACCTGATCTATAGATGGGATTAGTTGGTTCTCCCCCCTTCACTCTCGATCCTTAATGTCCCATACCACCCTATCACTTTAGGATCCAAGGCTTTAGATGACTAGCCCAACTGAAAGCTTGCATATTGATAAAAAGTAAATCCTTTCTTGACTCCATTACCCAATGGACTTGGTTTTCTCTGGATTATCTCTCCATTGCCTAAATTCTTCTTTGCCCAGTCCTGTCTCATGATGAACTCTTCCTTCCTAATTCCCAACAACCAAACTCTTAATCAAATAAACAAACCCTATGCATATAAATAGCCTAAAATAATAAATTAGAGCTTCAAATACATACACTTTGACTCATATAGAGAGATCCCTCTCTGGACCTAGGAGGGCTAGATCCTAAGGTCTGAAAGTGGTTCTGATGTTGTCTCGTCTTTTGGTCTTGCCAACCTGGCCAAAACACAGGAACCCCAACACTATCCTTCCATGCAATTTAGTTCAAGCTACCCTTGAGTGCATACTCTAGCTACAAACCATTGAAAGCCATTTCAATTTTTACTCAACTGTCGCACCAAGAAATTCTTGCAGCAAATTCGAATTGTTTCCCCCAACAAAACTCACCTACTGCTTCAATATTGCAATCTTCTTCACTCCGATACCATGTAGAAATTTTATAAATACTATGATGTATTACAAGACTCTCCTGATATAAAAATTATATCCATTGTTAAATACATAATCCTTCTACTTAATTCTTTTGTGGAAATTTAATCGCCAATTGCAAACACATGAAGAAAAATCAATTGCACATAACAAGAAATTTTTACCGGGAAAGCATAAATCTAAAATCCCCAACTATAATATACTATGTATATCATGGATCATGAAACAATCTCATACAAAAATATACTCCAAGAGCTCTTAGTACAATATACAATCGTCTCACACTGTCATACAAAAATTGGCTCACACATGCACCAATTTACTGCCTCCTAACAACCTACCTCCAGTGCACAATCCCTGTTGATGAAGATCCCTGAATGAATTTGATATTTCCTTTCCTTCACTGCGCAATCCTCATTGGAATCTCCAATGTGTGTTTAGATGCATTAAATACACCACTATAGTCACAATTGATAGTCAACTAGGCCCTTTCACCTATCTCTCAACTAGGTCTCCACTGGATCGGACATGCATGTAGTTAAGAGTAGTATTTCTTCAATTTCATGTAAGATCACTGCTTCTGAATTAATTAAGTAATTAATTCACTGATCTCTCACTAGTGTATCTTTAGTTACAACTAGTTACAACTAGCACAACTGAGTTTAACTCACTTAACTGAGTTAAACTAAATAACAACTCACATAACTACACATCCAACTTTGTTACAACTTTGTATCACTCAATTACAATGAAGTCCACTGCATGGTACACCAACCAAAAAATTCAACTCAAAATCCACTTAGCTAACTGATTTTCCACTTCAATTAACTAGTTCCAAGTTCTCGTTGAAAATAGATAATTATTTATTATCTAATTTTTGTTAAGGGCTTAACAAAATTCAACATGCATTGCAATTTTAGACATGCATTCCACGAGAAAACTTCGCACATGCATTCCAAACTTAGACGCATCCATCCATATAATTTTCTCAACCATCTATAAATAAATTATTGCTAAAAAATAGACTTTGATCCAAATTCTAAAAGTAGACATATCACCTAAAAACAGCCTGCGGGCGCCACCTAGTGTAGGTGCTTAATTTTCACCAGGATCATCATCTTGTTGAATCTCAACATCAAATGCTTGGTTTAACTATGACAGTAATAACTAGGAATCGAGGTAGATATGCATATGGTGTATGCCTTGATTGAGGGTGTTGCAAATAAGTCTGATGATGACGTCATATTCTGCCTAATTGTTTGTCATTGAACTGATGCATACACCATTGGTGTAGAATGGAAATCAGTCATGGTGGTAGATGACCCAGGCGACTGCTGCTAAACTTTGAGACCATCACAATGCTCCATCAGCTAATCCAATGTAATGGTTGGGTTGATTATCCATTGTGACACTAGAGCATGTTTTGTGACAAGTATTTTGGTAAAAAAATCTAAAGTTTTTAGATCTGTGTGCGTTGACTCTAGGGGTGGGCCTTCTCGGCCCTTATGGGTAGAATTTCTTGAGGTAAAGGCCATTGACGGGGTTTTTGAGGCATGTTCTTTCTAGCTCTGTCAAGATGTATGCCCCCTTGAGGAGGCAAAATTTTATGATGTAGGGTCATTTCCACATAGTTTCGAACTTTCCTGACTCTAGGGCTTCTTTTGCGACATCATAGCAGAGGTCTAACTCTCCCTTCATGAATGAACGAGGGTTGATGTGGCAGTAAAATGATGATTTTACTCATTTCTTGTGGTCCTCGTTGTGTTGCAGCGACTGCCATCGACTTTCATCGACGTACTCTAGTTTTACTAGACATTGTTCTAGGGGTTGGGTATCATCGAGGAGTTCAATGGCGGCATGTAAATTCAGGATCTAGAGAAAATTGATGCAAACATGTATCATGCCCTTCCTTTTCATGACAAGAATAGGGTTGGAAACCCAAGATGTGTAAGCAATAGGGTAGATAAATCGGGATTTGTGAAGCTTGTCAATTTCTCATTTTATCGCTTCTACCTTTGATGGGTGCAGTTTATGTTGTTTCTGGTGTATTGTAGGTACGTCAGGCCAGGTGTAAATATGGTGCTCTATGATAGTGGGACTAAGCCCAGGAATTTCTGAGTAGTCCCATGCCAATACATCCCCATACTCTTATAGCAATTGGGTATAAGAGGTTATTTCTTCTGGAGAACATGCTGCCCCCAGTGATATTTCTTCGACCTTTCCAGAATTTTATGATATTTTTACCTTAACAGTAGGTGAGATGTTTGACATGTTTCCTTCCTTGAATGTATCGGGCATCGGGATGTGGTTCTTGAACCAATCAAATTTCCCTGATGGGAGGAAATCTTTCGATTCAATCGCATAAATCTCTCATTCTTTTTTCTTGTCAGGACAGAACACTTTTTGTGGGAGAAAAAGCGAGCGATGATGCATTGCATCCCATGGATAATCCGGCTCCGTCATGGCCTCAAGGATGTCCTCATCTGAATGGAATATGGATGCTAAGAGGGATTGATTTTGTGTAAGTTTGTGTAGAAGAGGTTCAGTCCACATGCAGCTAGCTAATATACATGAAAAGGATTCCATTTTTGATGTGGTGGAACCAGACGTGGTTGACAGAGTGCAGACATATTGGGTCTACACTATCGTAGTTGCAACTGACTCCACACCTATGGTAGATTAGCAGAAAACTTGAGTCATAGTTCTGATACATGATGATATGAATCGTATATGGTGTATTGTGTCATCAGCATTTGGTGGGGGAAGAATTTCCGTGATAGGAGCTTGCATGAGTACAAGGCTAGATCCCACGGTGGGATGGGAAATTTCCAGCAAGTGAAAATTGTGTCTAGTGTAGAGGCACCTGAATGTTTCCATTAGTGGGCATGCCTCTGGCTCATGGTTATGGCCAATGAAAATGGTTCACGATACCACTGTGCCACCTGAGTCTATTGTGCAGGAATCAACACTACTCTTCGTCCTAGAATTGGACGCTCAGAAGGGATCAGTTGTAGAGGAGGAGGTTCTCTGCTTCCACTTCTGATTTTTTGGCTTGGTTATGTCTATCTCTCTTGGGGATTTTAGACTTAATGCTGCTTTTTCTTCTCTAAGCTTCTGGAGATGATCAAATTTTATTGTATGATGAAAATCTGGCAATAGTTGTGTGTAATCTTCTCTTGGTTAGAGATATGTCTTTGCGGAAGGGAAGAGACTATATGAAAACTATTTGCAAGGTGCTTCAATTATTTGCATTGGTTGACCTAGTGACCAATCATGTCGCATGATCCACAAGTTATCCTAGGTTGAGCCTAATCATGTTTGGTTGGCACGCCTTCCTGACTTGCCCCATATGCCGCAATGGGTATGGAGTAGATTTCCTAGAGGCCTTCTGCCTTCCATGTTGGTTTTTAGGTTCTGGGTTGATAAGGTCTCGACATTTCGTCTCTAATAGATGTATCATCTCGATTAGAGGGTGGACTTGTAGGATATAGGTACAACGCTACTCATCGTGATTGCCTTGACATACTAGGAAAAACATTCTTGATATTGGGTTCCCATCCTACTCGTTTGATGGTGTGACTGGGTACCAACGAAAAAGTGCTTCAAAGTCAAGGAAAGTGGTGACCACATGATTGGGCATGCTACATAATGAAAATTTTGGTCTTCTTTGCGGAGGGCGGTAGGGGGTGACTAAGGGTTTCCCTACTAATGACTTTTCAGTTGATAGGAAGAGGATGGATCTACTTGTCACGTCTTCTTAAGTTGTTGAGATGTTCATGAACTCAGAGTCAGAGTCATCTTCTCGGGAGAAGTGGAATATGGTTAAACGCATACTAGCTAGCACTGTACGAAATCTAGGGATATAGTAACAATGGCATAAAGGATGATTGCCACCACATATTTTACATGAATACTGGGTTTCTAGGATAGTGCAGTAGACTACATGGACCAGATACCATCGTTGAAATATTTCCAGAGCAATAAAATCAGTGATAAAATGATCGCGTTCATCACAGAGTACACAACGCTCGATAGGGGGAGGGGGAATGGCTGGGAGTCTTTCAGGTGACGGTTGTTCCTCTTACAGGTATAGGATGACGCAAGGTTCATCTCCTACCGACTGGATGGAGGTATCCTCTTGATAATATTTCTCAATGGCATGTAAGGCATCCCTATATCATAGAATATCTGGGCAGTGATGGGTATAGTGTCCATAATTGTTGTATATAGCACATGCGTGATTTGTACACAATTCCTTTCTTTGAATTTTGGTGGCAGGTTCCTTTTTATGGGAACTTGTTACCGCAATGTCTACCACAGACCTAAGTAGCAGTTTTAATTCGTCTAGCTCTGGGTAGATGTGGGTGGTGTTATTACCCATAAAGTTGTGAAAGATTACTTGACATGGTCATATAGTTCCCTCATCAAAAGGATAAGGTCTCCTTAGCCTTTCCAAGTTGGCATAGGAAAATTTCATTTTTTTTACATGTTTAACCTATCCTAAGTTCCATGGTCCCCTCCATTTATGTCATTTCATGTAACATCAGTCCTCATTTGGTGTCAGTTTACATTCTTCATGCATTTAAAATAAAAAAGGGCGCTTGTTGCAATTTTTCAAATTTTCGTATCGTTTTATACATCAAAACAACAATTTTCGCTACGAAAATGCCTAATAGTTTCGTAGCGAATTTGTCAAAGGTTAAACTAACTACACTACGAAAATATGTTTTTTAAATTGTCTTGTCAAATTCACTATGAAGTGTCATTCTATGATTGGATGAGTTAGGGTGGAGGTCATTCATGTCTGTTATGGTTAATTCAAAGGTACATAGTCGTGTCTGAGGTCATCATTACCTTTTTGGGCATGTACGTGTCATGATTAAAGCATGAGATGTCAGTTAAACCATAAAACCTTACCCAAATTATCCTTTTTTTCATATTGCGCTTTATCTTTGCGTGTAATTCGATCCCTAGAGAGTTTCTTCATCGAGCCAAGTAGGTTGCTAGTAGATTTGAACTTTGCAGGTGTCATCAAGAAAATGAGGCTGTGAATATATAAAGCACCCACGGTTGCAAGATGGAAAACAAACAAAGGTGGTCATTGCCACAAGTATGAGCCCATGGAAATGAATTTACTTAATGAAGACCCAATTGAGATGGAGGTTTTCAGAAGAACTAGTTGCTTGCAGTTCTGTCAGAGGTTGTAGGTCTTTCATCTATAGGTTTCAAAGGATTTTGCTACCAACTTCATAGGAACATCTTCAAAAGTGGGAATTCAGAACCTTATAGTGACACCTGAGACCATCCCAATAGCAAAAGGAATCCCTAAAGGAGGGGAACAATGGTTTAAAGGCATCAATTTCACAATGCAGGATTGCAAAGAGTTCGTCAAGCAATAACATATTGAAATTGATCTGAAAAATGTTATACCTAGGAGTTTCATGAAGGAAAACTATTCAAAGCCACTTATGATCATCCAAAAGTATTTTACCTGTTAAGGAAGGTTTCACATGGTCTACTCCTATCATCTCAGGCTTCTGCTGCATTTTGTGGGTAAGAGGTCACTTGACTTGCCTTTTTATTTATACATAAGTCTAGGGAAAATGTCAGATAAGCTTCAAATCGAAACAGAGGGCAATAAAACTTCTCTTTTTCATCATGGTTTTATTAATTTGTTGGTGTTAGAGGAATTAAAGAGGTTAGACAGAGATTAGACTTCATTTTTTTTCATGAGTGGTTATGAAATTGATGTTGTCACTCCTAAGAAAACCTCATAACCTAGAAAAATTTCATCACCAACTATGGTAGAGGACGTTGAAGAAGGGAATAGATCATCTCCTCCAGAAATAGTGAGCATAGAGGCAGAGCCTTTGCAGAATATTGGCACACCTAAAACAACACCTGCAAAACAGACGCAGCCAATTAGTAAACAAGGCAGCAAAAGAGTCACTAGGAGCCAAACAGTGACTAAAGGAATCTTGGAGGATATCCTACATGCAATTGGCATTGAAGAATCACCCATTGTGCAAGCTGAAGACAGTGAAGATGGAGGAAGAAAGCTGAAGAAAGGTAAGACAACTAAAAAATTGGAGTTTGCAGGTGATGATGTTGGTTTCATCTTTGAACGTAGGAAGCCAATGACCAGGCATGCAAGGAAGGTCATGGAAATCAGCAAAGAAACTAAAAACATCAATGAGACTTCCCAACCACCAAGCATCAAAGATTTGTCTTCACCAACAAAAGAAGAATTGGTTATCAAACAAAGAAAAGGTAAAGAGAAATTATTGAAAAATCAGAAATTGAAATCCTTAAAGAGAAATTAAAAGAGGAAGGTAAAGAGATATCAGTTTTGAAGCAAGAGGAAAATAAACAAATATTTGAGAAAGTTCATTTTGACAAAATGAGGAAAATCTGGGAAGATCAAGTCACAAGTGTTTCAAAAACCTTGGACAATACAAAGAAGTTGATGAAATGGATTTAGCCACTGAGAGGGGAGGCTAAACATTTTAGGAGGATGAATTTTCACTTACAATCCAAAAAAAAAGCCTTAAAGGACAAAGTGGAAGATCTCCAAGAGCAATTGGATTTGATTCATGTGGAATTGGAAAAGTAAGGATTGAAGATGACAGTGGTAGAAGAGTCCATTATTCAACTGATTTTAAATGAGGAGGAAACACCATAGGAGTAATAAGTTAAGATGGAATATGTTTCAGGAGGTTCATAACATGCAGAGAACCCAAATTTGGTAGCTGAAGAGCAATTTTTGAGGATCATCTTGAAAACAACATTTTCTGGTTCTTTACACAGTTTCCTAGCGTACCTCAGGCTTGAAGCCAGAAATATGCTACGAAAATTCCTGTAGGTGATTTTTTCCTTTAAAACCTAGTTTTGGTATGTTTTATGGAGGGAGATCGATGGTTTTCAAGGTGTCATTACATAATGAAGATGTTGGAAAAGCAAAGAAGTCAAAAATATTGATGGAAAAGCCATTTTTCGTATGCTACTAAAACTCGCTACGAAACTACCTAAAACTGCCCTATTTTCGTAGGGAGTAATGTTTGAAGAATTTTGTGCATCTTGATAGTACATCACCCGGTTGGAGGCCTCTAGCATGTCAAGTGTAACTTATTAGCAAAAATTTATGACTCAAAGGGAGTGTCACACGGCCAGCTCATCAGTCAAAACATCGTTAAAGAGGAAGTTCATCCATTTCTAAAAAGTAGGATTATGTTCCACAGATCTAGGGATGCTTTTAAGATGTAAAGTGGTGGTGAACTAGGTTCATTTTTCCTTCGAGCATGTGAAATTCATGATGTAACTGTTTCACTAATAGGATAAAGGAATGTAATAAATAGGAGATAGAGTCCTATTAGAAGTTTCTTTTCTTTAAGGATAACTGTCAGTTTTTTTTTTTTTTTAAGTTAGTGGTTTCAGTTATGATAGGTGTCAGAGTATAATTCGAAGATCTAGCTAGCTAGGAAGATCATCCATATTGTAAAGAATGTCTATTTATCAAAAAAACACCGAAGAAGCAAAAGGTTGGAGAATATTGCACCAAATTGCTGCTTGTACATTTTATCCATTTTCAATAATACAAAGTGACATTCTACTTCCAGATCTGAGATTCTCATGATTTTTTTTATGTTTTATTGATATGTATCTTTATTTTTAATCCCTTGAATTATATTTCATATGTAATTACTCAGAATTCATAATATTACGCTCTGACTTCCTTTAGTGGTGAAATGACTGTGCTTTCCCATGTTATGTGTGTGAATTATCTCTGTTTAAAACCTCTATCTGCCTCAGCTTCCATGTGAAGAAACACTGTCACTAAGACTACTGATTGTTGACTCCATAAGCCGAATGGTAGAAAGACTTCATTTTTCAACCTGAAATCGTACAAAAACAAGTTTCATTTCCATAGAGTTAGCCATCTAGTACTATCCTTATTCAAAATCATAAACCCCCTTTGAGAGAGTCCTCTCAAACTGAAGAGCCTAATCTTCAGTTAGAAGTGGTTTGAAAGAGTTACATTGAGTTTATTGATGAGAAACCAATTAAGATAAATTTGGTGATAACATTTTGGTGTGTCTACCGGGAGCCTGAAGACATATTTCTCGAAGTTTTTGTGCAAATATTAAATCTAAACTCTTGGAGGTAGCAGGAGGTCAGAATCTGTTCGAGGCTGCAGCTACCTTGGTGACTCCATTCCAAACATTCATGTTTAAAGGTGGCTTCTAGAAGGATATACACGAGAAGCAATCAAGATCCTAACCCACCTGCTATTGTGGATAATCCAAACACAATTTCCAGAGGAATTCAAGGCAGCTCTACAAAATCAGGTACTCCATCATATTCAAGAGCTTTGTCCTCTGAAATTTTAAGAAGTTTTGAAGATAATAAGTTTGATGATAAAATGTAGGAAGTCTTGTTTAGGTTTGAAAATGAAAACGAATTGACTGAGATTGTAATAGACCTGCAAAGAAGAGGTATTGATACCTCAGCCTTAGTGACCCAAAAATATGGAGAAGAATTCTAGGGGGCAGTCACATCAGAGTTATTGTTAGAGAGGGAATATTTTGATAAGTTGAAGGAATTAGACCCATTTTAATTTTTTCTAAGAAGAAAATATGTTATTCCTTTACCTAACTGGAGCTCATTTGTAACTGGACTACAAAGACGAACTTCACCACCTCCTAACAGTTCATCCTCTACTATTGTTGTCCCTAAAAATACCACAGTCCCTGTTATCATGGCTGGAAATGTTCCACCTCCACCTCCTGTTGCACCTTCTTGTTATGCTCCACTTTTTCTCCTATCTGTCCTTAATGCCCTCCCTAGTAAGTACTCTACTAGAATTAAAACTTGGGGGAGTGATGAAGAAATTACAACTGAGGAACATGTAGACCAATTCAATGAATTCATAGACAGAGAGGAGGTAGACGATGAATATGTCAAAATGAGACTATTTTCTCAAAGCTTCACCGATGAGGTCAGAAAGTGGTTTAAATCCCTTGCTTCGGGAAGCTTACATAATTGGAATTAGTTTGAGGATAGTTTCTTGAGAAAATGGGGAAATAGAAAAAACCTTGTACAAGCCCTCACTGAGTACAATAGTCTGAAAAGAGTTATAGATGAAACTGTCCAAAATTTCTCCAAGAGATTTAACAAATTCTATGATTCCATCGTTTCTTATCTTAAACCCCCACTAGGAGCTACTCAATTGCGCTATGCTGAGGCATTTGACTATGACTTCTCTATCCTACTTAGAGAAAGAGAATCTCCTTCACTAGCAGAAATACAGAATGATGTTGTAAAAGTAGAAGTAAATATGATAGCAGCCAAGAAGTCTAAGATGGGAAAAACAAAATTGAAAGAAGAATATAAGCCTTCCACCTCAGATGATAAATTTGACTCCATGATGAAGACAATGGAAAAAATTATGGATAGGCTTTCCCTTGGAAATACTTCTGCACCTCCTACACAACATGAGCAACAATTTAGAAATCCATAGTTTAGAAGGCCTCAAAATTAATAAATACCAAGAGAAAATAGAAATCAGCCTAACCCTCAAGTGAGGCCTCCTTTTCAGCAAAACTTAATTGATGAAGATGAAACTCAACTTGAAATTCAAGAAGACTCCATTCACTACCTAGATGAAAACATGGTTGGAATTTTTTTGACCAAAGAAGAACATGATAAGTCTGATCATGATGTAAATAAGGGTGAGGAACAATTTGACTATCTTAAGGGTTATCAACATGCAATATTTGAGATGCAGAAGCAATATAATATCAGAAACAAAAATGTTCCTATTACTGCAAATAAAACACAGTCCAAGAAAGATGCTCCTAAAGCAGCTTAGGCTAGAAAAGATCCATCATCTCCTCCCCCTGTCAAAGAAATTGAAAATATTACTTCTACTTTCAGTTTGGAGAATGAGATTTCCAAAATCAAGATTCCAGTCCTTTTTGGAGAAATTCTTAAGGTGAATGGGTATAGAAGAAAAATTGTAAAAATGTTGAATTCTCAACTATGAGCTTCAGGCATCCTTAATGTGCAAGAAGATCATCCTACCATCTAATTGTGACCAAGATTGGAAGATGAGCAGAACAAAGAAGTATCTCCTTTCTATGTTAGCCTTAGTATCCATGACATGACCTTACATAATGCCATGTTGGATTCAGGGGCTTCTCATAATCTCATGCCTAAGGTGATTATGGAGAGGATGTGTTTGGAAATCACTAGGCCATATAAGAATCTGTTTTCTTTTGATTCTAAAAGATTTCAATGCATAGGATTGATAAAGGATGTTGTTGTTGGTCTAAAACAAGTGCCTTCCAAGACAGTGGTAATGGACATTGTGGTAGCAGACATTCCACCCAAGTTTGGCATGCTCTTTTCTAGATCTTGGGCAGCAAAAATGAAAGGTACCATGCAGATGGACTTGACATATGCCACCATTCCTATTTTTGGTGAGAAAAGAAGATTGTATAGAGAGACAAGGATGGCTTATATGGTAAGAAGTAAGGATAAACCTAAGAATTTTCCAATTTATGTTGTTGAAACTGAATTAGGATCAACAATTCTTTTCAATGAGCTAACTGATGAAGCAAAAAATGAAAGGAAAGCATAAATTCAAGAAATTGAAAACAAGCAAGGTGAAAATCAGAAAATCATTGAAGAAAAATCAGAGGGATGGTGGCTTTTGGACTTTGATGGATCAGTTGGAAGAGAGGGGGCTGGAGCAAGCATATGGATTACTACTCCTGATGATGAAAGTAAGTTCTATTCTTTCAAACTGAACTTTGATTTTACAAAAAATATGGCTGAATATGAATATCTGTTTTTGGGTTTGGAAATTTTGAAAAGATTGGGTGCCCAAAAAATTTTAGTTTCTAGAGATTTTGAATTAGTAATTAAAAAAGTTGAAGGAATAAATCAAACCAAGGATGTAAGGATGAGAGCTTACAAAAATCTGATCATGGAGATGTTGGGAAAATTTCAAGAATATTCATTTATAGTGAAAACTAGGGATCAAAACTTAGTAACTGATTCCATAGTTGTTTCTGCAAGTTTGATTTTCATCCCTGCACATTCCACTGAAAAGTATGAGATTGAAGTTCATCATAGGCCTACCATCCCATATAACATAATCCATTGGAAAGTGTTTGAATATGACCAACAATTCAAACATTTCATATAATTGAAGGAGGAGTTTGAAAGCACACAAGTAGATCAACAAAACATGCTTGCTGAAACTAAGGTTAATTCCGAAGTTTTACAGCTGAAGAACAATTGTATACCCAAGTCTTATTCCACTTGAAAATATTTTTGACCAAAATGATGTTTTCAAATCTCCTAGAATACAGGCTGATGATGAAGAGGTAGAGAATTTTAATCTTGGTACAGTTGTAGTGCCTACAATGACAAAACTTTCCAAGTTTCTTTCTGTGGAGATGAAACAGAAATATATTGAGATGATGATAAAGTTTATTGATGTTCTTGCATGGAGTTGTGCTGATTTGAAGAAGTATGATCCCACTATTATTTAGCATACTATTCCTATCAAAGAGAATGAGAAACCTTTCAAACAGAAATTGAGAAGGATCAAACCATTGCTCATGCCTCTGATTGAGAAGGAAATTAAGAATCTTTTTGATGAAAAAATTATTGTTCCTATCAAATTCTCAAAATGGCTTGCTAACTTGGTACCAGTCAGAAATAAGAGTGGAGAGATCAAAATCTGCATTGATTTCAGAAACTTGAACAAGGCTTCCTTGAAGGACAATTACGCTCTCCCTAAGATGGATCAAATTATGCATAATATTGTTGGTTCCCAAAGGATGTCTATGTTGGATGGTTTTTCAGGATACAATCAGATATTAGTACACGCAGAAGACTAGGAGAAAACTGCTTTTACCACACCATGGGGGATATTCATGTATACCAAGATGCCCTTTGGTTTGATGAATGCAAGAGCGGTTTTTCAATGAGAAATGGACATTGCCTTGGCTGAGGAGAAAGATAAGCTAGTGGTGGTCTATATGGATGACATAAGTGTATTTTCAAGAAGAGAGGAAGATCAATTGAAGCATCTGGAGTGTTGGGGTTCCCATGTTTTGGCCAGGTTGACAAGACCAAAAGATGAGACAACATAGAACCACTTTCAGACCTTAGGATCTAGCCCTCCTAGGTCGAGAGAGGGATCTCTCTATGATAGTAAAAGATTTTATGTCTTTGAAGCTCAAATGTTAAGGTTTTAGGCTAGTTATAGGCACAGGGTTGGTTTGTTTGTTTGTTTATGTTTGGTTGTTGGGAATCAGGAAAGAAGGGTCCAATATAAGACAAGGATGAGCATAGAGGAAACTAGGTGAAGATAGATAACTCAGGGAACATCAAGGCCATTGGGCAATGGAGTCAAGAAAGGGTTTACTTGTGTTCAATGTGCAAGCTTTCAGTTGGGCTAGTCATCTAGAGCATTTGGATCTTAAAGATGGTTGATGGAATGGGACATTAAGGACTGAAAATGAGTGAAGGGGAACCAACCAATTCTATCTAGAGATCAGGTCAGAGGTCATTTAACTCCAGACCTGCTTGGACAAGACCAGAGGCAAGACAAGGGATCTTAGAAAGGCTTAATGAGATGGAAAGATCCTAGTGAGGCAGAGACATGGTTCTAGACCTCCCAGTGTTCTCAAATCAGCTAACTAAATCCTAGCAAGAACATCTGAACATAAATTTCATTAATTCATACATCGGAGAGCAGGCAATAACATCCACTACACTGGTTAAATCAATTGAAATCGATATTCAGACACACATATAAGTAGAAAACATAAAGGCTGGGAGAGCAGCAACATAAGGTACCTATCAAGGGTAAATCTCATGCCAAACTTCTGATGCGAGCCTGAAGAAACATAATGAAATGAAAGCAAGTCAATCACAAATATAGAGAAGGGAAAACATCACCAGCTGCTTTAGATCAGGATCCAAAGAAATGTGCTTGTAATATTAAAAAACAACACCAATTAGGTACATCATTGCCCACAGGTTGAACATTTAGTCTGAATACATCAAATCTCGGCCTATCTTACAATATTACACAGAGAACTTGTCTCAGGACTAAAATACTTGCATTTCTCTGATATCTCATCAACAACCTTTACAATAATTTCCTTATGTGCTTTATAGCAGATGATGAACAGAAGGTCGACTGAGGTGGTAGGTGAACACTAAATGTATCATTAAACACAAAATGAATGCAGGGCCAAAACCCATTCTGTTTGATTGCTGTGTATTTAATCTCTGTCATCACTTTATTGCGGGAGTGATCTTCTCTGGATATGACTTTGACATATTTTGGTTGTGCTGCTATACTAGTGGTGAACAAACAAAGGCGAATGAACCATTGAGTGGCCTGCTACATAAATGTTCTGATTGCTTTGAACTGCTGTTAGGGTGGAAAATTATTCGGGGACAATGTGCATAATAAAAACTGTATGGGCGCCCTGTACTTGATGAAGAGAAACATTCTGCTGAAGAATAAACCCTGATGTTACCTTTACTCATGCTCAGGACCTCCAGATTGATCCTCGGGGTCTTCAAACTGGTGCTTTGCCTCTTAAACTACTGGTTTAAGGCTCCAGATATTCATTAGGGTGCTTTAATCTCCTTTGCTCTGTACTGAAACACTTTGCCGCTCCATTTTCGCTTCTGACAGGTTAGCTCAGGTTTTAATGGCGATGGGAGGTTTCTACAAAGTTTAAACCCTATTCTCTTTAATGCATGTCCTGTGTTCATCTTCCCGGGTCACTTTTCATAAATTCCAGCCGCTGAAGATGATCTTTCTTGATTTCACTGTCATTGTGCAGAGGTTGCACGTTATGGCAGCCATTCTTCTTAATAACCATGCAAAAATCTGAAAAATGTGAGGGAAACAATGGATGAGATGGCAGATGATGTGGATGACTGTGGGGTCAATAGTGGGACTGCAGATGATCGGCGAAACAATGCAGAGGAGCGGCAGAGAGGTGGTGGCCATCCGATCTATCAAGATCGACGGTCGAGGGCGCGCCCAAAAAAACTTATGGGACCAGCACCTTCAGGGTTAGCGCTTTGGTCACGGCGCAAGGTCTCATGGAGGAAAGGGGGACGGGGCTATGGCCGGAGGGGCTAAGGCCCGATAAACAAAATATATGATTTTTGCACATTTTTAATACGTTTTAGGGCCATCCAAGGTTAACGATAGAAGGATGATGGGTGAATTAGGTCAAACAAATGAGTATGGGTGGAATTTCGAAGGGGGTTTCTGGGAATTTTTAGGGAATTAGAGGGGAATTGAAGCAAGGGAAAAACAAAGGTTAAAGAGGGATAATTTGCAGGGGTAAGGGGTAGAAACAGGCTTTTTGAAGTAGAAAGTCAGTAGAGGACATTTGCATAGTGCAAAGCACAGAGAGACCTCAAGGATGATGTGTCTTCAGGGAAGATGCATTCCTTGGAGGTCTCCAAAATAATCTAGCCCCCATCTTGCTTGTCAAGAATTTCATAGGGGGGCTAATAGTGGCTCCACATGGGGATGGCTTCTTCTTGAAGGAGTCAAGAATCCAGAAATGATCTTTGGAGTAGGCCAGTTTCCTACTGCTTGGCACATCCCTTTTTCTTTGATTTTCAGCTGCCACCATATGTTAGAGACACAAATCAGCAGAAATATTTCCCAACCAAACTGCCTACCCAAACTACAGTCCTCACAATTTTCTTCTTTAGGGTGCATTTGAGCTAGCAGACCCTTTACATTTTATTTCTGAGATAGAAAACAAACCTATTCTACTTTTATCCTTATTTCTCCATGAGACCAGATTAGACTGTTGGCCTCATATGCTTCTCTACCTAATCTAACATCTGCTGGGATTAAACTATCCAATAGGTTTCTTCTCCTACATTCTAAGACTGGAAATTGAAAAACAGCCAAGCCAGGATTAGACTGGCTGACTTGCTGGAGTGAAGACTTCTGTAAACAAAACTGTGAAGGCAAGAAATCTGCAATTTGAAACATCCTTCTTTCTTTGTGACTTAGGTTTTGAGCATATTTGAGTCACTTCTTTTCTTTAATTTCAGCTCTGGTTTTGGGCATATTAGAGCTGACTCTTCTTTGTTCTTTGTTGGTCCAGGTTTTGAGCGTGTTAGGACCAGCTGCCTTTCTTCCTTTGGCTCAGGTTTTGATCATGTTAGAGCCAATCTTTGCACTTTTCAGAGGTCCATGTTTTGAGCATGTTTGAACCTCTACCTTCTCTGTTTTTGGGAACATTTTCTCTATTTTCTTGAAAGTAAAACTGCAATGGTATGTACAATGGAAATGGAACTGGAAATGAAAATTAGCAGAAGTAGTGTTTGAGCATCCTACCATTGACAGGACCCCCAAACAGCTCTGTACCATCAAGTTCTTGTAAGAAAAATGCATTAGGACCCACAGTGGTTTGGATGATGAATGGACCTTGCCACAAGCTGTCAAATTTGCCATGTTTACCTTTGTCCTCCATTCTTGAGTCCCATTTCAGAACCTTGTCACCAACTTTGAAATATGTAGCTTTGGCCCTTTTGTCAAATAGCTTTTTAATGTTTTGTTGAACTCTGACAGCTCTGTTATATACCTCCTCCCTGATTTGTTCAAGATGGATTGTCTGATTTATCCTTCTTATCATGATGTCCTCTTCTGATTGGATCTCCTAGACAAACTTGATCCCTGGAGCTCCAAGGCTAGTAGGAAAAACTGCTTTTGTTCCATAAACTAGCTGGAATGGTGACATGCCAATAGATTTCTTTGTGGTGACCCTGTCAGCCCACAAAACATGTATCAAATTCTTGTGCCAGGACTTTTTTTTTTCCTCCAGCAGCTTCTTGATGATTGTAACCAGGCTTTTATTTGATGATTTAGCTAAGCCATTACTCTGGGGGTAATATGCAGTTGAATGACCCAGTGCTATTCTGTACCTGTGACAGTAATCAACCATTTTCTTGGATCCAAAAGCAGCAGCATTTTCAATGATTATTTTCCTTGGACAACCAAACCGAGATAGGATGAAGTCTTCTAGGAACCTAATGATGACAGAATCAGTGGCATTCCTGGTGGGTATGGCTTCTATCCATTTAGTGAAGTAATATGTGGCAGTTAGGATCCATTTGTGTTGTCCGGAAGAGGCCGGATGAATTTCTCCTATAAATTCTAGGCTCCATTGCATGAAGGGACCTTCAACAATGATGGGTTGTAGGGGGAGGGGAAGGAGCTTTCTTCTGCCTTAAAAGATCTGACATTTGTGGCAGGTAAGGATCATTTTATGGACATCATAAAAGAGTGTAGGCCAATAGTAACTAGCCCTGAGTATCTTATTTGCAGTGGCTTTCCAACTCAGGTGGCCTCCACACTCCCCAGCATGGAATTCTTGTTTAATTCTTTCAGCTTCAGGTTCAGGCAGACATTTCAGCAATAGGCCATTTGGATTTTTCCAGTATATATTCTCATTCAAAATGCAGTAATTTCTAGCTTTGAGTTTTATGAATCTGGCCTTGGTTTTGGACAGTTCTGGAGGGGCATTGAGGTTGGTGAGCACGTAAAGGATATCAGTATACCAAGGAGAGTTTTGAAACTTCTCCTCAACAGTTGGATGGGGCCGTCCTTCCTGCTCATCTAAGGCATTTATCATGTTAATGTCAAGGGCCTGCAAGTTTGATTCATCCATTAATTGGGCTAGGCCTTGACCTTTGATCAGCTTGGTGGGTTTTATTTCAAGGTCGTATTCCAAGATTGTAGCAATCCATTTTCCCCTCTTCCCATCAGGGTCTTGGGACAAGATATCTTTGACCACTATATTTTTCACATAAGCAATGGTGTGAGAATGTAGAATGTACACCCTAAAGTATTTTAAGGCCTTAATTAGGGCATAGGCCTGCTTTTCCATAATGTTGTACTTTAAGGGCGCATCCCTTAAGGCTTTACTGAAGAAAGCTATAGGTTGTTCGTTACCTTCTAAATTTTTCTACAGTAATACTGCAGCTATTGTGTGTTCAGAGGCAAAGGAAAAGATCAGAAAATCCTTTGAGAAATCAGGACTAATCAGAACAGGAGCTTGAGTGAGCGCAAGTTTTACAGATTCGAAAGATTGTTTAGCCCCTACAGTCCATTTCACTCCCATACCCTTTTTCAGCATATTAGTCATATATCTAAGGTGCTTTGCAAGATTGGGAATGAACCTCCTAAGGAAATTGATATTCCCTATAAAGGACTGCAATTCTTTGATATTTATGGGGTGTGAGATTTGGAGTATTCCCTCAACTCACTGTGGGTCTATCCTGATCCCTTTCTCAGATATAATGTGGCCAAGAAGCTTGCCTTCTTGCAGCCCAAAAATAGTTTTCTTAGGGTTTAGAGACAGACCGTACCTTCTACACTTTTCAAATACTTTCCTCAGATGTTTCAGGTGTTCTTCTTCAGTTTTGGAGAAGACAATCAAGTCATCCAAGTAGATAACTATGAAATGTCCTATCTCCTCTGAGAAAGCTATATCCATCGCTCTCTGGAAGGTGGCACCAACATTCATCAATCCAAAGGCATCTTCAAATACATAAAGGTGCCCCATGGAGTGGTAAACGCTGTTTTGAGTTGATCTTCTGGGAGTACAAGAACTTGATTGTATCCTGAAAAACCATCAAGCAGGGTGATTCTCTTAGAGCCCACTACCTTCTGTAGGATGTGTTCCATTCTGGGCAAGGGGTAGTTGTCTTTCAGGGAGGCTCTGTTTAGGTTTATGACGTCTATGCATAATCTGATCTCCCGTGTTTTCTTTCTTACAGCCACTAAGTTTGACACCCAATCAGAGAACCTTACAGGGACTATTATGCCCGCATCATAGATCTTTTTAATCTCCTTTTCAACTGCAGGCAATTGTTTCGGATTGATCCTACGGCGTTTCTGTCTGAAAGGCTTCTGATTTTCCTTCAAGGGTATCTTATGTTGAATGATGTTGGCGTCATAAGCCTTTAAGTCTTCAAAGATCCATGCAAATACATCAATGAATTCCTTAAACAGGTCAATGTGTTTGTTCTTCATGTTTGCAGGTATAGACTTAGCCAGTTTTATCATTTTGGGTCTATCTTCAGTGCCTATGTTGCATTCTTCTATATTTGAATCTGCATGTTCTATAGTGGGCTTTTTTGCTACGTCATCAAAGTCAAAAAGGTCCTCTAGGGGTGCTAGGCCTCTGGGTATATTTTTATCTTTGGCCTGTAGCACCTCCATCTCTTCATTTTCCGCGTTTTTGCATCTTATGGTTGGACTTCCAGTTTCCTCATAAAAGATATTTATTTCTATGTTACAAGGTGGGGTTTCTTGTTCATCTGGGGGATCCTGACTCGGGCAGCTGTCATCAGATTTTGAGTCTGAATCAGAAAATTCAAACTCATTTCTGCCCACCAGGAAATCTTCAATCTGTTTGTCTCCTTCAAAGACCTGCCAATATTTTTCATTGTCTGGCATTGTAGGTCTGAACTTGGTTTGAATGATGATTTGTTGGTCAGGGGGAGTCTTAGGATAGGAACTAGCCAAGCAAGCTAATCCATTTGCAATGATGTTTTGACTCCTGGGAACAAACACTAATTCATATTCCATCAAAGTTTTCAATATATCCATGGCATCATTCCTATATGCTCTTAATCGAGGATGTTTTGCTGCATATTCACCATTCACTTGTTTGACAACTAACTCAGAGTCTCCTAGCACAGTTACCCTATGGGCTCCTAGTTTTTTCAACAGATTTAAGCCCATGATAAGAGCCTCATACTATGCAATGTTATTTGTGCATTTGAAGTGCAGATTTACAGCATGGCTCTCAGCGTGATCATTTTCTGTGTTACGTAGCCACACCCCTGCTCCAGCAGTTTTCCTAGTACAAGACCCATCGAAATTCATTTCCCATAGGGGTTCGCCATTATGTTGCGTTGTGAGGTCTGTACTAGGTTGTGGGTTGTCTTGTTCTTCACGTGGTGTGTTGGTTTGCAGGGTGTGACTAATAGGCTGACTGCATTGTGTTCCTGATTCATTCTGAGTTTCGTTTTCATTATCCTGCCCATGGTTTTCTTCATCGTATTCTTCTATGGTAGCCATTATGCTAAAGTCCATGGGCTCTGTGTTATTGCTTGTATTTCTGCATTCAGACTCTGGCTCTCCCAAGGATTGGTCGTTATAAAGAATGAAAGAATCCAGGTCTATGTGCACAGAGTACAATGGTGAATTTTCAGGTTTCTCGGGGCTACTGACTAAAAATTTCATTTGAGCTTCTCTATACAGTCTTCTAAGTTGGCCAAAGATAGGGATAGTGGCATATGAGCCATCCATCTGCATTGTTCCTTGCAGCTTGGCTCCCCACGATCTTGATAATAACATACCATATTTGGGTGGCACATCTGCCACCACAACATCCATGACCATACATTTAGCCGAGATCTGGGTCAAACTCACACACAAGTCTTTAATTAGGCCTAGGCATTTTACTCTGCTAGAGTCGAATGAATATAGGTCTTTGTAGGGCCTGGTGATTTCTAGGCCTAAACTTTCAATCACTACCTTAGGCATTAGATTGTGTGATGCTCCAGAGTCATGCTTGGCATTGTGGAGTATCTTGTCATGAACGTTGAGACTGATATAGAAAGGTGGAACTACCCCTTCCTAAAACTTTCCCTCAATCTTTGGACCAAACAGGAGGGCAAGTTGATCATCGTTCAAATTCACAGTGTCATTGTTTTCCCCTAAATTTAGTGCTTTCAAAATTTGGCCTTTATATACATCCTGAGTGGCCAACTCAGATAATGGTATAGGTATTTTGATTTTGGTAATCTCACTTTCCAGATTGAAAGTGGACTGGACCTTTGTAACGCTCAATTCTGTTTTATTTTCCACTGCCTTAGTGGCTAAATCAGCTTGTGATTTCTCACTATGTACAAGGTTAGGAATCGTTTTATCAGGAGCACTAACTAAAGCGCTAGTACTGCTAACGGGCTCACCTTGTTTTTCATTCTTCTGGTTGTCTTTTTCCTTGTGTTTGCCAGGACTTTGAGCTGCTGATTTGTCATTTGCAGCATGTGCTTTAGAAGTTTTATCAGGTCTTTTCTTGATGGTTACCTTAGGAGCTTTGGGCTTGGAACTGTCTTGGTTCTTTTTGCTCCTAAGTTCATATTGTTCTCTGACCTGCATCATGGAATTTTCAAATCCTAATTTGTAATCTTCAGTTTCTAACCATTCCTCATCCCAGTATGAAGGTGAGGGCTGATCTTCCCCTGAATCACAGTTAAGGACTGAGTCTTCTGTTTCGAACATGTTTATTGTATTCCCTTCAGACTCTTCTATGATTCCCTCATCTTCATCTAAAAAGTTTTGGAATGGGGGAATAACTTGTTGATCTGATTCTTTTTGTCTGTTGGGAGCGTTGTTGTTCCTTCTAAAGCTTTGGTTCTGACTTTGGTTCTGGTTTCTGTTCTGATTGCTAACTGTGACAACCATCTTTTCCATCATTTGTTGCAGCTTATCCACATTCTTAAATAATCTATCATAATTTGGTTCTGAAGTGGAAGCTACAGTGTCATCCCTATATGTTACCCTCTTCTTAGACCTCAGTCTTGCTCTTTTCTCAATCAAATTTTCCTCTATGTTCACTGCTCCCTTCTGCATGTCCTCCAATTTAGTGTATTCTTTATCCCTAAGCTCATAGGCCATGTCAACATCAAACCCATCAGGGTATTTTGCTAGGGTCATACCTTGTGGAGGGAGAGTGTTGTAGATGCTGTTAAATCTTGTTGTGTAATCATGGACACTCTCCCCTACATTCCTTTTAAGGCTCATGTATTCTGCTAGAAGTTGGTGGGGGTTTTCCCTAGTCTCCCATTTGTCGATGAAAGTCCGGTATAGAGCAGGGAGATCTTGGATGCTACCAGGAGGTAAGCTTTTAAACCATTTCTTTACATCTCCTCCCAGGCTTTGGGCAAAGATCCTCATTTTGATGGTTTCATCATCAATTTACATGTAGTCAAAAGAATCCTCCATTTTATCTACATGTTTCTGAGCTGTTATGGACTCTTTAGCAGTGAAGTGTGGGATTTTTGATTGGTAATCATTGGGTAAGGGTAACAAGGGTTGAGGTAAAACTAAAGGTGCATACCAAGCTGCCATGGTGATATTCCGACGAGGTATAGGGTTGGCTTGAGCAGCTGGTATGTGGATGATCAGGATACTAGGACCAGCAACGGTCTGTTGGGTAGATCTAGGGTGACAAAGCCCCAAGTTTTGAATAAAGTGAATATCAGGCGGTGTAGTTGGAGGGGTTCCTCTGTCCCTAGTTTGTTGACCACTTGAGATGGTGAACTGTGAAATTCATGGTCTGGCTGGTCTAGGTGATTGAATGACCTAGTTCTAGGTAATTTTTTTGGAGGGTCTAGTTCAGGGAGAAAATGTGATAGAGCTGTTAAGTCTTCTGGTGCAAAATTAGCTCTATGAATTTGACTAGAAATAGTTGGTATTTTGGGTGCAGGAGCTCCTTTGAGGATACTCTCCGGATTGTCAAATATTTCAGGTGGGTCGGGGTTGGGATAAGCTCTTGTGTGAATGGTTCTAAAATCCAGAATTTTGTTTCTTAGCCAAGCAGCTTAACCCCACTTGTTACTTTTGTTGTGGTTAATGTTGTTTCAAAGGCTGGTCTCCCAGTGGAGTCTTTGTTCTTTTAGGAACTATGGAGTCACCAGGTGGAAGGTTTAGGGTATGTCAAAGGGTTACGCTGTCCACCACAGTGCTCAGGCACCATCACCTTTCAGGAATCTCCTCAAAAAACAAACTCCAACCAGAGATTGACTGGGGGCATTTACCAGATATGCCACTTCCGAAGAAGGTGGGATCCGGAGGCTACCTGGCCCTTTCCAGGCTCTGTCTAAGAGTATAATAGACACTCAATAATGGAGGTTGATTCAAGAAAGGAGTGACTTACTGTCAACCTAACCAGATTTCTAAGTTTCTGAAGTTGTTTAGGTAGTGAGATGAAGATCATTCAGAATGTCCCCAGCGGAGTCGCCATTATGTTGGGGTTCCCATGTTTTGGACAGGTTGACAAGACAAAAAGATGAGACAACATAGAACCACTTTCAGAACTTAGGATCTAGCCCTCCTAGGTCCAGAGAGGGATCTCTCTATGATAGTCAAAGATTTTATGTCTTTGAAGCTCAAATGTTAAGGTTTTAGGCTAGTTATAGGCACAGGGTTGGTTTGTTTGTTTGTTTATGTTTGGTTGTTGGGAATCAGGAAAGAAGGGTCCAATATAAGACAAGGATGAGCATAGAGGAAACTAGGAAAAGATAGATAATTCAGGGAACATCAAGGCCGTTGGGCAATGGAGTCAAGAAAGGGTTTACTTGTGTTCAATGTGCAAGCTTTCAGTTGGGCTAGTCATCTAGAGCATTTGGATCTTAAAGATGGTTTATGGAATGGGACATTAAGGACTGAAAATGAGTGAAGGGGAACCAACAAATTCTGTCTATAGATCAGGTCAGAGGTCATTTAACTCCAGACCTGCTTGGAAAATACCAGAGGCAAGACAAGGGATCTTAGAAAGGCTTAATGAGATGGAAAGATCCTAGTGAGGCAGAGACAGGGTTCTAGACCTCCCAGTGTTCTCAACTCATCTAACTAAATCCTAGCAAGAACATCTAAACATAAATTTCATTAATTCATACATCGGAGAGCAGGCAATAACATCCACTACACTGGTTAAATCAATTGAAATCGATATTCAGACACACATATAAGCAGAAAACATAAAGGCTGGGAGAGCAGCAACATAAGGTACCTATCAAGGGTAAATCTCATGCCAAACTTCTGATGCGAGCCTGAAGAAACATAATGAAATGAAAGCAAGTCAATCACAAATACAAAGAAGGGAAAACATCACCAGCTGCTTTAGATCAGGATCCAAAGAAATGTGCTTGTCATATTAAAAAACAAGACCAATCAAGTACATCATTGCCCACAGCTTGAACATTCAGTCTGAATACATGCCTATCTTACAATATTACACAGAGAACTTGTCTCAGGAGGAAAATACTTGCATTTCTCTGATATCTCATCAACAACCTTTACAATAATTTCCTTCCGTGCTTTATATCAGATGATAAACAGAAGGTCGACTAAGGTGGTAGGTGAACACTAAATGTATCATTAAACACAAAATGAATGCAGGGCCGAAACCCATTCTGTTTGATTGTTGTGTATTTAATCTCTGTCATCACTTTATTGCGGGAGTGATCTTCTTTGGATATGAATTTGACATATTTCGGCTGTGCTATTGTACTAGTGGTGAAGAAACAAAGGCAAATGAACCATTGAGTGGCCAGCTACATAAATGTTCTGATTGCTTTGAACTGCTGTTATGGTGGAAAATTCTTCGAGGACAATGTGCATAATAAAAACTGTATGGGCGCCCTGTACTTGATGAAGAGAAACATTCTGCTGAAGAATAAACCCTAATGTTACCTTTACTCATGCTCAGGACCTCCTGATTGATCCTCGGGGTATTCAAACTAGTGCTTTGCCTCTTAAACTACTGGTTTAAGGCTCCAGATCTTCATTAGGGTGCTTTAATCTCCTTTGCTCTGTACTGAAACACTTTGCCCCTCCATTTTCGCTTCTAACAGGTTAGCTCGGGTTTTAATGGAGCTGGGAGGTTTCTACAAAGTTTAAACCCTGTTCTCTTTAATGCATGTCCTGTGTTCATCTTCTCGGGTCACTTTTCATAAATTCCAGCCGCTGAAGATGATCTTTCTTGATTTCACTATCACTGTGCAGAGGTTGCACGTTATGGCGGCCATTCTTCTTAATAACCCTGCAAAAATCTGAAAACTATGAGGGAAACAATGGATGAGATGGCAGATGATGTGGATGACTGTGGGGGCGACAGTGGGACTGCAGATGATCGGCAAAACAATGCAGAGGAGCGGTGGAGAGGTGGTGGCCATCCGATCTGTCAAGATCGACAGTCGAGGGCACGCCCGAAAAAACTTATGGGACCAGTGCCTTCAGCGTTAGCACTTTGGTCACGGTGCAAGGTCTCATGGAGGAAAGGGGGATGGGGCTATGGCCAGAAGGGCTAAGGCCTAATAGACAAAATATATGATTTTTGCACATTTTTAATACGTTTTAGGGCCATCCAAGGTTAACGATAGAAGGATGATGGGTGAATTAGGTCAAAAAAATGAGTATGGGTGGAATTTCAAAGGGGGTTTCTGGGAATTTTTAGGGAATTAGAGGGGAATTGAAGAAAGGGAAAAAAAAAGGTTAAAGAGGGAGAATTTGCAGGGCTAAGGGGTAGAAACAGGCTTTTTGAAGCAGAAAGTCAGTAGAGGACATTTGCATAGTGCAAAGCATAGAGAGACCTCAAGGATGATGTGTCTTCAGGGAAGATGCATTCCTTGGAGGTCTCCAAAATAATCTAGCCCCCAGCTTGCTTGTCAAGAATTTCATAGGGGGGCTAACATGGAGAAAGTTCTGTTGAAGTGCAGAATATTTGGTATTTCTCTTAATCCTACTAAAAGAATTTTTGCTTTAACTTCTAGAAAGTTTCTTGGGAATATTATATCAAAATATGGGATAAATATTGATCCAAATAGAGTCAATTCCATTCAGAAAGTTGACCTACCAAGGAACAAGAAGGAAATTCAGTCTTTCCTTGGGAGAGTGAATTTTGTTAGAAGTTTCATCCCAAACTTTGTTGATATTGTCAAAGATATAACCAAGATTCTAAAGAAAGGAGCTGATATTAAATGGACAATTGAATCAAATCATTCATTTGAAGAAATTAAGAAAGCACTCACTCAGGCCCTAGTGTTGATTAGCCCATATTTTTCAAAAGAATTTCTGGTTTTTACATTTGCATCTGAAAACACCATTGCTGGAGTTTTACTGCAGAAAGGACAACAAGGTACAGAGCAACCCATTTCATTCTTTAATAGAACCCTTGCTAACTCAGGGCTGAAGTACAATATTTTAGAAAAACAGGCATATGCTTTGATCAAAGCCACTAAAGATTTCAGAATTTATATTCAACATTCTCATGTCATAGCATTTGTGCCTAATACTGTGGTAAAGGACATCTTGACTCAAGCTGATCCTGATGGCAAGAGAGGAAAGTGGATAGCTAATTTTCTAGAGTATGATATAGAAATCATACCTATAAAATTGTTGAAAGGACAGGGGCTATCAAAGTTGATGGCACAGTCCAATTTTGACTGTCTTGATATGAATTTAATTGCAGAAATTTCATAGTTATCAGATGAATATGAAGAGCTGATTCCTATTGAAGAGAAGTACATTCTATGTTACTGGTATAGAGACATTATATTTGTCTTACATCATCATAGAGCTCCTAGTCTTACATCATCATAAAGCTCCTGCAAAAATGACTAAATCAAAAGCAAGGTTTGTAAAGTTGAAATCTCTGAGATATTGCATTATAGATAAGAATCTTTATTGGAAAGATACTGGTGGCATTATTTTGAATTGTTTGCTGGAAGAGGAAGCTAAAAAGGTGATTGAAGAGTTTCATAAAGGATATTGTGGAGGACATTACTATTGGAAGGCCACAACAAACAAAATTTTCAGAGTAGGGTACTACTGGCCCACCATGTTCAAGGACGTTTTTAAGAAGATAGCTACCTGCCATGAAGGTCAGATTTTTGATGGTAAGAAAAAGCTATTTCATTTACCCTTGATGCCAATTTATGTTGAGGAACCTTTCCAATAGTGGGGGCTAGATTTTATTGGTGAAATTCACCCATATTCTTTAGGGCAACATCACTGGATCCTAACAAAAACAGATTATTTCACCAAGTGGATTGAATTAATCCCAACAAGGCAAGAAAATGATTCAGTCATCATCCAATTCTTAGAGAATAACATATTGTCCAGGTTTGGTTGTCCTATGAAGATTATTACTGACAATGCACAGGATTTTAAATCCAAAAGTTTGATCAAATTTTGTCATCAGTATCACATAACACTTGGAAAATTTACTGATTATTATCCACAGGGTAATGGTCTTGTTGAATCTTCTAATAAAAGCATTGTGAGAATTATCAAGAAAGTACTGAAAGAAAACAAAAGATCTTGGCATTTGAATTTGAAGTATGCTCTGTGGGTTGATAGAGTATGTACAAAAATATCAATTGGTACTTCACCTTATTATTTAGTGTATGGATTTCAAGCCATTTTCCCCACATCCTTGGGAGTGCCTGTTATGAAGTTGCTGCAAGGACTAGAGGAGCCTAATGCTATTCAGAGGAGAATAAATAAGCTTATAGATCTACAGGAAAAAGGGAGGAGGTATACAACAGCCATCATCAGTCACAAAACAGAATAAAGAAGACATTTGACAGGAAGCTCAAAGAAGAAAATTTTCAGATTCAAGATGTGGTGTTGAAGTGGGAGGCCAGAATTTAAGAAAGGGGGAAACATGGTAAGTTTGAGAATAGCTGGAGAGGACCATTCATAGAAGCTGCATCCATGGCCACAACACTTATCTACTATAGGAGATGGATGGACAACCTTGTGCTAGAGGGCCTGCCAATGGCAGGTTTCTAAAGCACTATTCCTCTTAAGTTCTACTGATTTTTCACTCCATTGTATATATTACATTTTACTATGCTTTTGTGGTAATAAAGACAAGTTGATCATCAAACTTGAGCCTGAGGTGAAGGCCATTAGAGTTGCAAGAAGGTGTAGAAAATTTCAGAGTCTTTTATTTCCAAAAATATGGATGGCACTGGAACTACAGGTTCTTTGGTGTACCATGGGGGCACACCATCCCATGGTCATATAGTTCACTCATCAGAAGGATAAGGTCTCCTTATCCTTTTCAAGTTGGTATAGGAAAATTTCATTTTTTTACATGTTTAACCAATCCTAAGTTCCATGGTCACCTCGATTTATGTCATTTCATGTCGCATTAGTCCTCATTTGGTGTCAGTTTTCATTCCCCGTGCATTTAAAATAAAAAAGGGCGCTTCTATCAATTTTTCAAATTTTTGTAGCGTTTTATACAGCAAAACAACAATTTTCGCTATGAAACTGCCTAATAGTTTCATAGCAAATCTATCAAAGGTTAAACTAACTACACTTCGAAAATATATTTTCTAACTTGTCTTGTCAAATTCGCTATGAAGTGTCATTCTATGATTGGAGGAGCTAGGGTGGAGGTCATTCAAGTCTGTTATGGTTAATTCAAAGTTACATAGCCATGTATGAGGTCATCATTACCTTTTTAGGCATGTATGTGTCATGATTAAAGCATGAGCTGTCAGTTAAACCATAAAACCTTACCGCAATTAGTATTTTGTCATATTACATTTTATCTTTGCATGTAATTCGATCCCTAGAGAGTTTTTTCATCGAGCCAAGCAAGTTGCTGGCAGATTTGAACTTTGCAGGTGTCATCAAGCAAGCGAGGTTGTGAACATATAAAGCACCCATGGATGCAAGAAGGAAAAAAAACAAAGGTGGTCATTGCCACAGGTATGAGCCCATGTACATGAATTTACTTAATGAAGACCCAACTGGCATGAAGGGTTTTAGAAGAACTGGTTGTTTGCAATTCTGTCAGAGGTTGCAGGGTTTTCATCTACAGGTTTCCAAGGATTTTTCTACCAACTTCATAGGAATAGCTTCAAAAGTGTGAATTTTGAACCTTACAGTGACACCTGAGACCATGTCAACAATAAAAGGAATCCCTAGAGGAGGGGAATATTGGTTTAAAGGCATCAAGTTCACAATATCGAATTGCAAAGAGTTCATCAAGAAAGAACATAGTGAAATTGATCTGACAAATGCTATCCCTAGGAGTTTCATGAAGGACAACCATTCAAAGCTGCTTATGATCATCCATAATTATTTTACCCGTGAAGGAATTTTTCACATGGTTTACTCCTATCATCTTAGGCTTCTGTTGCATTTTGTGGGTAAGAGGTCACTTGAATTGCCTTTTTATTTATACAAAAGTCTAGGGAAAATGTCAGATAAGGCTCAAATCAAAACAGAGGGAAGTGAAACTTGTCTTTTTCATCATGGTTTGATTAAGCTATTGGTGTTAGAGGAATTGAAGAGGTTAGACAGACATTGGACTTTGTTATTTTTCATGAGTGGTTATGAAATTGATGCTATCACTCCTAAGAAAACCTCCAAACCTAGAAAAATTTCATCATTAGCTGTGGCAGAGGAAGTTGAAGAAGGGAATAGATCATATCCTCCAGAAATAGTGAGCATAGAGGCAGAGCCTTTGCAGTAGATTGGCACACCTAAAATAACACCTGAAAAACAGGAGCAGGCAGTTAGTAAACAAGGCAGAAAAAGATTCACTAGGATCCAAACAGTGGCTAAAGGAAACTTGGAGGATATCCTGCATGCAATTGACATTGAATAATCACCCATTGTGCAAGCTAAAGACAATGAAGACGGAGGAAGAAAGCTGAATAAAGGTAAGACAACTGAAAAATTAGAGTTTGCAGGTGATGATGTTGGTTTCATATTTCAACCTAGGAATCCAATGACCAGACATGCAAGGAAGGTCATGGAAAATAGCAATGAAACTAAAAATATCAATGAAACTTCCCAGCGACCAAGCATCATAGATTTGTCTTCACTTGAAAAATAAGAACTGGTTATCAAACAAAGAAAGGGTAAAGAAAAAATTATTGAAAAATCGGAATTGGAATCCTTAAAGAGCAGTTAAAAGAGGCAGGTAAAGAAATATCAGCTTTGAAGCAAGAGGCAAAGAAACAAAGAGTTGAGAAAGTTCATTTTGAGCTAACGAGGAAAATCTGGGAAGATCAAGTCACAAGTGTTTCAAAAACCTTAGACAATACAAAGAAATCGATGAAATGGACTCAGCCACTGAGAGGGGAGTTTAAACATGTTAGGAGGATGAATTTTCACTTACAGTCCAAAAATAGAGCCTTAAAGGACAAAGTGGAAGATATGTAAGAGAAATTGTATTTGATTCATGTGGAATTGGAAAAGAAAGTATTGAAGATGACAGTGGGAGAAGAGCCCATTAGTCAACTGATTGTAAATGAGGAGGAAACACCACAGGAGTAATAAGTTAAGATGGAATATGTTTTAGGAGGTTCATAACATGTAGATAACCCAAAATTTTTAGTCGGAGAATAGTTTTTGAATATCATCTTGAAAACGACATTTTTTGTTTTTTTACACAGTTTCGTAGCGTACCTTAGGCTTGAAGCCAAAAATAAGCTATGAAAATCCCTGTATGTGCTTTTTTGCTTTAAAACCTAGTTTTGGTACGTTTTATGGAGGGATATTGATGGTTTGCAAGATGTCATGACATAATGAAGATGTTGGAACAACAAAGAAGTCAAAGATATTGATGGAAAAGCCATTTTTCCTACGCTACTAAAACTCGCTATGAAATTGCCTAAAACTGCCATGTTTTCATAGCGAGAAATGTTTGAACAATTTTGAGCATCTTGATAGTACATCAGCCAGATGGAGACCTCCATCATGTCAGGTGGACCTTATCAGTAGAAATTTATGACTCAAAGGGAGTGTCACACAACCAAATCATTAGTCAAAACAACATTAAAGAGGAAGCTCATCCATTCCTAAAAAGCAAGATTATGTTCCACAGATCTAGGGATGCTTTTAAGATGTAAATTGGTGGTGAACTAGGTTCATTTTTCCTTCAATCATGTGACATTCATGATGTAACTATTATGTAACTGTTTCACTAATAGGATAAAGGAATGTAATAAATAGGAGATAGATTCCTATTAGGAGTTCATTTACTTTAAGGATAACTGCCAGTTTTTTGTTTTAAGTTAGTGGTTTCAGTTATGATAAGTGTCAGAGTAGAATTCGAAGATCTAGCCAGCCAGGCTGATTATCCATATTGTAAATAATGTACATTTATAGACAAAACATCAAAGAAGCAAAGGGTTGGAGAATATTGCATCAAATTGCTTCTTATATGTTTTATCCATTTTCAGTAATACAAAGTGACATTCTACTTCCAGACCTGAGATTCTCATGAGGTTTTTGATGTGTTATTGATCTATATCTTTATGTTTAATCCCTTGCAGTAGATTTCATCTCTAATTACTCAGAATTCATAACATTATGCTTTGACTTCCTTTAGTGGTGAAATGACTGTGCTTTCCTATGTTATGTGTGTGAATTATCTCTATTAAAAACCTCTAACTGCCTCAGCTTCCATGTGAAGGACCACTATCACTAAGACTACTGATTGTTGACTCCATAAGCCCAATGGTAGAAAGCCTTCATTTTTCAACCTGAAATCATACAAAAACAAGTTACAATTACATAGAGTTAGCCATCTAGTACTATCATTTTTCAAAGTCATAAACCCCATTTGAGAGAGCCCTCTCAAACTTAAGAGGCTAATATTCAGTTAGAAGTGGTTTGAAAGAGTTACATTGAGTTGATTGATGAGTAGCCAATCAAGATAAATTTGGTGATAATAGGTGGGGTGGTCTACTATGTCGCATATGGTGCAAGATGGTGATTCCCGTTGCGTGGTGGGATTCTCTACCTTCTTTCCTGTTTTATTGGTGTTATTGGATGTAATCATTGGTTTTGCGGTGGGAATTTCGTGTGCAGGGATGTTTGCGAAATTCTCCTGAACGGGTGGGGCCTCCTCAGGACTGAGGGGGGTTAACCCTGTCGAGGTGATGTGCATGGCTCCTGTCCCAGTAGGTGGGACCAGGTACCAAACTAGGATTGCAAAGGATACGTTTGGTAATACCATAGTGGCCAAGACCTGCTGGGATACAAAAATAGCTGGGGGATAGAGGAAAGGATTTTGGGAGATGGCGTAGGCTAGAGAGGCTGTCATGGGCGAGGACTCGGTGTCATTACTGCTCGTCTCCATTTCTTGACTGGCTTCGGTGCTTGATGAGGATAACATTCACATAGGAGCCTTTTTTACAGTTGATGATGATTCTGGTATCACAGGGGGGTCTCCTAGGAATGACCCAAGGATGGACGATAGTTTGAACAGGTGAAGGCCATATTCTTGGTACCGTGTAAGCGTCTCAACAGATGTGGCTACATAGGGTAGGACAACAATAATATTTTTTAGGGGTCACTTTTCATTGTATTTCAATTGGTCGACAGTAACGATGTGATCCTCATGGGGGAACTTCATAGTTTAGAAGACGGAGGAGGCTAGGGTTGACATGGCATACATATAAATCCAGCCAAGGAATATATTGTAATCCAATTGAGCATCCAAGACTTCAATGTCTATAAGGATTGTCTTACAGTCTAAGCATACTGGGACATTTTGGTAGAGACCAATGAGAGCTAAATGGCACCCATCATATGCTCTAAGTGTGATATCTGATGGCTTTAGTTCGGGAGACCCTAACTTCTGCCAGACGTTCTTTGACATGATGCATGTGGATTCACCCTCGTCAATGATACATCAGTGAATGGTGATGTTCTGAACTAACATCGGTATTTGAGAGGTGAGCATTGAAGGAAGCTTGGGGTTGGCTTTGTCTAAATCAAAATCCATTAGGCACGAATCAGCAGGGTTGATGGCACCTAAAGCGGAAAGTAAGGCTTTCTTTTACTTTGGACATGATTGTAATACCTCCAAAGCTGACATGGCGGTGGGAGATTAGGCTGAATCGTCCAAAATTTTGTAGTTATGGGCCACTTTGGAATGGATTCCTGCCTTCCTAGTTAGTCCCTTAGCCATTTTTGGCAAAGGTTCAATAGGCATCTTTGATATAGTAAAAGATGTTGTTGGTGCACTTGTACTAGCCCCTGAGGAATTGGTGTTTTGTGCGCTATCGTAATTTTAGTTTCGTGTCTGAAAAAACATTTCTTCGCCAGTCATGTAGATTTCATGGTTGTTTTTTCTAGAATTTTCAAGGGCGTTTTACTGTTGTTGAGTGCTAACTGTCCCTTGATGGTGGAAAGGCTCCTACATTACTGTTTTCTGCTGTGAGGATCCCCTTTTACCACAGTTACCTTGCAGCCTCTTTAGCTTAGGTAGGTCAGAACAATGGTGAGTGTAATGGCCGTACTCACCACAAATTGAACAAGAGTGGTTCATCTAAAGATTCGTCGTCTTGTTCTACCCTTGGGAGTTGCTTGGCTCCTGGTTTTGATTTTAGTTGGAGTTTCCTCCAACTTGAGATTGTGGAGGGCATTGTTGATTGTTGCTCCCCTATCCAGGATTTCCTTTAGGCTTTTTTTTTTCCTTTTTTATTAGCCATGTTAGGAGGATAATTTTGATTCTCCTGATTATATGGTTGGCGCAGTTATGGTTGGGAAGGTTGCACAAAGTTGACTTGTGCGTTATTTTTCATGGGTGGGTTTTGTGCTGGGGAGAGAGAATATTGCGATCTTTTTCCCTAGTTTATGAATGGTTGCTGGGGGGGAGCTCTTCTGTTAGCATGTCTAGCTGCGTACTGGGTCCCTTGAGTTGGAGGATATGGACCTCCTTGCTGATGGTGGTACGATGACGCCCTATTAGTCATGTTTTGCGAAGGTGCATGATGACTATGATAGCCAAGTTGCGGTATGTTCTGGGTAGAATCATATGCATAGCCTGGGTATTGAACGCTACTACTTAGGTGATTTTAGGTCAATGGCCCAATCAAACTGTCTGCGGATATTGATGCACCAGACAATTCTTTGTAAGTTTGTAGGCATGGGGCATTAGGAAAAATATTGTAAATATATCCTAACTGCGTGTAGATCAGCTCAAGCCATTGGGCCTTACTGATGGTGTCCTACTCAGATATGGGATTTTTTGTTTCCACATCCTTTGAAATCTTTGCGGTGAGAGTTTTCAGGAACAAGTGTAATAAAACTCAATCAACGAGTTTGGCTTTGCACAAACTATGACGTCGCCATCATTGGTGGAGATGGTCCGAGATATGGACAGCGGGTATCTGCCTAAAGTGGGTTAGTAATTCCATTCCAGAATCATGGTGGATGGGTAACTGAAAATAGGCTAGGAACGTGGTAGCGAGGGCACTAAAGGTTCCATGTGTAACAGATGGTTGCTCCACATACCATTTTGTGGCTATTCCGGTTAGGGTGCGTTTTAATAGTCTCAATCGAATAGTATCATCAATGATGCCATTCGACGAACACCACAAGTGGAAAGTCATAACATGATTTCTGGGGTCTTCCACTTGCTTCCCTTCAAACTTTTGAATGTCCGAAGGGAGCTATGTGGGCATGGGTGGCCATGTATGGTTGTGTGCAATGGGGTTTTTTGTTAACTTGGTTAAATTTGGTAAGTTTAATGAAGCTAAGAATGGTGATTGTGAGTTGGTAGCCATTGCACCTTGTGAAAAAATAGTGCTCTTGTTAGGTATAGGGTTTATCTGCGATGTACCTTGCTGTGAGTCACCTAGCTTCCCGAATGGGTAGCACTCCTCTGCCCCCAAAGGGTTGTGGGAGGAGTGGTATGTGGTGACCCTGTGGGGGTGTTCACTGGTGTGGCATTGGGTGACCCATGAGGGTTCCCAACTAACAATGCCCCAATAAAGGATGAACCAATAAGGGTGGAAATTCTTTGTCTTTGATGCCTAAATGGTGAAATACCTAAAACCCCTCTTAGTAATGGAGGAGGTCCAAAATATGTCTAGGTCTACGAGGTCCCGTTGGGTCCGTTCTGGCATCGACTAGGTATGGTTTTGGAAATATTTGAGAGGATAGAGATTGCAATCAAAGCAAAAATCTGATCACATACATAAAATAAAGCGAGAACGAAAGATTAATTTTCCCTTTAGATTAATCCTATGTGACCAGTCAATCAAAAATATGGTTTTTTTTTTATGCATATAATACTCAAATCCTAGAAGACCTAATCGTCCTCACACGCTCAAATGTAAATGGGCCTTGAGAAGATATCTTGCGAATTTTGGCACAACGTCTTGAAAAAACTGGCGATGCCCCTAATCAATCGAAGAAAATTGACCAAGGTAAGGGTAGAGGATCTAGTGCTACCTGAACCATCATCAATAGGGAAGGATTCCCTAATTTTTTCCACTAAGTACCATCATCCCATGTGAGAATTTGAGTCTTGAGATTCTTGGTAATTCAACTACCTTTACTAAGTATTAGTCGTGTCAAGTAGCCTCGAATAATACCGCACGCATTGGGCCTAAGCTTAACCCCCTCTGAATCGGGTCTCTGTGGCACTTGGGTTTTCTTTGACGTGGGTGGATAGATGGATATAAAAGTTCCCTAAAAATTCAACTTCTATGTTTCAAGATGTAAACTGACCAAGGCGGCTTATTGGATGCCTACCCCCTTGGTCCTAACTTAAACTATAAATTCTCTTGTGGCCCTTATAAGGAGAGTTTAATGAATTAAGTTAAGTTAGTTTTAGGTGGCTTTGATTCACTTAAGGTGTGAATGTGTGTCAGAAATAGGTGAAAAAACACATAGTTTTAAGATGTGGATATGTGGTGATCCTTTTCAAAATCCCCTATTAAGCTATGTTTGGTTGTTCCTTTCTCAAAAGAAAAACATGAGTGGATATGGGCTTCTTACAATGTTGCGTAGTTAATCTAAATGATCAACTATAGGGAGATGGTAAATTATCAGCAGAGAGTGTTCATATGCTTGCCTAGGATCACCCAAGGGTGCAAAGGAAGCAGATATTACTTGCTCTCTAAGGATAATTAAATCCTAGTCCCGTATCTTAGTCCCAAAGCTTGAACTAAAACTAAAATTAATGACTTTAAAATAGGAAGATGAAAAAGATTTAACTAAGCATGTGTGGACTAGGGCCACTTAATTTGGCTAATTATCGATGTGTTTTTTGGGGTCTAAATTTGCAAAACATAAATTATTTTAGAATGCAATTTAATTCCCCCCTACTTAAAATATGTGTTCACTTTGCGAAAATAAACTTGAAATTTTAAAACTAACACCTAAACTACTAAAATGCAACTAAGAGTGCATTTTAACAAGTCATGGGACAACTCAAACAGTGTTGGAAGATTTATTATGGGCTACCTGTAACTTTACAAACATGAAATTAAGGGAAATAGTAGAAATTTTCTGCATCCAGTTTCCGCATGCAAAAATCTCACACAGGCGCGAAGTCTACGTACAAGTCACTATTGAACACGTGCATCTTTCTATAAAAAAGCCGTGCGATTTTTCTGCAACAAATTTTTGGAGCTTCGGCCTCTCAGTGAGTGTGAACAAGTAGAGAAGAAGAGAAAAGGGGCAGTTCAAGCCAAACTACAGAGGGAAGAAAGAGGTCTTTGCAAAAGGCACAACCATGTTAACTAGGAAGTAAAATTAGTGGAGTCGCCAATCCTGTGTTGGTCGATTTGGTGCACGAGTGTACCAAACCACACTTGCTTAAGAGGATTGGTTGTTTCCTCTTAATTTCTTGGTCACAAGAAGACAATCAAGGGAGTCAGCAAGTTGGTGAACATGCCAAAACATAAAACATTCTAGATAAGAAAATAGCATGCATATATAGAGAGAAAATAAAAACTAAACTAAAAAAATAACTCAAAAGCTCTAAATAGAGTCAAACAACTTCAATAATCCAAATAATGGCACTTACATCCCCTCTTATTGAGTGCTATTGGGAATAAAGGATGAAACATTTACCTACTCACCAAGGAGCCCTTAGAACTAGGAGTTCTAAGACTCGATGCAAGGATGTCTTTACCTCCAAGTTACCTTGGCGCAAAGTCTCTCTCTCTACTCCAAAGGATTGGTGTTGTTGGATGGCCAATAACTGAATCCCCTCTATCTCTACTCTAGATCACATGTTGTTGGATTGCTTAGGGAAATTTTGGCTAGAATAACAATGTGTTCTCCCTATGTTCATATCTTGGCGGCCTTTTATAGAAGAATTCAAATTCCCCTTCCCTCTCTTGGTACATTGATGGATAGAGACCCAGGAGAGGAGGATGATTCCATTATGCACCACATTATTCCATTGTGTGCTCCCTTGAGGTCCTAAGGAGGCTTGGGCGACTGTCCTTAGGTGGCCTCAAGTGTGAGATCAATTTTCTGGAGTGTACCTTGTGTTCCTAGAAAGTGACTTCCGCCACTCTCAGGTCTGCACAGGTTTTTGAGGGAAAGCCACACAAAGGTGCACCTATCGAAGGAATATGCATGCAAAGGTGCATTTTTCTGGTTTCTTCAGTGCGCAATTTGATTTTTCTTTTTGACCTTAGAGGTTTTTTAAATTCTTTAGATTCTCTAATGTGCTTCAGCCGTGTAAATCCTTCTTCCTGACATTTAATAACGTCATATTTTCTTGTCTTATTTTCTAGTGATAACAATCACACCACTGCTACTCTTATAAATTATATTTCTAATCTCAAAGCTCATTTAGGAGAAAATAACAAAGAATTTAATTCCAGACTCAATAAATTGTTAAAAAAATCCCAAATAAATCAAAGCCCAGTGTTTATGTATAGATTGAATGGTACTTATACTCTCTTCCTTCTAATATTGCAATTTTTGTATGTAGAGGCAGCAAATAAACTTTAGTTGAGAACATGAAGGCAACACTGTGAGTTGAAAAGAGATTACTTGAATTAGAAAAGAAGACTTCCCAGGAAGAACAGAAAAATAAGGTAATATTTAAGGATGTACCAAAGAGAAAAACTCCTAAATATCCTTTCAATCTTGAAGGATTGCAAAAGGTCCTTAAATATATGTCAAATGAGATGGTAGAAATAAAAAAGCAGGTAGTTGAGTCTTCTTCTAAGAAAACTTTTAAATGTTTCAAGAAAGCTCAAACATCTAAACCTCAACCACCTAATATTATTTCCAACGATGAATCTGATCAGGATGATGATGAACATGAAACAATATTTTCTACTGAAGAGTCTCAAGATGAGGAACTTGTTGAAGTACATGGGTTATAGTATTTCATACTCTCTACACCTAATAATGAATATGAGGAAGAAGCCTTACCTATTAGCACTAGAAGTAAAGGTCGTATTGATTCATCACAATCAATTCAGAAAAAAAAACCCTCATTGTTGGGGCCCTTGTTTTGAAATTCAACATGTTTTGAGTTGCGGCTAGTACGTGGCGGAACACAGCCACGGTAGGTAGAAAGATGTCACAGTTGTGAAGGAGTAAAGGACAGGTGTCACGGCTATTTCGGGAGCAAGCACAGATGGCAGAGGAGAGTGGAAGGAAACGAGCAGTAGAACTCCTAACTAAAAGAAAGAAACATAAGACAGCCGAGTGAGAAGAAAGGAGGAACTGTCAGTCGCGCTGGCAGTAGAATAAATAAGCAGCCGGCCAACGTGAAGAGGAGGTTGTTGGTGCAGATGGGATCAGGAAGCAGGGAGCCACAGGAAAGCTCTGTCTATGTTGTACTGTTCTCCATTCCTCTGTATTTTTGTATTTCTCTCTTTGTCCAATAGGACTTCTTGTATTCTATCCTGTTCATGCTCACGTAGTTGAGCTCTGTAATAGTTTGTCACTGATAGCCGATGCTTAATACAATCAGTAGTGTTGTTTTGGATGTCTGTTGTGGTCTTGAATGAATGGTTTTGCAAGCACTCTTAAAATTTTATTTACTGCAAGTCTGAATGTATTTCCGAGAGATATGTGTCATGGAACGTTATGTTGTGGTTGTTTAGACTTTTAACATAACTTCAATTTGTCTGAATCAATGTTTTTGGGTTGATACCGGTCGGATCCCCACCTTAGTAAGGTCGTGGCATACCTCAGGTGAGACTCTCGGCTCTTTGAAGCTGGGTGAAAATGTTGGCATGAAGCTAGACTATGGCGAAAAACCTTGTTGGCCCTTAAACTGAACCCAGGTCTTCTCCATGAGACCTGTTCTCTCGCCAACAAATGGTTCCGTTTTCGGGACCCTAAAATTTCATTGGGGAGCTAGATCATGGTATCTCGGATCTTCGAAAGAGAAATACGAAGCTGGTGGGATAACCACCTAGATCAGTTCATTGTGCAGCAAGCTGAGCTGAGACAATAGAAGGAGAAAACGATTAAAAACCTGGTTCTATTCTCTGACTCTGCTAGTGATACCTACGAAATATTTTGGGGAAATTTCCTGGAGGAACTCTATAAATGGTTGCGGAGGATTCAGACCAAGGCCATCAGAGAAAAGTCGTGAAAGGTAAATCGAAAGTGGGTGCACGAGGATCTAGTTTCCCTTCATCGGTTAAACACCAACTTAACTCGAGCTTTAGATTTTTGGGTGGAGTCTAACTAGGATGAATACATAGTGGAGTTTGCAGTAGAGTGCTACCAGTATTTCTCGAGAGCAGAAGATACGTTCAGATCCAGGTTAAGGGGGAAGCTGTTGAAGGAGATCCCATTGTGGATTAAAGCATTGATGGTAGATGAAGGACTGATGGGGTTCCAGAAAGCAGATATGGAAGCATAAACCCTCTGGTGTTGGGGGAAGGGATTAAGGGAGAGATGCTACAAGAATAGTGAAATAGGGGAGTAGGAGTATGGATGTCAAGACTGCCAACAGGCTCAGGGAGTGACGAGCACATCAGAGTGTGCAGATTGCAGAAAGGTGGCGAGAGAGGGTGATAAAGGAGTTGAAGAGATAGGAAAGTGGTCGAAAGAACAAAGAGGAGGTGCCACAGATGACGAAGGGAATGGAAATTCAGGTGTATCCCCACAATATAGGAGGGACCGTTAAAGAAGTGCGGCAGGTGTATAGGAGCCCAGCCCATATGGAGAAAGGAAAGAAGTTTGACGGAGAAGGTATAGACACGGCTCGAAGGAGGTGTCTGATGTGGAGATGCACGTTGCAATGGAGCAACTATTTCAAGAAAGGCCAGCGTCCATATCTCAAGATATTCCTATTCCCCACAGTTCAAGTAGCGCTAGTTCCAACCTTCCCCTGGTGCTCTATAAACCCCTAGGTGAAATTTTGTTAAGTTGTGTGAATTAAGTAAGTTGCATAGTGTTCAGTCCCCAGCAGTAATATATACTAGTAGTAGGATTGCTAGTGGTACAATATCACAGCCAGGAACCAACGACTTCATTTTAGTAACGCCTACTCAAGTGAACACGGCGAGATCACTTACCCGGTATTCAGAGTTCTCTAGGAGGGGTAACGATAATGTCAAACAACACTGGTACCTCTGCAAGGCCATATGGAGGGCACGACAGACACCAGATGTTGGGAAGTTGATATAATTTCAGACCACCCTTAGGGAGAGAGCCCTACGCTGGTTTATGAAATGGTCAGAAGCTCACCCAAATCCAGCGATGGCAGATGTGAAGAGGGATTTCATTAAAGAGTTCAAACTACCCCAACCAGACCAACAGGGCCTATCAGAGATGTGGGAAATCAGGAAGTGAGAAGGAGGATACTTGGGATTTGATGTGGAGATTCAAGGACGCAATCAGAAAACTCAGCTATCTAATTGATCCAAACCATCAGAGGGATTGGTTCATTAAGGCTCTATTACCTTTGACCTAAACTCCATTAACTCAACAAAGGATCAAGACATTGCAAGACACATTAGAGCAAGCGATGAAGATAGAAGTTATGGCGGGTTACCCACAAGATTTTAAGGGAGGAGCAACGGTACAGGACCCCTCCATAATGGGTCTGCAGCATCAAATAGAAATTTTGATAGAAAAACTCAAAGAAATTCAACCAATGCGACCGGCGAGATTGAATGTATGGTGCACGAATTGTCTCATGGAAGGACATGTGGCAACTGAATGTCCCCAGTTGCGGGGGCAGAATGTGGGGACATCGGCTGTAGGGGCACAGGGGGCTCCACCACTAGGAGGGGTTGCGCAAATAAACACCCAAGGGATATATCCATTGCAACAACAATACACAGGGTTCCCTACACAACAAAGTCCAGCCACCAATGAGTACTGTGAAATATGAAAGAATATGGGACATCAACATCACATGTGTCCAATCTTATAGAAATATTCCAATGTTCCAAATAATATATACTGTGAGTTTTGTGCCTCAACAACACACGGCACAGAGCAGTGTCGAGCACTGGATGCACTGGCGGAGCGGCTGTACTAGCCTTCATACAGAGCAAACGAAGCTCCACGAGTAAGAGGAGGAGGCATGAGAGGAGGCCGAGCAGGAGGTAGAGGCCCAGTAAGATGCTACAACTGAAATTAGGAAGGACACGTAGCTAGATAATTTCCACTACCTAGAAGACCCTGGTGTTCCTAGTGCCGGGTTAACACACATGCAATAAAATATTGCCCGGAGCTTATCAAAAGATGGGAGGAAAGAGCCAGACAAAGGGGGACAAATTTAGTAAATGCGGAACCCAGGTTAATGGGAACTCAAACAATGCAAAACGTGGCCATAGTAACATGAGGAGTCAAAATAACGGGGGAAGATGCACATACTATGAACCCAATAAAATTGATCAAGCCAGCATCCCCAAAGCTCCTGATCAAACTAGAACGACAAAAACAGTTTTTTTAGGAGGCAGCAGAAATGTTTTCCCAACTCGGGGGAAATAAATTAATTGAGTTACAGAAAACTCACGAAGACAATGAAACCCAAATTAATTCTGAGGCTTTGAACCAAGAGTGGTTCCATTTATTCCTGAAAATTGTTAACTACGCACCAATGCTAGAATAGCTAAAGAAGAACCTAGAAGGGGTGTTGAAGAAGAACACAGGAGCAAAAGAATCAGTGGACGCAAACCAAAAGTATGTACAGAGGGTAAAAATAAATAAAATAAGGATGGGAAAGGAATTCTGAGTGAACACACAAGTGGTGGGTTTCCAAATTAAAGACACCATGCTTGATTTGGGATCTGATGTCAATATCCTGCCAAGAAAAACTTATGAAGCATTAGGAAGGCCAAGATTGACATCTTCACCAATTCAACTTCGGATGGCGAACCAGTATTGCAGTGTTACCATCGGCTGACTAGAGGAGGTTGAAGTTGAAATTGCAGGGGTAAAGACATTTACTGACTTTGAAGTCATCGACATCATGGGAGATAAAGATCCTTATCCTGCACTATTAGGAATTGATTGGGCCTTTGAAAATTATGCAATAATAGATCTGAAGAAAGAACTGATGATCTTCGAGGATGGGAGATTAGAGTCACTCAACCACTCGACCCATACCAAGGACCGAGATATACAGAGACTGTGGATAACATAGAAGATGCTCAACTTCTGGACCATCTCTATCAAATGACTGTAGGAAGAAGAGAAGATTACATTAACCTAAAAACATAAGGCTCTGTAAGCTAGAGGAGCATCCAAAGCTCAGAATTGGGATCAGAAAAATCTTGGGATGATTGGCAACAAGGAGGGTATGAAACGAATATAAGGAGATGTGCCAATATTGGAAGAATCAATTGGATCGGGGCCAAGGTTCAGGAATACCAAATCTTATCAGATATGAAGGAGGTAAACCTTTTCATAGCTAAGATAGAAAATAAAGTACCAGAAGATCAAACAGTACCATTGATGGACATGGAATTATAGTCCACATCTGCGAGATGGTGTAGTAATCACCGCAACTCGTTGATGCAATGGGACGAAGTTGCGGTAGCACTAAAGGCTAGATTCAAAGAAGACGAAGGGCACGGGAGCAAGAACATGTACCAGGGGGATCCAAACCCCAGAAACCATCTGGAGAAATGTGAAGCTCAATGGAGAACCGACGGATATTCGGAATAACTATGGTTCCATTGGTTTATCCACTCTTTGGACGTAATTCCAAAGGCCTAGTACCTCACGGAGGAAAAAAGAAGAGGGACCAACAAATGGCAGGAATTGCAGAAAACTTCACACATTTTTTCTCATTTGAGGGAAAGATAGAGCCGGTTAAACAAGCTTTACAGGCTATCAAGAAAGTAATTTTCTTCCTGGATATTCAAGGGAGCGATGAGCAGTCAGTTCAGTACCAAGGGGCCAAACAAAATAATGCATGTCAAAAGATAAATAGTGAAATGGATGACGACAATATGGAGGACCTCAAGAACCTATATTTTGAAGAAACAGAGGGGGAGAGGGACATCAAAGAAGAACCAATGACGGAAGGGATCCATTTGCTACCATTAAGAACCAAGAAAGTAAATATTGGAACAGAAGACAAGCCTAAACTAGCAACAATTGGAGACTACTGGGATGAACAAACAACTAAGGAAATATTCAGTCTACTCAAGGAATATGAGAACTTGTTTCCCTCGTCAGTAGCGGATCTAAAGGTCATAATAGGGGAGATAGGAGAGATGTGGATAATAATAAAGCCCGACACAAGGGCTGTGAAACATAGGCCATATTGTCTAAACCCAAGAGTAAAGGAAAAGGTGAAATCAGAGATCGACAATATGTTAAAATTAGGATTAATATTTCCATTAGAGGAAAAATAATGGGTAAGTCCAATAGTTATATAGAAAAAAAGGAGAAATCTGAGATACGAGTCTGTGTAGATTACAGAAGCTTAAACAATGCTTGTATCCATGATCCGTTTCCAACTCCATTTAGTGACGAAGTTCTAGACAATGTTGTAGGGAATGAGGCATACTCATTCACGGATGGATTCTCAGGATACCATCAAGTGAGAATAGTGGAGGAAGACAAGAAAAAGACAACATTCACCACTGAATGGGGCTCTTTCGCATACAATGTGATGCCATTCAGATTGAAGAATGCACCAACAGTCTTCTCTCGCATTGCGATAGCCGCTTTCCGAGAATAAATCCACAATTTCTTAGAAGTCTACATGGACGACTAGACTATCTATAGCATAACGAAGGATCATGCGAGCCTGTTAAGAGTAATGTTTAATCAATGTCAAAAAATGTAGATCTCATTGAACCTGAAGAAGTGTATATTTTCTATGCCATTTGGAACACTACTAGGACAAGTGGTATGTAACCAAGGTGTTTGCATAGACTTGACCAAAGTAGCAGTAATAGTCAATATGGAGGCGCCGAAAATAGTAAGACAACTAAGATCATTGCTGGGCCACACAAGTTACTACCGGCATTTCATTCGCAACTATGCGAAGATAACAGCGCCACTAGAGAAGCTACTAAAGAAGTCGGAATAGTTCTAGTGGATGGATAGCTGCAGGACAACCCTAGATACCCTAAAGGAAAAGCTGGCAAGTGTGCCAATACTAGTTCACCCAAACTGGGACAAACAATTCTATGTACACATCGATTCTTCTAGCATTGTGCTGAGAGCGGTCTTGGCTCAACCAGGAGACACTTCAATCGATCATCCGGTATATTTTTCCAGTCGCAAGTTGTCCATAGCAGAGCGGAACTACACAACAATAGAGCGGGAGGCATTGGCAATGGTGTACTCTCTTCAGAAATTCTGCCACTACCTGTTGGGAGGTAAGTTCAATTTTTTCATAGATCACTCAACTTTGAAGGGAGCATCTGCAGATGGCTCCTACTATTTCAGGAGTTCACCTTTGAGGTAATTGTAAAGCCTAGAAGATTGAACGTAGGACCTGATCACCTATCTCGACTAGATAATGGAGAAAATGGAGGATCTCTAGATGACCAGTTACCATATGCTGATATTTTCAGAGTAGAAACCATCCCAAACTACCTGGAGAAGATAGCAACCTACCTCACGACAGGGAAATGTCCACAGGAGTATAATTCAACACAAAAAAAGCACTTGGTAGTTTGAGTTGCAGAGTATTAGCTAATATAAGGACACTTATACAAGATGGGGTTGGACCAGATTCTTCAAAGATGTGTCCTGGACCGCGAAAGGGAAACTATTCTATGGGAAAGCCACAGTGGTGTAGTGGGAAGACATGTGGGGGCGAAACTGACGACACACAAGGTACTACAAGCAGGCTTATGGTGGCCAACACTACATAAGGACAACAAGGCATTTGTCCAGAAATGTGACGTTTATCAGCGGACAGGACAACCATCCCACAGAGATGAGCTTCCGCTACATATGATAAAAGTACTGCAGCCATTCGAAAAGTGGGCAGTCAATTTTGTAGGACCAATTACACCGGTTGCAAGGTACTCAAAGGCGAGGTACATAATAACAGTGACCGACTACCTGACAAGGTGAGCAGAAGTAGCACCAGTGAAGAACTGCACGATAGATATAATCAACTGATTTGGGTGACCAAAAAGCCTGACCAACGACCAGGGTACCCACTTCATCAACAAAAACATTAAATCCTTGCTAGAAAGCTTCATGATACAACACCATAAAAGCAGTCTGTATCATCCATAAGTGAACGGTGTGGTGGAAGCATTCAAAAAGATATTGGAGAAAGGCCTGACAAATATATGCAATGTGCAACGCAATGACTAGGATGTGCAGATACCAGCAACCCTGTGGGCATATCGAACAATGGAAAAATAGCTAAACAATCAAACACAATTCCAGCTGGTTTACAGGAGAGAAGCGGTAGTCCCAGCGGAATTCATCATACCAAGCCTTCTAATCGCAACAACACTACATTTATCTAAAGAGGAATCACTAATGGAGCGATTGCAAGAGCTGCAAGAACTTGAAGAAGGACGATTTATTGCGGAATTTAACCAGATGGTACAAAATGAGAGGCAGAAATCTTGGCACGACCGGCATATTAAGCACAAGAATTTTTAGGTTGGGGAGAAATTTCTACTCAATGATAGAAAATACCAGAAATTCCCAAGGAAATTGTAGATGCATTGGCTAGGATCATTTCATGTCATAGAAATCAAAGATTCTGGAGCAGTTCGGTTGGCACAACTGAACAACCAAGTTCTACAAGGATGGGTCAACAGCGCACACCTGAAGCCCTACCAAGAGTAAGTTAACCATTTCATTTCCAATAACTCTCGCAACTGAGAGGAGTCAGTAGGGTAGAATAGAGTCAATAACTCTCTCACACCTAAGATGAGCATAGATAGAATTCCACTTTACCAGAACCAGATATAATAAGAGTAACTACAGTTGAGTTGCAAAGACTGCAACGCAACCAATTATGGTTGGGGAGGGGTAGTGTCTAGCATGTCATCCATGTCACATAGAAAATTGTGTCGAACATCAGCCCATCATCATTACATGTAGTACCATTGTTAGTCTGTAGGATTACCAAGATTTGGAAATAATTTTCATAATTAGCGTCACCCATACCATAATAAATTTTAAATAATTAGACATAACAACCAGCCGTCACGTCTACCCAAATCCCAAAACCACAGTCAGCAATGTCAGATCCCATCTCAGCAGCTAACTAATCGTGCTATTGTAGCCGCAGGAGAAGCTAGGGAAAAATTAATTAGTCATGGGGTCTCATCAACCTCACCCGTGCTTGTTACTTACATAACCCACATGCAGAGAAGAGCGAGAATGCAAAAAAAATCTGAGTTAGAATCAAAAACATCCAAAAGAGCAAGGAAGTCAAACCAGAACTAGAACAGAGAAGGCGTCTAGAAGAAGGAACTCGAGAAAATAGAGAGAAATATTCTACAGGTATACCAACGATGAGCCAAAATGACCAGAGTAAGCCCAGCGGTTGTGGAGCAGGAGATTGATAGTAGAATTCAAAAGATGGAGTCCCTTGTGGGTAAATACGACAATGCAACCTTGATCAACATAGACGTTACAGATTCTTTTGAGTTTCCAGCACTAAAAAGGCAGGTGTACATAGAGAATTATGCAACAGAAGCAGGGCAGGCAGTAGCAAGAGTTCTGCCAGAGTTCAGGGGCATCCAACAGTCCATGATACTGAACTTGAAGAATTTACCAGTGTTCAAGATTACAGGTGCTACGATGCAGTGCACTAAATTTCTATTAAGCAGAATATAGAACGGTTCTCTATGGTTGGGAAAGGAAATCCCAATACATGCAAAAGACATCCACAGATTAACTGGACTGTCACAAGAGGGAAGGGATGTATCATCAATGTTCCAAACTGTATCTAAGAGGGCGAATAATTCTGAAGACATGGACTACTACGTCAAGTATGGCACTCAAAGAGGAGGGAAAGGAGCAAATATAGAATTGATCAACAAATCAGAGTTCAAGTTCACTTTCTACCTAATTGCTAGCAAGAAAATGAGACAATATACCAAAGGGGAGTGCACCCTGGATACAATTTCGGTTGCGGAGCATTGTGTCTAAGGGACAAGGCTGAATTGGTGCTCCTTCTTGATAAAAGAATTTTGCGAAGCTTGCGAGGAAAATTACAAGAGAGTGACTGGGTTTATTTATGGATACTTAATCATGGCATTGGCCATGTGGAAATGGACCTTCCCAAGTATCTGGGTACTAGTCGAGATAGCCAAAGACCAACCTGTGGCAATGAATTTTGTGCCTTGGAAAGTGTCCGGGGACCCCAACACAAAAGAATTGAATGCAGAAGCTTTCAGAGTCTGGTATGGCCAGATGGTTGACGTTGTAATGAGTCAATAAAGAATTACAAGAAACCTGTTAAATGGATATAGTGAGCAAGTATGGTTCGGAATCACCCACAAGCAGAATTTTCTCAGGCCTACCTGTGTACCAGAAACAACATTCAAGGTGAGGCCCTTGAAGTTCCAGATTGATGAAATAGCCTTCCACATGGAGGTATGTTCATGGCTAGGAGTGGCGATGGAGGTTAGGGATGGGGTCTACACATATTTCTTTGACGGAATGTTGCAAAACCTACTATCAGGAGAAAATTCAGAGGAAGTAGCAACTAGGATGTCAAAGCTATAGCTTTTCCTGATTATTGAGCAGCTAAACACCAAGGTAAAAAGTTTTAATAGAGTAGTTCAAGTACTATCAAGTGATGCCACTCCATTGCCGGCCTTTTCAGAGTTTTAGGCATCCCATTCTAACCCATCTTCTAGCACAGCCTCCATATTTGTGCCAATACCCAATGTTTTGTTTAATTCACCTTCCCCAGTGACTACAATGCTGGTTGGAAAGAGTAACGCTGCGAAACCAGAAGTGGCACCAAAGGCAAAAAGGGCCAAGGTTTCAGGGTCTAGCCTAATGGTCGACCTCATAGGGGAGGATCCACCTCGATAGTTGAGTATAGGGGTACCTAACATAGAAGAGCTAACAATTGAGCCCGAATAGGCCATAAGGTTACCACCCCACAACCCCATATACCCCTTGAATTCTTAAACATCTGCATATCTCCGCCTCGCACCCACCAACTACCACCCACCACCTCATCCATCTCTCAGAAACCCCACAACTCTGCCCCATCCACTTCATCAGCCACCGTGTCAGATCCAGTTGTTAGAAGAGTAAATAATGTGACCACAGAATGAAAGTTAACTTGGGAGTAGAGGAGTACCCCCAATTAACCCAACCCTGATCCCGCCAACTACTTTTATCGAGCTCATTAATCAGATAGGGCAGTCAATGGAAGAAACAGCTGCGTCACTCCCCGAGTAGACTCTGCTCCACCCAGTTGACCTAGCAGGTCAAGAAGAGCAACAAGATCTACAGATGGAAGGCTCCAGAAACTGGATGCCACATCAAACATCACCACAATCACCGCAAGACCAGTCAGTGAGATCTATCTCTAGCAGATAGCTGCTCCGTGCACGAATGCCAGATCAGGGTACCTCCAATACAGAAATCATGCAAACTTGGGGGACAACCCAACTGTATCGTTTCATTAAGAGAGCAGCACAACAGGACGAGAGTCTCCACTCAGAGCTCCAGTAGAAATGCGAGTAGCAACAAAAACAGATAAGCACGCTTACTGAAGAGCGTGAACAGCTAAATATGGAAAAGGGGCAGTTTCAGGAACAACTAGAGACTGTAACCGGAGTATTCAAGGACGTTTCTCCTATGGTAACGGCTAGCAGCAGCCAAATACTAGAAGAGACACAGGAAACCAATGTAATCAGGCAAGCGATCCACCTCAAGGTGGCCTATTCAAATCTCCAGCAGGAAAATGTAGAACTCAAGGCAACATTGGTAGCCCGACCCACGTTACCCGACCCAGTGGTTAGGTACTCGGCACAAATTTCAGAAAGATAGGGCCAAGTAACGAAGATGCAGGAAGCTCTGAGTACTACAGCAAAAGAAGCATATGACCTACTGAAGGCTCTACAGGAATGATCGTCAGCCCTTACTCTGAAGGCACAACTAGTCTTGCTACAACTACAAAAAATATCAAGAGAAATCCTGGAGGCCATGGAACCGACTGGACTTGACCAGCTCTATGCACCAGCAGACATGTTATAAGTCTAGATATAAAAAATCGAAGAGGATTCAACGGCGGCCAAGCAAGCCATCCAGGAGCTTCGGCAGCTTGTAAAATTTAGTGCATAGACAATGCAATAATTGGCCTCTAAGGCCAATTCTACGATCAACACCATGTTTGGTGCCCTCCGCCGAATGTAGGGGAATAATTTGTCATGAAGATCACAGTCGAGACTGATGAGCTAATGAAAGGATGGAAACAAGCCATGAAAGCCTTCCAAGAACTCAAGGAATCAGCTCTAACCAAGGTTCCAGAGTTGGGACCCTTGGTTGGACAACTGGGAGAAGGGAGGCAGGCAGAGCAGGGCACAAGGCCGAGCGGACGCATGGAAGTTGAGACAGTGCAGATCAATTGACTCGGGGCGAGTCAATAGGATGTGGTCGGGGCCTTTTGGGGCCCTTGTTTTGAAATTCAACAACTTTTGAGTTGCAGCTAGTACATGGCAGAATGCAACCACGGTAGGCAGAAAGATGTCAAGGTTGTGAAGGAGTAAAGGACAGGTGTCACGACTGTTGCGGGAGGAAGCACAGATGGCGGAGGAGCGCAGAAGGAAACGATCAGTATAAATCTCAACTAATAGAAAGAAATAGAAGACAGTTGAGCAAGAAGAAAGGAGGAACTGTCAGTCGCGCTGGCAGTAGAAAAAATAGGCAGCCGACCAGCGTGAAGAGGAGGTTGTTGGTGCAGACAGGATCAGGCAGCAGGGAGCCACAAGAGAGCTCTATTTGTGTTGTATTGTTATCCATTCCTCTATATTTCTGTATTTCTCTCTCTGTCCAATAGGACTTCTTGTATTCTGTCCTATTCATGCTCACGTATTTGAGCTCTGTAATAGTTTTTCACTGATAGTTGATGCTTAATACAATCAGTAGGTTTGTTTTGGATGTCTGTTATGGTCTTGAATGAATGGTTTTGCAAGCACTCTTAAAATTTTATCTACTGCAAGTATGAATGTATTTCCGAGAGATATATGTCACGGAACATTGTGTTGTGGTTTTTTAGACTTTTAACTTAACATCAATTTGTCCGGATCAATTTTGTTGGGTTGATACCGGTCGGCTCCCTACCTTAGTAAGGTCACGACACGCCTCAGGTGAGACTCTTGGCTCTTCGGAGCTAGCTGAAAATTCTGGCGTGAAGCTAGACTACAGAGGAAAACCTTGTTGGCCCTAAAACTGAACCTGGGTCTTCTCCGCGAGACCTGTTCTCTCATCAACACTCATTCCCTAGTGATAAAGATAAAGTTATCAATAAAAATTCTCCTTCCACATCTTCTCAATTGGTCCCATTTTCCTCATATTCTCCCTCTACATCAAATACCTTGATAGTCTCTAACACCGTCGAATACAAGATAGTCGAATATATGAATAAAATCAACGAAATCATCTCCCTACATGAGGTAGCTAAATTGAAACAACAACAAAAGTTTATACTAAAAGAATTGAATGCAATCCCTGCTTCTCCTCTACTAGCTCCTGTTACATCCAAAGCCTCTAAAGGAGTAGGTAAACCTCCTAATGATACATAATAAAATATTGATTGCTCGGATGAAATTTTAATTGGTGATAGATCCAATTCACATACTCCTCCTTTCTTCTGAATTTTGAAAATTTCAATAAAAATGTGCACAATTTCCTAATAGACTCTAGGGATTCTTCAAATATAATTCCATAGTCTGTTTGTCTGAAGTTAAACATCTCACCCCAAAATTCTGTTATTCGCATTGTTCAACTTGATAGAACCAAATTCAAGGTTTTAGGAGAAATGAATTATTTCCTCTTTAGACTTGCTTTTAATTCAAAATTCCATTAAGTAATTAACATATTAGTTGTTGATATCCTTGAATTTCATGGTTTGATTCTTAGTAGAGATTGGTATGAAAAGATTCATGGTTATTTTTCCACAAACTAGTCTCATATGTGGCTTCCTTATAATGGTAAGCCAAATCAAATTCAATTTGACCGTGAAAAACACACAAGTTGAATAAAATCCTTAGAGATAAAAAAAAAAATTCCTGTTAGACACTCCAAATGGGTATCGAACTTAGTGCCTGTTAGGAAGAAAAATGGGTGATATACACATTTGTATAGATTTTAGAAATCTCAATAAAGCTTGTGAAAAGGATAATTTCCCATTACCACCCATGGAAAAAATCTTATAATCAATTACAGGTTCCGAGCTCATGTATTTCCTTGATGGTTTTTGAGGATATAATCAAATCCTAGTTCATCCAAATCATAGATTCAAGACTACGTTCAGAACCAACAGGGAGACTTATGCTTATCAAAAATTTTATTTTGGTCTAATAAATGCAGGGGAAACCTTCCAAAGATCCATGGACATAGCTTTTAGAGGTATGATAAATAAGACAAATTTTGTTTTCTTGGACGATACAACAATATACTCCAACAAAAGAAGAAACCATTATCATGACTTAAAACAGATCTTTGAACGCTATAAAAAATATGGAATTTCGTTAAATCCAAAAAAGTCTTCTTTCACTCTTAGTGAAGGAATTTTTTTAGGATTCATTATATCCAAAGAAGGCATTTGTATTGATCCTAAAAGGATTAAGGAAAATTTTTAAATTTCTTTACCTCATAAGAAGAAATCGAAGAAGTCCTTTCTAAGAAAGATTAATTTCATCAAGAGATTTTTCCCTAACTTTTCCCAAATTCTTCTTCCATTACAAGCCATGATCAAGAAAATTTCAGTCTTTAAGTGGGGCCATAATGAAAGAGAAGCTTTTGATTCAATCAAACAAGCTATTAGTGTATGTCAGTCCTGTCATTCACTAGTGATCAAATTGTACTCTTTCAAGTTGTTGATAGAGTCCTAGGTCAAATTTTATATTTTCAAATGAGTTTTAAAATAAAAAATTGATCATTGGTTGGTGTGTCTAGGTTGTTTAGTCAATTTAGTGTCCTAAATTGTTAACATAAATCATCGACTAGGGCTAGTAAACTAATGAAGTGTAATGCACTGTAAGTGCCTAAGTGTCCCCTTTCCTTACTTCGTTGTTTTAATGTTTTGTCGACGTTTTGGCAGTTTTAATATTTTGATCCTTAGCATTTTATTCTAAACTAGAAATATGAGATTAAATCTATTTAAAAAGGAAGGAAAAGAAATTTTTTTCAAATGAATTAAAGCAGAGTTTTATTTTCAAGTTTTTGGAGTGTATTTTCTAATTAAGAAATGTTGAAAACAAGAAATCCTAACCCATGGATATTGCAGCTTAATTGAAGATTCAAGAAATGAAAACATCTAATAACTCAAACATTACAACTGAATCTTATTCATTCAATCAAGGTTTATTGGAATAGCTTTTGAAAGAGATTAATTGTAGTGTAATGAGGATGTCCTATGACGTAAAATAAAATGCTGAAACAATCAATAACTCAAAAACATTACAACTGAATCTTATTCATTCAATTAAGGTTTATTATAAGAGCTTTTGAAAGAGTTTAATTGTAGTGTAATGAGGATATTCTATGACATAAAATAAAATGTTGAAACAATCAATAACTCAAAAAAATTACAACTGAATCTTATTCATTCAATTAAGGTTTATTGGAAGAGCTTTTGAAAGAGATTAATTGTAGTGTAATGAGGATCTTCTATGACATGAAATAAAATGTTGGACAATTACTGTATCTATAAGTCACTAACCATTTTAATTTAAGATTTAAATGGTCTTTACTTGGTCGAGCACAGTAACTATTAACTATGAAAGACAAGAAATGAAACCTAGGCAATCATTGTTCTTATAAGTCACTTATCTATTATTCAATAGCTTTTACTTAGTTTGATCCAACAATTGCAAATTATCAAAGCAATAATTTAAGAAAAAAGTAAAGAGAAATGCTAAACTGAAACTGAAATAAACTTAGCTAGAAAACACATGAAACCTCCTCAAATAACAGAGGCCCTCTGCTACCAATTTGGTGAAGTTCCTTAGCTCCTTGAAGATATGATCAAAACAACATCAAAGAACTTCTTTATTTATAAACTCACAAATCTACATCCCATTCCATCTCAAGCCTTGTTACAAAACACTCTATAATCCATTCTCTTCTTCTCCTATTTTTTCACCTATGATAGGATAAAGCTTCCCCTATTTATACAAAAATATGAGAGGTTATCTCATTAATGAGAGTCCATGAATCTCTTCCTCTATCTCTAGAGTTACAATCAAAATAGGAAATGAGACACATATCTTCTTAGAGTTTTAATACAAAAATAAAATGAAACACATATCCTCATGATTCCATGATCTTCTTCACTCAAATTCGAATTTGGTTTTGGTAGGCCACATAAAGGTCTTTTAGAAGCTTCCTTTTGACCTACACATGGAAAAAATCTCATCCCACTTGTTAGGTATAAGCATATGCACATTATTTTCTAATTTTTAACCACAAATTCACTTAAAAATGCTAAGAATTAATAAAGTTTGGAAAAACATAAATGTAACCCAATATTGGTAATAGTAAGGTAAATGTAATGAAATGGAGGTGGAGTGAAGGTGGTAATATGGAAATACAAGTGAAAATGTAATGGAAGTGAATGACAATTTCAAGGCCCAACATACCCCCCAACTAAGCTATTGCATGTCCTCATGCAATCTATTACATTATTTCTTTTTGATCCTTGAGTTTCAACTTAACTTTGAGTGATATCATTTGATAACTTCATACTTCTTCAAAGTGTTTTACTTGAATTGCAACATGGTTGGTTCTTGTGTTACAACCATATTTTGTTGTTGCATTCAATTTTGACCTTCGATCTTTGCATAATGATAATTTGATTTTTATTGCAAATTATATCTTTATTGGATTGCATAATGGTTGGTTCTTATGTGACAACCATGATTGTGTTTGTATCCAATCATCTTTTGAGTACTTTTGAAAAGCCATTGTATGCTCATAATAATAATGTAATAGTTAATATCTTTTAGAAGTATGTGGGTTTCTGAATGTGATATGAACGTGGCAAAGTATGAATATGAATATATTCCCCCCCCCCCCCCAAATAATGGTACTGGTAATTTTATGAAATGAGGAAGAGATGTTTTTTTCCAAAAATTATCATTCTAGCTTTTCAAGGAATTTTATAGTAAAAGTTTAGAAAATGATGTACCTTAACTTACCCTTTGGAAATGGATGAGTTTCATGTGTGTAGTGAAGAGTGTGGCTGTTGATGTTGTTAGACTATGTAAACAAATGAATTTGATCTGCTTCTTTGTTCTCTTTGTGCTGATGACAAAATTGGGATCATTATTGCTGCTGATACAAATTGATTCCTGCTGCAAACTACTAAAATGATGTAGTCTTCAATTGTTACAAAATCCGATGGTACAATTCTAGTCATGTGAATAAATGTGTTGATGTAAAGCATGAAGAAAAGTTATTGGATTACCGACCATTGATGAATGTCATTAACCAATGAGAGAAAAACTCACCATTAATGTCAATGAGTGCCAAGGTACCTAAGTATATATTGCGAAGTGCGAATACATAGGCTGATGTCGAGCTACTTGCAAGATCTGACGATCAAGGGACATTGATGTATTGCCATGATTTTCAACGAGAGAACTTGTCATTAATGCATACAAGCCTCAAGGTACTATTAAGGACTCTAGTCTTGGACCTAGATAATGTGTTGATGTCGATAGGCCAAGACTTGTTAGAAGGAAGGCCTTAAGAAATCCTCCATCATCTAACGTGAGCATGAAAGAATAATTTTTGAAGGACTATGGATTCAATAATTTTCATTGAAGCAAAGTTTATTTGCAAAATGAAAATGATAGGAAAAGGAAAATCGAAATGGATGATCAAAAATGGAAAATGACAATGGGAAATAAGCATGTAGGTGAACTTCTTGCTTTTATTTGTGGAGTAGACCAAAAAAGTAATGGAAAGTGTATGTGAATGAAGTAAAATGAACAGCTAACTCTTGCTAGGAAAATAATGGTGGTTTGCTTTGAATTTCATGGTTGGATTTACAATTCAAAAAGAGAGGAAAAGTAATGGTTTTGATGGATATGAACATGGACTTGTTCTTATGTTTCTCGTGAAATCGGTCCTTTGAAAACAATCGTGCACACAATTAGTTTCCTTCAATGATCACTCAATCATCCCAAATCTACAAAAAAACTAGACATAAAGAACATAAGTGTATTAAAAAAGAAGTAGCTAATTTCTTTATGATTCTTACGCAAAAATTAAATGTCAAATGAAACAGATTAAGGTAAATCAAAAAGTTTTATATTCGGTCCAATTCATGATATCGATAACAATCCATTTTTAAAGAATAGCCATGAAAAATAAATCAACTCCCTGTTGTCGGATGACTTCATGCACTGTGCTTAGTAAAACAATTGGCATCACAAAGATTCGTTGTGTTCTGCAAGTTAAAACTTCATAGAAGAATACACATTAACAAAATTAATGCCAAATGTTCAGAAATCATCTAAATAATCTTCCAATTGTCCTGCAAGCCTTTATTAAGAAGAAATTATAATTTCTTTTTTATTTTTTAATTTATTTTTTATTATTATTATTTTATTATTTTTTAATTTTTATTTTTTTGAATGATTTTATTTTAAAAAAAATTCTTTATTAAAAAGAAATTATTAATAAAGATTTATTTATTTTAAATAAAATAAAGCATGGATGAAATAATCATCTTTATAAATCTTTTTGAAACAAAGTCATGCCAATGCCTTTTTCATGTAAAATAAAAATAAAAAGCTTGAAATTTCTAAAGTCAAGTTCCTAACTATGAAGGAGATAGAAGCTGAATCCTTCTCAATTTATACAACTTGCATTTAATGCACATGTGATAATGCCTTTGCCTCAAATAATCCATTTGTCACTCATCATGTGCCACCATAGATGAATTCTGCCACATTTTCCTTCAGATAAGGAAATCAAATCCTTGATTATTTCTCAAAATTGAATTTTATAAAGCTGTGATTGTTTACATAAAAAAAAAAAAAAAAAACATTTTTCTCTCACACACACTACAAATTAGTGCTCCGAAGAACCCTGAATTTCTCCCAAATGGCTGTAAATTTCAGAAATTTCTCATAATATTACCTAATTTGCCCCATTCCCGAAAAAACCCATGTTTTAGTTTTTTCTAATTTGCTTGGGTTTGCTTAGAAAATGCGTTTTAAAATCGGGTGTTTTTAACAATTACGCATTTTGTTTTCTGACAATTACTTCTGAAATAAAATTGATGTGGTTTGATTTTTTTATTTGTAGGTTTTGACGTGTAATGGCTTGTCTCCCATAGAGAAGTTCAGATCGATCTCCCTCATTTCAATTACCTGCAATGGAATCTGCAATCTTCTCTTCATCAGCAGTCTGCAATCTTCTCTTCATTAGCAATTTCTTCATGTGATACACTTTCATTGTCTGTCTCTGCAATTGAACTTGTAATTTTATCTTCATCAACAGTTTGCAATCTTCTCCTCATCAACAGTTTCTTCATGTGATATACCTTCACTGTCTGTCTCTGCAAAAAATGCTTTCTAATAACTGTTGCTTGAGGAAAAACGAATATGGATAAGAGAAGGTTCATTTTTCTTTTCTTTTTTTATTGCAGTGCATGGGTCTTTGTGTAGATTGAAGGCCTGCATATATGCGTAAGGCCAAGCCAAACTCTGGCCTCACGCATATGCGTGAGTCTTATTTGCATGAGCCAAAATATTTTTTATTTTTATTTATTTTATTTATTTAATTTTTTTATTTTTAATTGATTTGTTAATAAAATTATATATATTATATTTTCAAAAATTTAAAATATATATATATATATATATATATTTCATTAAAATGAAAACAATTTATCAATTTTTTAAGTTTATTGTAAAATTAAATGAAATGATGAAAATATAATTTATTATTATTATTATTATTATTATTTTAACATAAAAATTCTCTTTTTCTGATCCTCTATATCACATAAAGTGTAGGAGGAGAGCATACTCGGGAAATTATTAATTTTTTTAGATGTAAGAAATAAAGCTACCTAGTTACACTTCCCCGGCAATGGCGCCAAAATGTTTAGTCAATTTAGTGTCCTAAATTGTTAACATAAATTATCGACCAGGGCTAGTAAACTGATGAAGTGTAATGCATTGTATGTGCCTAAGTGTCCCTTTTTCTTACTTCATTGTTCAAATGTTTTGTTGATGTTTTGGGAGTTTTTATATTTTTGTCATTACCATTATATTCTAAACTAGAAAGATGAGATTAAATCTATTTAAAAAGGAAGGAAAAGAAAATGTTGTCAAATGAATTAAAGTAGAGTTTTATTTGCAAGTTTTTGGAGTCTATTTCATAATTAAGAAATGATGAAAACAAGAAATCCTAATCCATGGATATTGTAGCTTAATTGAAGATTCAAGAAATGAAAACAACTAATAACTCAAAAATTACAACTGAATCTTATTCATTCAATCAAGGTTTATTGAAATAGCTTTTGAAAGAAATTAATTGTAGTGTAATGAGGATCTCCTATGACATAAAATAAAATGCTGAAACAATCAATAACTCAAAAACATTACAACTGAATCTTATTCATTCAATCAAGGTTTATTGGAATAGCTTTTGAAAGAGATTAATTGTAGTTTAATGAGGATCTCCTATGACATAAAATAAAATGTTGAAACAATCAATAACTCAAAAACAATACAACGGAATCTTATTCATTCAATCAAGGTTTATTGGATTAGCTTTTGAAAGAGATTAATTGTAGTGTAATGAGGATCTCCTATGACATAAAATAAAATGTTGAAACAATCAATAACTCAAAAACATTACAACTGAATCTTATTCATTCAATCAGGGTTTATTGGAATTGCTTTTGAAAGAGATTAATTGTAGTGTAATGAGGATCTCCTATGACAAAATAAAATGCTGAAACAATCATTGTACTTATAAGTCACTCGTTATTATTCAATAAACTGAACCTAGGGAAACACAATGACTGTGAAATAATAAAGTAGTCTGGAAAGCAAGAAGTAAAGAAAGATACTAAAACAGGAATTAAAATGACTTAGCTAGAAAACACATGAAACCTCCTTAGCAGCAGGGGCCCTTTGCTAATAATTCAGTGAATTCCTTAGCTCCTTGAAGATGTGATCAAAACAGCATAAAAGAACTTCTTTATTGATAAACTCACAAATCTACATCCCATTCCATCTTAATCCTTGTTACAAAACACTCTATAATCCCTTATCTTCTTCTCCTATTTTTTCACACCCATGATAGGAGAAAGTTTCCCCTATTTATACAAAAATATGAGAAGTTATCTCATTAATGAGAGTCCATGAATCTCCCCCTTTATCTCTAGAGTTATAATCAAAATAGGAAATGATAAGACACATGTATTTCTAGAGTTTCAATACAAAATAGGAAATGAGACACATATCTTCTTAGAGTTTTAATACAAAAATGAAATGAAACACATATCCTCATGAGCCCATGATCTTCTCCACTCAAGTTCGAATTTGGTTCTGGTAGGCCACATAAAAGTCTTTTAGAAGCTTCCTTTTGACTTACACATGGCAAAAATATCATCCCACTTGTTAGGTATAAGCATATGTACATTATTTTCTAATTTTTAACCAAAAATTCACTTTAAAATGCTAAGAATTAATAAAGTTTGGAAAAACATAAATGTAACCCAATAGTGGTAATGGTAAGGTAAATGTAATGAAATGGAGGTGGAGTGAAGGTGGTAATATGGAAATATAAGTGAAAATATAATGGAAGTGAATGACAATTTCAAGGCCCAATATAGGTCACTGCTACTCCCTCCACCTACTCATTAGTCTTCATCTCTCATCATGTTCATGTTTTCATTCAATTGTCTTAGGTCATGAAAAAGTTAATATGCCATCATTCAGGTCATGGTCTAGGTTTTCATATGACATGTCATCATAATTTCATTCATTTAAAGTGAAAATATTGATGTCCATTAACATGAGTGACCATCAAGGGAGTTAGTAGCCTAGGAACAAAGAAATAAAGCTAAAGGTAATATTTCATTTCACAAAAGATCATGTTGCAGTCACATCAGATCATTTTTTCAAAAAAGGCCAATCATGTCACCTCCATGACTTAAGAAAAATCTATTTTCCAACCTATAAAAACCATTCAAAGCATCATAATTTTTTATTTTATCTTATTTATAGTTCTTCTCCATCATTTAATTCCATTGCAGCCCTCAGAACAACTAAATTCCTCCTTGAAAATCTAAATTTTCCTCCTATGCGGCTACACTTGTCCTCCTATGTTACGCTTCTAGAATCCATTACTGCATTTTCAAACTTAATGATAAGAAACCATCTACAAGGTTTCATCTCAGCAATTCAGGGCTCCCAATACCTTTTGGACAAGCAATTATTAGTCGGCACTCTTATCTTGCATCTATATTCTCAAAAATTTCAGTGAATTCCCTTCTTCTAGTGTTTTTATTGCATTTTTAATTTCCATGAGAATTTGTTTCAAATCAGTGGTAAAACCCTAAGCTTCCTGCTCCCCTACACTCATATACAACATTCAAACTTCCCTAAAACACTTCCCTCACATATTCCCCTTCATCTCCTACATTTCCTTACAAACCCTAGCGTAGGCTGCCCCATTAGCAGTTTTCTAGACTAGCACTGTGTTTTTGTCATGTTCACACCTTCCCCTCATTGTTTTTAAGAATTATCACTTCCCTACTCTCCCTAACATCTATCCTTATCCCCTAAAATTTTCCCATAAATTTACACACTCCGTAATCCCTTCATTCCTTTCCTTCAACACCACAGTCCCTTATCCCCTATTTTCATAGTCATACCCTATCCCTTTCCTCCCCACTTAGCTAGGGTTTTAAATCATGGAAGCTGGAAATAGTGACACTGAGAAGAAAACGTATAATAAGGGTGGGAAAGTGTCCAGGTATGAGCCATCATAGGTCAAAGAAATCATGGCCTCACCTCTCATCAGGAAAGCCTTTGAGGATGTGGGTTGTCTAGGTTTCTGTGAAAAGATTCAACAAGCAGGTTGCCATGCTCAATTGAAAATCTTGTTTTCCAGCAATTTTAGGAAGGATAAGGCCAACATTGCAGGGGTTGAATTCAACATTACAACAGATACCATTTCCATAGCTACAAGTATTCCAAATCATGGAGAAACCTAGTTTAAAGGGATGTACTTAGACATTGAGAACTACAAAGATTTCCTAAATCCACATTATAAAGATGCTCCAAAACACATTTTTCCCTTTCGACAATTTCTTGAAAATATGCTACATTAATGAAGATGATAATGAGGTACTTTACTTGTGAAGGAATGTTCTCAAGACTTTATCGATACCACATAGGGCTCCTCATGCACTTCACAATGGTAAAACCTCTAAACTTGCCTCATTATTTGTAAAGAAGCCTTGTCAAGATGACAGAAAAGGTACAGAGTAAAGGGAAGGATCATCAATATAACTTGTTTCACCATGGCTTGGTCAAATCCATCGTCCTCCATCAGCTTTCAGAGATCAACATGCACTGTGAGAAATTCATCCAATCATCATCACTTTTGCCTGCTTCTAGTTAACCTAGTAGCCAAAGTACACCATCACCAAAGCCACAAGAGGTTGGCTCTTCCAGTAAACAAGTGGAAAAGACACCTAGGGTAGAGGTGACCAAAACCTATAGTATAGGGAAAATACTTGTGTTTGCTTCTTCAGAACACAACATGATGCACCCTTGCATGATGTGTAGACACACTTTGAGGATGACATGGAAGACATGCTAGAGCATGAGGCCAAAAAGTCACATGAGGAGGTAATAAAGGAGAAGGAAGATGAAGTAAAAGAGCTAAAGGACATACTTTCAAAGGCCGACTTCATGATAACATTCTATAGCAAGAAAAAAGGCAACTTAAGGTAAACCATCTTTTGTCAAGCAAACCTTAGGCTAATTTGGTGGCAGAAGATGATAAAGGTAAGACAATGATTGATGTTGATGATATTAATGATAAGGAGGTGAAAATCAAACCAAGGAGGCCAAGAACAAGAGGTCTCAAGAAGCACAAATAGCAAGAAAATGAACCATCTCCATCACTAGGTCAACATGACTTTGATGAGCTAATTGCAGCTGAGAATGTACAAGACAAGGAATTTAGGCTTGGAAAAGTAAATGATCACTTGGAAAATATTCTCAAGAGGGCCAACAGGAACACTAACCTCCAAAGACACATGGCCAGACACTACATCACCAAGAATAAAATTTTCAGAATTAGGGTAAAAAACATGAAAAAGAGGCTAAGGAAAACCCTAATAAAGCTAAGGAAGAGAGATAACTTGGACTTGCTTACTGATGCATCCTTGATTGTATAACCCATCACCCAAGGAGTCAGGGAAACAAATTTCAAGAAATTTTGAAGAAATTTTGTCAAATTTTTAAATTTTGGGTATTTTGGCAATTTTGTGATGTACAGAAGTGCAACGAGCTCAAGTTGTGCTTCTTCCTAACGACACTAAATGAGGAAAATCATATATGGTTGGATATATTATGTCCTATACATATCCAATATATACTTGGGTTGCCATGTTAGTGCATAAGTTGGAATGAAAAGTAAAAAAAAAGGCTGAAAAACAGGTTTCTGCCAGTGTTTCAGACCCCACACTATGCTTCTAGATCAACCTTGGGAAAAGGGATTTTTTGAGGTCTAGAAAGGGGATTTTTGTAGGTTTAACACTCTGGGAATCAAGTAGACACACTAAGCTATCATCACCAGCTTCCATATAAGCAATTGGACCAAGAAAAACCACTAAATGTCTCTTACAAAGTCCACGTTGCGCTTCTATTAGACATACTGTGCTTTTGAGGAAATTCGTCATGCTTCTGTCAGCAATGCCATTTTTCGGTTTTTATCAATCAAACTTGATTTTTCATAATGTAATTATCCAATATGGGTTTCTACATGATGTAAATAAGTGTAATTGAGTTTTCGAATGTGAATTTAACGTAATTAGGATGGTCGTTAATGTTAGTAAAGTTAGTCAAAGGCTAAATGAAGAGTTTGTTCTAACCTCCCTATTCTTAGTTTGGTTAGAGAAATTAATGTAAATAAATTCATATCATGAGGGATTTGACCCCTGAGAGAGGAGAATGTGGTTTTGGTTTATGTGTAGCTTTTTTTCAGTCAGATTCAAGGCTAGACATCAGAGAGTAGAAGGCTTGGAGCTTGTATACATCATATGTTTGCAGGAAATTAACAAGCCAGTTGCAGTTATTATGTAGGGATTCTTGTGGTATGATTTTGTGATAGTGTTTTTATTCTATAAATCACTTTAATTAATGTTTATTTATCCTTATTTTTATATACTTTCTTTCAATGATCTTCCTATGAGTTTTTAAAAATAATTCTTAAGCTTATGCTTTGTTTTGATAGGAATTTCACGTTTATGTTATCCATCTTCTGATAAACGATCTCATGCTTGTCATGCTCATTTTGAACCTTTTATTTTCCACCATACACTACATTGGCAACCTCAAAGTGTCACTCAAAATACCTTCCTTTCCCCTTTGCATCCTTGCAACTGACATCTTTTGAGACCTGACCTAGTTTCCTTGACCTCTCCTCCTGATCCAACTAAACCCTAAATTTCAAAACCCTAGAGCTCAATTCATAGCCTAATATAATTTTACCCTCTCCATTCACCTTTTTGGCTATGAGATCACTGAGAGCACCCTCTCTGATTTGGTAGGGCTAGCTACCAAATCCTAAGTGGTTCGAGGTTACTTCCTTCGGTCTCCTTTCTCAGCCTTGGGACACCGTGGAGGATAACATTTTTGGTGTTGTTGTCGGGGACATGAAAGATCATATTTTCCCTGGGTGAGAATGAAAAAGATCAAATATGATTGTTGATGGTGGAAAATGGTCATATACATATCAAGGTTGAAAAATTCACCCGATGAATCGAATAAACTTCAACTTGATCCAAAGATTCCACTTGAAATATGATCTAGAAATCAAGGTTTCATTGGTAATTTCATTAGCCTAAGAATCAGTAGCAGAAGAATCATGGTTCTATTGTCTCAAGATGGATTAAATTGCTAGAAGGTATGATCTTATGAATCGAGCTCATATTCCTGTTTTTTCTTAATCAAATACCTCGCATAGATTGGAAAACCGATCTTCTTAGGTTCATAAATGAAAAAGATGACAATGCTACTATATTAAATTTCATATACATATACATAGGCTAGGTTTGTAGTTTCCTAAGGATTGTTTGATGAATATTTTCATGGAAACCTTAGAGGATGATGCCAGGACATGGTATAAGGGATTTCCTAATGCCAGTCTATATTGACTTAAATATTTTCATGTAGCATTTTGTGACAATTATAAACAGCATTATCCTTCCTTATTTTTCTAATATTCCAAAAATTTAGCTTTCAGCTAAATGGAATATTATAGATTATTTTTTCACTAGTTAGGTGAATAAGTGGGTAGGGAGGCCTGTAGATCTCCTTAGAAATAATAGAAAAACTTCAAGTGTGAAAGGAGACCCTCTGAGAAGCTAAATAAAGCACCTTTGAGTGTGAACAGGGGATGGAACATGTTGAATAGGTCAACTTTGACCAAATCAACAATGTTGTTATGGAGGAGTGGACATTTAATGAAGATTAATGCAGTTTTGGAGGGAGATTGATTGCATGGAGGTAGTGACCTAATTGAGTGGGGCTAACATAACTTATATAAGGAAGAGGATGGTAGCCATATGGGGTTGTGTTTTGGATTATTGTTTTTTATATGGTCTATTTAGACTTCTTGCATTCTTCAGTTGTTTAATTGAGTTTGCAGTGTTGTTTAGCACAGAGTGTTCCTGAGCAGTAATCCCACCTCTTTCCTTGAGAGGCCTCTTGGAGGAGTATTTCACTAAATTTCCACACTCAAGCTCAAGGCTAAACTACAACTTTCTTCATCAACGCAGTTTCTGCATAATATTTTGCTGTGTTGCAGGGTGCAGCAATGGAGAATTATATTGGGTGTCTTCAGAGCTAGTTTTGTAGTGGAGGAAGGTTTCCATCCATTGGGAGGCTTGTAAATAAGCCCTTGGGCTTTATTGAAATATTTGGCATCAGGCGAAGGTGTATTTATACCCTACAGTGCAGTTTCAACCCAGATCTGCGTTATTTTAGGGGTGATTGATGTGGTTGTTTTGGGAGGTGATTCCTTTAGTGGGGAAGCCATTCTTTCATCCAGAGGATATATTGGAGAAGAGATGTAGGTTTCTACATCAGCTTTATACATATATTCTCATTTCTATTATTGTAGCATACCTTCAGCCCTAGGGCTACAACTTACATTGGCACATTGTGTGTATTTTTCAGAAACCCTCTTGGGTTGTCTTGGAAAGATGATCTAGTGCCCAGATCTGTATGTCTAGAATATATTGGGGCATATATCAGTATTTTTATATCATTTTATCATCTCCAGCTATAGTTATGCTTAATATTACTGCGTTGTAGTTGCTCTATGGCATTTTGTATAGCAGAAACATCTCACTTTTGAGAGGATTTATGTAGTGGGGGTTTGTGTGATCATATTCTATGATTTGTGCCTCATTGTTTTGTACTTATTTTCTGCATATATGATCAATAATATGGCTCCATATTGGCCTCATGGTTTCATGTGTTAAATATAAACTGTTGCTTTCATTTTATGCACTATATTCCTACTTTTCCCATTAGGAATATTACAGTGGTATCAGAGCATAATCTTGGCTCAGCTTGTTCATTCAGCCAATATGTCACCATAAGGAGAAGCTTCTCACAAGAAGAGGAGATGTACAAAAGGGACAAAGACAAGACTCCAGTATTGGGAGGAAGGGAGGAAGAGGAGCTCTTAAGGATTTTTTTTCAAACTATGCAGAACATCAACGAAGATATCAAGAAGAAGAGAAGGGAGATGTGTATGAAATCTCCAAGGGGGTTTGAGTATAAAGAAACCCCTATATTTTTTCATGATGGGTGTGAGAATTCAACTACACAATCTAATCCACAACATAGTTCTATGCCCACATTCACAACAAGAGAGATGGAGGAAGAAGATGCACCAAAGGAGGAGACTTTGAGTGACTATCTTGAGGAGTATGAATCTCAATCTTGGAGATTGAAGGAGCATTTGAACTTCTAAGGGTTTTTCCAAGTCAAGGAGAATAGAAGGCCCAAAAATCACAATAAAAGAAGAAGAGGTAGATTCTTTCTACCAAATTTTGATGGGTCATCTAAATGCACAACCAAGGATTGGATAGAGCAGCTAGACTCATACTTGCAGCTACATCAAGTTTCAAAAGATGAAGTCCTTAGGATAGCAGCGCTGCATCTTGAAGGTAAGGCTTATACTTGGTGGTTTAATGAATCTTATTCATTTAATCATGCAAATATAGCTACTTATGAAGGATTCACTAAGATATTAGTGAAGATATTTGATGAAAAACAATTTGAAACATCTTTGATTGAGCTAGCCAAACATAAACATCCAAAACCTTTGCATGAGTTGGAAATATCCATTGCACCAACTCCACTTCAGATTTATATTGAGGGGGATGAAAAATTGTATGATACCTTGCCAAGGGCAAGATCCCCATTGCAGGAAGAGATTTCTTCTCAAAAGTAAGGCATGAAGATTCCTCCTTCAAGGGAAGAACAAGATCTAGGGTCTGTCATTGTTGATGAGGTATTCTCAAATATTAATGAGGAAGAGCAGAGAGGAAGTAACAACGTTGTAACTTCAGGAGGAGAACCATCACCACATGGAGATGGGCATGAAGATATTGCTTCAATTAGAGGAGCTTTTGCATATTTGCAAAAAGTTCCCAAGGAGCATCATGTGACAGTAGTGATGGGTAGTAACAGCTTGATCAAAGGAGGGGAAGAAAAGGTAGATCAACATCAAAGAATGGGGAGCATGCACCCTTGTTTATTTCAAAGGATTTATATACAGAAGAAGGAGACTTTTTGTGCAGTGAAAGGAGGAAAAAATCAGTCCACTCACCTATACAATCTACTTGAGACTTTCATGTCTCCTTACATGGGGGCATTCCACCTGGGAGGCCACCAAATTAGGAGATCAAAGGCATCTCAAAACAGGTTGCACCACTCATTGATCCAGGAGGGGTGAGAACCTTGGGAGGATTTGGTACAGTGTAGAGAGTCTTGGGTATGCTCAAGGAGGAGGGATAAAATATCCCAATATCATCATTACCCACTCTCATCAGCTATTCTGCGCTGGGAGAATATAATTCTGGGATGGAGGATGGCACCATAACGGTGCAAGGAGACCACTCCAGGGCTTTGGAGGACTGTAGGATACTTCCACATAGGAAGGAATCTTCCCCATTGAGGATGGTGGCCACTCATGCATGCATTGACTAGACTTAGGGGATTTTGGAGAGGTGAAAGCTTCCTATGGAAGACTAGCCTCCAAGAGCTTCAACCTTCACTTGAGCATGAGCAACTATAGGAGGGGTAGCAGGAACATGTCTGAAGCATACTGGTGCTTGACTTTGGCATGGGATATGTCAAGGAAGAGGGCAGACACATGGCAAGGGCTACATAATATAGATCAACAATGTTGTCATTAGAGAGTTTAGACCCTTATTGGATATCCCAACTATTAGTGGAATACTCCAAGGACCTCCTTACATGTAGAATTCTTGATGACCAGTTTTGAGATGGGAGATATACAGTGAGAGATGGGGTCATCTTTTATCAAGATAGGATATTTTTGGCTAGAGCCTCAAAGCTCAAGGATAAAATACTAGATGCAGCCTATGACATCTTGCTTTCCAATCCCACTGGTTTCATTAGAGCATACCATACTATCTTGGAGGGATTCATGTGGAAATAATTCAAAGAGGAGATGCACTATCATATGAGGAAGTGCATAAATTGTTTGGAGGGTGAGAAGAAACATAAATATTGGGAAGATTTATCATCACCACCTCTTTACTCATTGGGTGTGAGAGGGAGCTCATCCATGAGCTACCTCACTAGTTTGAACCAAATGTATGGTAAGGATTTTATTTCTGAGCATCATGATATATTTACTATATACTTGCATTTTCTTACCACTCATGTGCAGGTCATTTCTCCAAGAGGGGGCACTCTTTCTTATTGGATTCATGAGCTATTTGGGATCATGAACAGTGATGATGTTGATCACTCCCTAGGAGATTTTGCGGAGATGATGTATTCTTCATGGTGTGCTTCATTAACACCACACATCATATACCTTATTCAAGTATGTAAGAAGAATGGGGTAGCAAACAAGTGGTGGAAGAAACACTTGTTATATCATATTCTATGGCAGTTAGGAGTAAAACTACGCTGGTTGCACTTGAGGGACCATTGCCCTACCCCAGTACTACACATGCTAGCTAGAATGACCTTGATTGTGATTCCATATGTTGAGGATGTTCTTATCTTTGTTGGGAATATGATTGGATAGAAGGAAAATTGGTTGGATGTGTCCATTGGGAATGAAATTTCCCACCATTTTTATGCTTCATGCTTCAAGGGGAGTATGGGAGATGATATGGCCACTACCGTAGATCACATTTTTCTTTATGAGATGAGCCATATGATTGTTTGGAGCACTTGTGATATGCCTCTCATGAACATTTGGGAGGAACTCTTCTATGAATTACCATGCTAGAAGGTGATTCATTTCATTTGGATGATAGCATGGAGATGGGAGTCTTTTGTTGGGAATGAGATCCCCTATGCTTGTCATCACTCCTACCTTGAAGAGGCCATTGGAAAACAAGACGGTTCCCATATAGACCTTCCATTTTCTCATGATGAGAGCAATTTGGTTTATCTACCAAAGGCCAACTTGCACATTTGGAAGGAACCGTTGAGAAACATAATTGTTGTAGAATATCTGAAGTAGTGGTGGAGACTATTTGATGAGGATGCCACAAGAGGAGGAGGGGAGAATTTTTCTCAACCCTTATAGTTGCTTGAGGATAAGAAAAATTTTGGAGGGGAGGACTGTAATATTCCAAAAATTTAGCTTTCAGCTAAATGGAATATTATAGATTATTTTGTCACTAGGTAGCTGAATAAGTGGGTAGGGAGGCACATAGATCTCCTTAGCAACAATAAAAACACTTCAAGTGTGAAAGGAGACCCTCTAAGCAGATAAATAAAGCACCTTTGAGTGTGAACCAAGGATGGAACATGTTGAATAGGTCAACTTTGACCAAATCAACAACGTTGTTATGGAGGAGTGGACATTTAATGAGGAATAATGCAGTTTTGGAGGGAGATTGATTTCATGGAGGTAGTGACCTAATTTCGTGGGGCCAAGGATGAGGAAGCTCATAAATTATATATAAGGAAGAGGATGGCATCCATATGGGGTTATTTTTTGGCTTGTTATTTTGTATATGATCTGTTTAGACTTCTTGCATTCTTCAGCTGTTTAGCTGAGTTTGCAGTGTTGTTTAGCACAGGGTGTTCCTGAGCGGGAATCCCACCTCTTTCCTTGAGAGGCCTCTTGGAGGAGTATTGCACTAAATTTACACACTCAGACTTAAGGCCAAGATACAAATTTATTCATCATTTCAGTTTCTGTAGAATATTGTGTTGTGTTGCAGGGTGCAATAGTGGAGAATTATATTAGGTGTCTTGAGAGCTAGTTTTGCAGTGGAGGAAGGTTTCCATCCATTAGGAGGCCTGTAAAGAAGCCCCTTGGTCTTTATTGAAATATTTGGCATCACGAAAAGGTGTATTTATCCCCTACATTGTATTTTCATCCCATATATACATTATTTTAGGGAGGAGTTGCAGGAGTGGTTGCAGTGGTTGTTTTTGGAGGTGATTCCTTAATTGGGGAAGCCATTATTTCATCCAAAGGATCTATTGGAGAAGATTTGTAGGTTTCTACATTAGCTTCAGCCATATCCTCTCATTTATGTTATTGCAACATACCTTCATCCCTAGGGATGCAGCTTACATTGGCACATTGTGTGCATTTTCTGGAAACCCTCTTAGGTTGTCTTGGAAAGTTGATCTAGTGCCCATATCTATATGTCTATAATCTATTGGGGCCTATACCAGTATTTTTATATCATTGTATCATCTCTAGCTATATTTATGCTTAATATGATTGCATTTTAGTTGCTCTTTATCATTTTGTATAACATCAAAATCTCACTTTTGAGAGGATTTATGTATTGGGGGTTTGTGTGATCATATTCTATGATTTGTGCCTCATTCTTTTGTACTTATTTTCTACATATATGATCAATAATATGGCTCCATATTGGTATCATGGTTTCATGTGTTAAATATTTGTCGTTTCTTTCATTTTATGCACTATATTCCTTCTTTTCCCATTTGGGAATATTACAATTGCTAATAGAGAATTTATATGGAAAGTTTGAGCACCTTTTTTAGTTCACAGGGATTGATATTGATGATGAAGATTTAATTATTGATGAGGTTGAAGAGGACTTCCTTGAGTTTTCTATGCATCAAGATGAAAGGTCAGAAATAAGTTATGAAAATTTCGAACGAGTAGATGTTTATCCTTTGACTGTAAATGGAATTGAGAAGGATTTAAATAATGATAATCACATTCCATATTCTGAGTTGAATAATAATGAACAATAAATTTTCTCTCTTGAGATTGATGACATGTTAGCAACAAAGGCTGAACATTATTAGAGAGGTTACCTGAATACACTCAGATCAGTGCAGAGGCAACATAATTTGAGAAATAGAAGCGTGCCTATCACTTCGAGTCCAAAGAGGCCAACTCTAAAGGATACTTAGCCCCAAGAACTGACCTTTATAATTTAGCAGTTTCGAAATCACCAACAAAGGTATCAAGAGGGTCATTCACTTGTTTTTTCATATTTTTTATTCCTCTGGGTGTTTATTTCAAGATCAGTTTTGTGAAGACCAAGATGAGGTTTCTGATGAAATGAATGAAGAAGGATCTCTAGACATTATGGTAGATAATAAACATAAAAAATTAAAAGCAGATTATGAAGAGAGCTTCAATAGAGAAAAGTTGTTTTAGAGCATCTTGCACATGATGATTTTACTCCAGAGATAGAATTATAGTTGTTTAAACTTGAGAAATTTACAGTCAACACTTAGCTAGCAGAAAGTCATACTTCCTTATGTCTTCCTATGGATCAACAATTAATTTTTCTTTCAGATCAAAATGAAGGGTGTGTTTGTGTTTTTGCTGGATCTCAAGACAAGGTAATAGTTAAAATTATTGAGGACCCTTTTATTGATTTTCTACAATTAGCATGGAAGAAGCATTTTATTGTATTTATGGATCAGAAGCATATTTCAGCGGATACTTGGAGTTGCCAAGATTTTGGTTTTTCTGCCTTTTCAAGGAAAGTATGAGCGTGATTCTAGTAAATAGCCATTTGTTGGAATGGTTACATTGGAGGGATAATTTCACATTATTGTATATATATTCAGCAGGAAAGTGGTTATCATCGATATTTGAAGCCCTCAAATCTTGATGGTCTATTGCCATAAATAAGTTCAGTTAGTAGTCATTTCAATTTGTCAAGTCATTCCAATTTTGAGTCTTGTTTTTCATTTTTGAATCCATTCCCCAATGGATGAGGCTACCTAGTCTATGATGTTATTAAAACCTCCTAAAGGATCTGCCATCCCTAGTTGGATCCAATGTCAATGTTTGTCAGTATTTTCAGTCACCAATGATCAAATTTTACTCTTTCAAGTTGTTGATAGGTTCCTAGGTCAGATTTTTATATTTTCAAATGAGTTTTCAAATAAAAATTTGATCATTGGTTGGTGTTTCTAGGTCACTGATACTCCCTCCACCTGCACATTAGTATTCATCTCTCATCATGGCCATGTTTTCATTCAAGTTTCATAGGTCATGAAAAATTTAATATGTCATCATTTAGGTCATGGTCTAGGTTTTCATATGACATGTCATCATCATGTCATTCATTTAATGAAAAAAGAGTCATGTCCATTAACATGAGTCACCATAAAAGGGATTTAGTAGCCTAGGAACAAATAAATATAGCTAAAGTTAATAGTTCACTTCACAAAAGATCAAGATGCAGTCACATCACATCAGTTTTTCAAAAAATACCAACGATGTCACCTTCATGACTTCAAAAAAAAATTATTTTCCAACCTATAAAAACCATTAAAAGCCTTCTAATTTTTTATTTTATCTACATAAAAGTTCCTCTTCATCATCGAATTCCATTCCATCCCTCAGAGCAACCAAATTCCTCCTTGAAAACCTAAAATTTCCTCCTATGCTATGCTTTTCCTCCTATGCTACACTTCTGGCATGCATTGCTACATTTTCAAATTGGAGGCAAAGAAACCATGTACAAGGTTTCATATTAGAAATTCAAGCCTCCAAATACATTTTGGACAAGTAAGTATCAGTTGGCACCCTTATCTTGCATCTATCTTCTAAAAAATTTTAGTGATTTCCATTCTTCTATGTGTTTTACTATGTTTTTCATTTCCTTGAAAATTTGTTTCAAATTAGTGGTAATAACCTAAGCTTCCTGCTCCCCTACACTCATCTACACCATTCATACTTCCCTAAAACACTTCCATAATATATTCCCCTTCACCTCCTACATTTCATTACAAACCCTAGCATAGGCTGCCCCATTAACAATTTGCTAGGCTAGGACTATGTTTTTTTTATTTTCACACATTCCCCTAATTATTTTTAAGAATTATCACTTCCCTACACTCCCTAACATCTATCCTTATCCCCTAAAATTTTCCCATAAATTTACACACTCCCTAATACATTCATTCCTTTCCTTCAGAACCACATTCCCTTATCCCCTTTTTTCATAGTCATACCCTCTCCCTTTCCTTCCCACTCAAATAGGGTTTTAAATCATGGAAACTGGAAACAATGAAGTTGAGAAGAAAAAGAATAATAAGGGTGGGAAATTTTCTAGGTATGATCCATTACAAGTCAAAGAAATCATGGCCTTACATTTCATTAGGAAAGCCTTTGAGGATGTGGGTTGTCTAGGTTTTTTTGAAAATATTCAACAAGTAGGCTACCATTCTCAATTGAAAAGCTTGTTTGCCACCAATTTTAGGAAGGATAAGGCCAACATTGTAGGGGTTGACTTCAACATTACAACAGATTCCATTTACATAGCTAGAGGTATTCCAAATCATGGAGAAAACTGGTTTAAAGGGATGGATTTAGAAATTGAGAACTACAAATATTTCCTAAAGCCACATTATAAAGATGCTCCAAAACACTTTTTTACCTTTAGAAAATTTCTTTACAGGTATGCTCCATTAATGAAGATGATATTGAGGTACTTTACCTGTGAAGGAAGGTCCTCAATACTTTATCAGTACCACATAAGGCTCCTCATGCACTTCACAAAAGTCAAACCTCTAAAATTGCCTCATTATTTGTATAAAAGCCTCGTCAAGATGATAGAGAAGGTATAGAGTAAAGGGAAGGATCATAAATATAAACTGTTTCACCATGGATTTTTAAAAAACATTTTCCTCCATCAAATTTCAAATATCAACATGCCCTGTGAGGCATTCATCCAATCATCATAACGTTTGCCTGCTACTAGTCAACCTAGCAACAAAAGTATACCATCACCAAAGCCACAAGGGGTTGGCTCTTCCAGTAAAAAAGTGTCAAAGACACCTAGGGCAGAGGTGACCAAAACCTACAGTAGAGGGAAAAGACTTGTGTTTGCCCCTTCAGAACATCAGCATGATGTACCCTTGCATGATGTGCCTTTGCACGATGATGTGCAGGCACACTTTGAGGATGACATTGAAGAAATGGCAGAGCATGAGGCACACAAGTCACCTTAGGAGGTAATAAAGGAGAAAAAAGCTAAAAACAAAGAGCTAAAGGATAGGATTTCAAAGGCCAACTTCATGATATCATTTCTACAAAAAGAGAACATGCAGCTTCAGGTAAACCAGCTTTTCTCAAGAAAACCTAAGGCTAATTTGGTGGTAGAAGATGATAAAGGTAAGGCAGTGATTGATTTTTATCAGCTTGAGGATAAGGATGTGCAAATCAAACCAAGGACACCAAGAAAAATATGTCTCAAGAGGAAAAAAGAGCAAGAAAGTGAGCCATCTCCATCACTATCTCAACAGGACTTTGATGAGCTAATTGGAACTTAGATTGAACAAGACAAGGAATTTTGGCTTGGAAAAGTAAATAATCACTTGGAAAATATTCTCAAGAGGGCCAACAGGAACATCAACCTGCAAAGACACATGGCCATGCACTACTTCACCAAGAATAAAATTTGCAGAATTAGAGTTAAAAACATGAAAAAGAGGCTAAGGAAAACCCTATTAAAGTTAAGGAATAGAGACAACTTGGACTTTCTTGCTGATGCATCCTTGATTGTCCGATCCATCATCGAAGGAGTCAAAGAAAAAAATTTCAATCAATTTCGAAGAAATTTTGTCAAATTTTGAAATTTTGGGTATTTTGACAATTTTGTGATGTACAAACGTGCAACAAGCTCATGCTGCATTTCTTCCTAAGGGCACTAAATGAGGAAAATCGTATATGGTCGGAAAAATTATGACCTATACATATTAAATATATACTTGGATTTCCATGTCAGTGCATAGGTTGAAAGGAAAAGTAAAAAAACATACTAAAAAATAGGCTTCTACCATTGTTTTAGACCCCATGCTACGCTTCTGGAGCAGTACTAGGAAACATGATTTTTGGAGGCATATAAAAGGGATTTTTATTTTTTATTTTTATTTTTTTTATTTTTTATTTTTTATTTTTTATTTTTTATTTTTTATTTTTTATTTATTTATTTATTTATTTATTTATTTATTTGTTTATTTATTTATTTATTTATTATTTATTTATTATTTATTTTTTTTTATTTTTTTTATTTATTATTTTTTTTTTTTTTTTTCAAGTTTAACACTTTGGGAGGAAAGTAGACACACTAAGCTATCATCACTAGCTTCCATATCAAAATATGGACCAAGAAAGACCCCTCAAATTTTCCTACAAAGTCCACATTGTGCTTCTGTTAAACATGCTCTGCTTTTGAGGAAATTTGCTGTGCTTCTGTCAGCAATGTCATTTTTCAGTTTTTATCAGTCAAAATTGATTTTTCATGATGTAATTAGTCAAATTGGGTTTCTGCATGATGTAACTAAGTGTAATTGAGTCTGTTGATGTGAATTTGATGTAATTACGATGGTCATTAATGTTAGTAATGTTAGTCAAAGGCTAAATGGAGAGTTTGCTCTAACCTTCCTAGTCTTAGGTTTGTTTAGAGAAATTAGTGTAAATCAGTTCCTACCATGAGGGATTCGACCCCTGAGAGAGGGGAATGTGGTTTTGGTCTATATGTAGCTTGTTTTCAGTCAGATTCTAGATTGGACATCAAAGAGTAGAAGGCTTGGAGCTTGTATACATCATCTCTTTGCAAGAAATTAACATACTAGTTGCAGCTATTATATAGGGATTCTTGTGGTTTGTTTTTGTGATAGTGTTTTTTTTATTTATGTAAATCACTTTAATGAATGCTTTGTTATCCTTCTTTCCATATCTTTTCTTTCAATGATATTCCTATGAGTTGTTAAACAAATTTCTTAAGCTTATGCTCTATTTTGATAGGAATTTCATGTTTATGTTATCCATCTTCTAATAAATGATCTCGTTCTTGTTATGCTCATTTTAAACCTTTTATTTTCCACCCTACACTACATTTAAAACCTAAAAGTGTCACTAAACATACATTACTTGCCCCTTTGTATCCCTCCAACTGAAATATTTTGAGACCCAACCTAGTTTCCTTGACCTCTCCTCTTGATCTAGCTAAACCATAAATTTCAAAACCTTAGAGCTCAATACCTAGCCTAATATATTTTTACCCTCTCTAGTCGCCTTATTGGTTATGATATCACAGAGATATACCTCTCTGATTTGGTATGAATAGCTACCAAATCCTAAGTGATTCAAGGTTACCTCCTTCGGTTTCCTTTCTTAGCCTTGGGACACTATGGAGGATAACACAAGCCATTATAAATGATCCTTCTTTAACTACAAATTTCTCTAATCACTTTATTTTATATACTTTCGCTTCTGAAACATCATAAGTTTTTGTTTTAACGCAACTTAATGATCATAAAATTGAGGCACCCATCTCGTTCTTTAGTTCAAATTTTCAAGGTGCTAATATAAATTACTGAGAGGTGGAGAAACAATATTTTTATGTTTTTAAATCCATAAAGCACTTCAGGCCTTTTCTTCTAAAAATACACACTAAAGTAATAGTCCTATTCCTAGCAGTGATACATTTACTTGTGCAAAAATAATTAGGAGAAAAGAGGGAAAATTGGGTCATAGTTCTATAGCAATATGATATTGATATTAAACCAGCTAAAATTGTCAGAGGACAAGGTTTTTGCAGATTTCTTACTGGATTTTCGAACATACCAGTTGATGAGGACTCTGGTAATAATGTACACATATATGAGGTAAGCCTAATTGACATTGAGTCCCAATACATTGATCTTATCTTTTATTTAAAAAATGGATATGCCCCTCTGAACTCAATTATAAAATCAAAAGAGCTTTGAGGTTAAAATTCAGTCAATATGAGATCATTAATGATGTTTTATTCAAAAAAAACTATGACTATATTATTTTGTGATGGCAGGTCACCCTACCAAACACACATTCACTCTCTCTTTGATGCATATAAAAATGCATTTCCATTAATTCCCAATCTAAATTCACTTTCAAGGAAAATTCAATAATAACGTGGAAGCTACCTTAATCTCATGGTTATAAAACCCACACAAAATTCAACCCTCATGTATTTTATTTTTATGCATGTAGAATGCATTTTCCAATTTATTCTCTAAATCTGGCAACTTTTATAATATGCAGAAGCTTGTATTTCCATTTACAAATTTAATGGTTAAACCATAGAATGGAAAACCCAATCATAACATTGACTCAACACATATAATAATGCTCTTCAATCACCATTTTCTAAATACTCGAATGGACCATTCGACTTTAGTCTAACCACAAAGTATAAAATTTGTTCTCGCAACCCAATTATCATATATATATGATTTTACTCACTAGGCTTCATGGAAAATTTCATTACATACTTCGTCTTGGATTAAAAACTCCTTCACCGCTTATTTCTAACATAATAAATTTATAATAGAAATCAAATTTAAACCTTTAAAACTTACCATTCGGCATATATTATGTTCTAGACCCCACAGCATTTAACACACCAACGTATCTGCCCATCCAACGACGTTTGCACACTCCATCTGAAATGTATATAATCTAACGCCTATCGCATTACAAAGGCACACAAGGGTTAATTCTCCAACTTCACGTGAAATGAATGGTTTTAGAATACCACCACTTGCAACATGTCACTCGAAGAGCATTATCGTGTTTTTTTCAGCAATTCCGCTTTCCATCTTATAACAATGCGAAAACCACTATTTTCTTTCCAGAACCTGCCTTCGTGGTTCCTCCTCATGGTTCCACTCCTTCATTTTATTAAATAGCTCAGTCTTAACCTTCATCACAACCTTTCTTCATTTTTCAAATCCTTGTGTTTTCAATAAAGGCTCTGGCTTCCAATTTCAATGCGCACTGCTGTACTCTCTCCCTTAACACAGTTCTCGACAATTAACAATACATCCTGAATTCACTGGGATCGAATGACCCTCCCTTGCACTTTTGAATTATGTTACACCATAGAGATTTTATTCCATTGATCAATCCAATGGTCAATCTGCTTGGTTTTCCACTGGTTCGAATAGACCAGAACTCCTCTGCTGTCTAAAACCCCTCAATCATTAAATCAATGCATTGTACAACCCTCTTATGAATCGAACCTTCCGATTTGGATTTTTTTGCTCCAATTTACACTAAAATGTGCCTTCAATTAGATTCATCGTGATTCTAGACTCATGATTTTATCTTTCTTCGAACCTGTGACTATGAATTGCACTCCATCGAATCTTCATTCGACTCATAGTTACTCTTAAACCCTTCTCATTCCATCGATCTTTGATTTATCAAATGGACTACTCCATTAAATCCAAAATAACTCTTTAAATCCCAATTTCTCGTTTTCAATCCCGATCTACCTTACTGTCTATTAGATGCATTCTGCTTCATGTATCAAAATACCAATTAAGAGCTCGATTTCTCTATTGTTGCCATCGATCCTTTCAGTGATCGATGGCTACAATCTTCCTACAGTTCTCTCAAAGGTAATTACAAATCTTCAACTCAAAATCAAAATGTTGGTATTAACATCGATTTCCTCAATGATATACAATACATCAATTAAACTCCTAATTTACAGAGCATATTCACACTGGTTTATACAATTACTTAGTGGAAATTGAAGCCCATTTACACAGAATCTAAATCAAACAATACCCATATAATGCTGAAACAAATTCTTTAATATATATCCAAATGAAACCACTTACAAAATTCTTCCGGTCTGTTGGGGTTCCCATGTTTTGGCCAGATTGGCAAGACCAAAAGATGAGACAACATCAGAACCACTTTGGGGCCCTAGGATCTAGCCCTCCTGGACCCGGAGAGGGATCTCTCCAAATAGAGAAAAGAATGATGTATCTTTGAAGCTCAAAAATAAGATGTTAGGCTAGTTATGAAGCACAGAGGGGGGTTTAAATGATTTGGTTGAAGGGTTGCTGGGTTGGTTAGGGGATCATGGACTGGGAAAGCAATGGGAGAAAAGGAACACAAGTGCAGATGTTTCAGCAAGGAGGCGGGAGGTAGTGCGAACGGCATCAGATTGGCTATGGAGTCATGGAAGCAGTCATTGTATCCATCAGCCCAAGGCTCTCATACCTCTACGGATCTACACTAAAGATATTTTAGATAGATGATGGGATGGAACATTAAGGAGCAGGCATGAAGGAGAATCCAATTTTCTATCTATAGATCAGGTCAGGTTATGAATCCCCAGACTGCTGACATACTCTAGGGCACTTCTCAAAGGGACAAAGGGGATGCCATGCATCGCACTGCAGGTCATTTAACCCGGTGTCCTCCATGAGAATTTAAGGGAAAAAACAGAGATAAGATTGTGGCAGAAAAACATCTAAGAAGTAAACCTCAAGTTCATAATGTTTTATTAGTAATATCCGTATAACTGTTAAACCCGTGAACCCACTCTTAGACAGCACATAGGGCGGAAAACATAAAGGTAGGGAGAGCAGACAGCATAGGGCACCTAACAAGGGTGAATCCTATACCATTATTCTGATGCCTACCAGAAGAGCATGAAACAATATGGAAATGTAATAGACAGAGTAAGAAAACATCACCTATAGTAATAGACCAGGATCCTGTGAAATGTGCTTTGATTAATTGATGCAACACCAGTCATGTACAATATGGCTCAATGGCTGTTACAGCCCAGACTTTCTCCTCCCAGCCTATTACATACAACTACTCTGCAACTTCCTCCCAAGGCTGTTCTAACAGTCAAACTGAATCCCTCTAACAGCAGATGCCCAGCAAGGCAACAACAACCTTTACAATAGTTCTCGGGGAATTCTTATAGGAGAAGAGAGAAAACAGAGGTAGACGAGTAATTAAATGAGACTCATTAAGGAAACAGGGCGGAAGTGTTCACACCCATGCTGCTTAATGGCAATTTTCAACGCTGTGTGTACTCTGTAGACTTGTTTGGAGGCTCTGTCAGGTCATATTTTGACCTCTGGTGTTTCGTGAAGTCCATCGGGTGTCCGGAGCTCTTGTGCTGCCATTCTGAAATAAATGAACTGGTGGAAGATCTGCACGGTTTCTCCATTCCTCCATCACTGTAGCTCAGACAGTCTTTAATGAAGCTCCTGTCTGTGTATTTAATTACTTATGGGCTCGAGGAGGTATGGAGATCTCTGTAGGAAAGGTGTACGCCTGGAGAAAGAGTACTCTGCTGTTAGGTAGCGCAGTAATTACTTGCTGGCGCGCTCATCAGTCTTCAAACAGTGCCTTAATCCTTTGAATGCGGGATTACAACCATTAATCTTCAATTACCGGCTCGAATCCCTTCTAATCCGGCTTTGCTGTCTCGTTTGGCCGCTGAATTGGCCTCTTTGTGTTATCTGCACATTGTGAAATATACCTGTTTAAAGCCCGGGCAGTGGTGGAGAAATGCAGTGAAAACTCGGAGGAGCGGTGGCGGAAGGGTGAAAATAGCGGAGATGCAAACGGAGGGATGAATCTTAAGAACAATACGTTTGGTGGTAGAGTGCAGCACAGACCGTCAGATCAGGGTCGGGGAGAAAAAATCAATGGTGGCGATTGGGCGACGGAAGAGAACCGTCGGATCCGGGAGGAGACGGATGGCGGAGATGCAATCGGAGGATCGCAATCGCAAGGGCTTGCGATCAATCGGAGGTCAGACGCGAAGAGTTGCGATTGCGACGGAGAGATTGGCGCGGGGCTGTTGGATCGTGAAATAGAATGGACGGCCCAGATTGAATCGGAGCGGAAACAGAAGAACTTGCGATTGCGATCGGAAGGGGCATTGCGATTGAGCGCTGGCCGTCGGATCGCGGGAAGGATGGACGGCTGCGATCAAATCGGGAGACAGAGGAAAAGACTGCGATCGGAGGAAATGGGAGTGAGATGACCGTCGGATCGCGGGTTGAATGGACGGTGGAGATTTAATCATGGGGAACGCAGAAAGACTTGTGATTGCGATCGGATGGGGCAATGCAATTAGCGCTCCGCCGTCAGATCTGTGATAGATCGACGGCACACAACACGTCGCGGGACTTATGTTAAAAACCAATCACATCGGGGTTCTTTGCTGTAACAAAGGAAATGCACCCGCCGATAGCTCCGATTGCGATAAGCGCCGGGGATTAAGCGCTTGGTCCCAGCGCGGGGGCATGTGGGGAAGTGGTTTGAAAGGGGCCTGCGGTAAAGGGGCTAGGCCTTTTAATAAGGTCGGAACATGAGTTTTTTGCCCATTTTAATGGGTTTTAAGGGGTTTAAAGGGGAACGATAGAGGAATAAAGGGGAGAAAAGGGAAAACAAAGGGCAGGGGAATAATTTAAAGGGGATCTTGGGGGGATTTGAGGGGTAAATGGGGAAATAGAAGGGGAGAAAAAGGGGAAGAAAAAGAGGTTAAATGAGGAAAAAATAAAGGGGAAAGGAGGCCTTTGGGCATTTCTTCACATAACAGAGAGGTTTTGAAAGGGGAATCAGCAGAGGGGATTTGATCAAAGGATAAAAGGCACAAAGAGGCTTCAAGAAGACTGTGTTTTCAGAGGAAATGCATTCCTTGAAGACTCAAAATTAATTTAGCCCCCTGTTTGCTTGTCAAAAATTTCATAGGGGGGCTAACAGTGGCTCCACATGGGGATGGATTCTTCTTGAAGGAGTCAAGAATTCAGGAATTGATCTCTTGGTGTAGGCCAGACGCCTGCTGCTTGAACCATCCTTTTCTTTCCTTGATCAGCTGCCACAGACTATGAAGACAACATGTCAGCAGTAACATTTTCCCAAACAACTACCTACCCACACTATAGTCCTAACATTTTTCTTCTTGGGTGCATTTGGACTTGCAGACCCTTTACATCATTAATCTTTCAAACAAGAAAAAATAAACCTATTCTACTTCTACCCTTATTACTCCATGAGACCAGATTAGACTGTTGATCTCATATGTTTCTCTACCTACACTACTACCTGCTAGGATTAGACTGTCTAGCAAGTTTCTTCTCTACATTCTAAGACAGAAATTGAAACAACTAATATACTTGCTCATAGGCTGAGCTTTATTGAGCTTTCCTACCTACCCTACTCTAACTGGAAATCTTTGATGCTTTAAGTGATACAATAATGCCAATGCAGCCAGTCTAATAACAGTAAAAAAGGATATGAGCACTGACTGCCTGTCAGAGATAACCACAAGGTGCTCGGCATGTGGTTCTTCAAAATTGAGGCCACCAGCAGCGGTGACCAATTTTGATGCGTTTGGCTCTTGCAAAAGATTGATGCTTGTGAAGCTGAGCCAATCAGGGCCTCCATGTAGTCTGCCACAGGGTCACAAACTCATGATGTAAACTTTTTTCTTCCAAGCCTACCACGACTGATAGGCTGTCTGCATCCTGGGCAGCTTCAATCACTGCATCTGTAGTGAGGCCTTTGCAATCACACTCCTCCTCTTCCTGGTTGGGAGTATTTGGCATATGGGCATCGACCAAGAATACCTCCTCTTCCTCTGGATCAAGGCCGAGACGCCTGCGGGGAAGGAGATCTCGCTCTTCTTCAATGCAGCTTGAGCTAGAGGGCTCATTATATCCAACATTGTTGTCCTCTAGTACCACAGGTCGGTTCTGCTGCAATAGGCTAAACTCTGTGAAAAAATCGACATATTCTTGAGCGGGGGCTTCTTTGATTACCTTAATCCCTTCGGGTGAAGGCTCTGGATATTCGTTCCACTCAAGACTTTCCTCATCTCTTTTCTCCTCGTCCTCTACGCTGAAGAGCTGCGGGCCTCTGTCCACTTGGCAAGTATAACTGATGTTCGGATATAAAGCAGATAGAAGATTCAATGAATCTTCGTCAGCTATCATGCTTTCAACACTTTCTCCATCAGTATCATAGATGGCCGGCATTAGCTCATTACTTTCTTGAAGTTGATGGTCATAGTCTTCCTCCCATGAGACCTCTGATGATGGCCATGCAAGCTCGGTTTCCCTTTGGAAAAACTCATCGTCAGACATATCCACATCAGAGAAATCATAATTGTAAGTATTGTCACCCATCAAATCTTCAGGACTCTCAGCAATTCTTTCTTCAAAATACTCTGCAAGTTCATTTTCTGATTCAAGCTCTGGTTCATCATACATGCTTGGCATGCGACTTCTATCTTGCAGAGATCTGATTTGTCTTTCTCGAGGACAAGGAGCAGGTCTTTCCCAATCATCCTCTCTGGTTTCAACCTCATCTTCTTGCTCTTTTGCTTTCAGCAAGGAACTGGCAGCCTCTATCAGTCTTTCCAGCTTGTCCTCTAAAGAGATCTGCGATGCTCGCTCTGTTTGGTCCTTCCTTGCTGCTTTTAATCTCTCTTCCCTTCACTGTATGTTGTATTCGACAGTGATTGCTATATCCTGCATTTCCTCCAGGCTCAAAGGCTCTTTTTGCCTGATATGGAATTTCACCTCGGGGTCAAAAGAACTCGGATAGTGCAATAAAGCCCATCCCAAAGGTGGTTTTATATCAGAAGGCATTGCATCATACACCTTATTGAACTTGGCTGAAAACTCTTGCACTGTCTCTCCTGGCTGCCTTCTCAAATTTTGATATTCTTTTAGGATGAGGAGAGCATTCTTCGGGGCCGCCCATCTATCAAGGAAAACTTGAGAAAACTGATGGAAGCAGAAAATGCTTGCTTCTGGAAGGCCTTTGAGCCAACTCTTAACATTTCCTTGTAACGACAAAGAAAACATCTGAATGCACACATCATCTTCTTCTATTTCATACAGCTCAAGTAAATCCTCCAGATTTTGAACATGTTCTTCAGCAGAGGACCCTTTATTTTCCCCATTAAAATGAGGCAGCTAGTTTATTAATTCCGTAGGCAGGGGTTGGAAGAAGAGAGGTAAAACCAGAGGCTTATATCTTTCTATGACCTTTGTAGGTGTGGGTGATGTAACAATAGGCTCATGGCTGTTTGAAGCTTCTTGAAGAGTGGGAGATACAACATGAGCTTCTTGTTCCACCAGGTTTTTCACAGGAGTATAGATCTGCTCACGGTCTGAAGACTGAGGCATGAGATATTTCCCATACTCATCATGGGTTTCATCTTTGTACACTTGATTAGGCTTAAAGTAGGACAGAACATAGTGGTAGACAAAAACAATGAATTCTTTAAACCAAATCCAACCCGTATGTTCTACCCTTCTATGAGGTCTGGCCATCTTTCAGGTTCTTCCTCCAGTGGAGTCTTCTAGGATTATGGAGTGTGGAGTCGTCAGGTGGATGAATTTAACGATTTGAAGCAGGATGCTGTCCACCATCAGCAATGAGAAGCCAATCTAACCAGAGATTCTGGGTTCGATTCCCAGTGGAGTCGCCATTATGTTGGGGTTCCCATGTTTTGGCCAGATTGGCAAGACCAAAAGATGAGACAACATCAGAACCACTTTGGGGCCCTAGGATCTAGCCCTCCTGGACCCGGAGAGGGATCTCTCCAAATAGAGCAAAGAATGATATATCTTTGAAAGCTCAGAATGAGATGTTAGGCTAGCTATGAAGCACAAGGGGGGTTTTAAAATGATTCGGTTGAGGGGTTGCTGCGTTGGTTGGAGATCATAGGCTGAGAAAGCAATGGGAGGAAAGGAACATGGCAGCAGGATGCTTTAGCAAAGATGATAGGCCAAGACAGTGCCATCCATTGGGCTATGGAGTCATGAAAGGAAATTACTTACATCCACTAGCCAAGGCTTTCAAAGGGCAAGTCATCTACACTAAAGGATCTTTTTAGATAGATGATGGGATGGAACATTAAGGGAGAAAAGTGGAAGAAGGAGAACAACCAATTTTCTGTCTATAGATCAGGTCAGAGGTCATTTAACTCCAGACCTGCTTGGACATACTCCAGGGAAGCTCTCAAAGGGACAAAGGGGCTGCTTATAGATCAGACCAGAGGTCATTTAACTCCAGGTCTGCTTTAGCAACTCCAAGGGAAAAACAGAGATAAGATTACAAGGAAACATCTAAGAAGCAAACCCCCAAGTTCATACATCAGCCAGCAAGCAATAACATCCGCTGCACTGGTTAAACCCGTGAACCCACTCTTAGACGGCACATAGGGCGGAAAACATAAAGGTAGGGAGAGCAGACAGCATAGGGCACCTAACAAGGGTGAATCCTATACCATTATTCTTATGCCTACCAGAAGAGCATGAAACAATATGGAAATGTAATAGACAGAGTAAGAAAACATCACCTATAGTAATAGACCAGGATCTTGTGAAATGTGCTTTGATTAATTAATGCAACACCAGTCATGTACAATATGGCTCAATGGCTGTTACAGCCCAGACTTTCTCCTCCCAGCCTATTACATACAACTACTCTGCAACTTCCTCCCAAGGCTATTCTAACAGTCAAACTGAATCCCTCTAACAGCAGATGCCCAGCAAGGCAACAACAACCTTTACAATAGTTCTCGGGGAATTCTTATAGGAGAAGAGAGAAAAAAGAGGTAGACGAGTAATTAAATGAGACTCATTAAGGCAGCAGGGCGGAAGTGTTCACACCCATGCTGCTTAATGGCAATTTTCAGCACTGTGTGTACTCTGTAGACTTGTTTGGAGGCTCTGTCAGGTCAGATTTTGACCTCTGGTGTTTCGTGAAGTCCTTCGGGTGTCCGGAGCTCTTGTGCTGCCATTCTGAAATAAATGAACTGGTGGAAGATCTGCACGGTTTCTCTATTCCTCCATCACTGCGGCTCAAACAGTCTTTAATGAAGCTCATGTCTGTGTATTTAATTACTTATGGGCTCGAGGAGGTATGGAGATCTCTGTAGGAAAGGTGTACGCCTGGAGAAAGAGTACTCTGCTATTAGGTAGCGCAGTAATTACTTGCTGGCACGCTCATCAGTCTTCAAACAGTGCCTTAATCCTTTGAATGTGGGATTACAACCATTAATCTTCAATTACCGGCTCGAATCCCTTCTAATCCGGCTTTGCTGTCTCGTTTGGCCGCTGAATTGGCCTCTCTGTGTTATCTGCACATTGTGAAATATACCTGTTTAAAGCCCGGGAAGTGGTGGAGAAATGCAGTGAAAACCCGGAGGAGCGGTGGCGGAAGGGTGAAAACAGCGGAGATGCAAACGGAGGGATGAATCTTAAGAACAATACGTTTGGTGGTAGAGTGCAGCGCAGACCATCAGATCAGGGTCGGGGAGCAAAAATCAACGGTGGCGATTGGCCGATGGACGAGAACCGTCGGATCCGGGAGGAGACTGACGGCGGAGATGCAATCGGAGGATCGCAATCGCAAGGGCTTGTGATCAATCGGAGGTCAGATGCGGAGAGTTGCGATTGCGACGGAGCGATTGGCGCGGGGCCGTTGGATCGTGAAACAGAATGGACGGCCCAGATTGAATCGGAGCGGAAACAGAAGAACTTTCGATTGCGATCGGAAAGGGCATCGCGATTGAGCGCTGGCCGTCGGATCGCGGGAAGGATGGACGGCTGCGATCAAATCGGGAGACAGAGGAAAAGACTGCGATCGGAGGAAATGGGAGTGCAATGACCGTCGGATTGCGGGTTGAATGGACAGCGGAGATTTAATCGGGGGGAACACGGAAAGACTTGCGATTGCGATCGGATGGGGCAATGCGATTAGCACTCCGCCGTCAGATCTGTGATAGATCGACGGCACACAACGCGTCGCGGGACTTATGTTAAAAACCAATCGCATCAGGGTTCTTTGCTGTAACAAAGGAAATGCACCCACCGATAGCTCCAATTGCGATAAGCGCCGAGGACTTAAGCGCTTGGTCCCAGCACGGGGGCATGTGGGGAAGTGGTTTTAAAGGGGCCTACGGTAAAGGGGCTAGGCCTTTTAATAAGGTCGGAACATGAGTTTTTTGCCCATTTTAATGGGTTTTAAGGGGTTTAAAGGGGAACGATAGAGGAATAAAGGGGAGAAAAGGGAAAACAAAGGGCAGGGGAAGAATTTAAAGGGGATCTTTGGGGGATTTGAGGGGTAAATGGGGAAATAGAAGGGGAGAAAAAGGGGAAGAAAAATAGGTTAAATGAGGAAAAAATAAAGGGGAAAGGAGGCCTTTGGGCATTTCTTCACATAACAGAGAGGTTTTGAAAGGGGAATCAGCAGAGGGGATTTGATCAAAGGATAAAAGGCACAAAGAGGCTTCAAGGAGACTGTGTTTTCAGAGGAAATGCATTCCTTGAAGACTCAAAAATAATTTAGCCCCATGTTTGCTTGTCAAAAATTTCATAGGGGGGCTAACACGGTCTTCGACTTGATCTTCAAAATCAATGGCCCTTCAACTGCCCGTAGGCTTACAGGAACAAACTCTTGTTTTTCCCTAAACTGAAGCACTCACACACTCTGCAGATCTATATTCTTAATGCCTCTGAGGCTTATTTATACAATTAATAATAAATTGGTTCAACTCCGTTAACACTCAACAAAACTCTTGAAATTCTAGATTTCCTAAATCTAGACTAAATCCCTATATTTGCTGAAACTGACTCTAAATTTATTCCTAAATCTAAACTGTCTCTTCATATTCCTAGCTAATCAGATTCCCTCATGTTCTCCAGCCATTTGGGAACATTTACAATTTCTCTCCATTTTTAATTAAAAATCACTCAAATATTTAAGAATTACATAAGAATTTAAAAACATAAGACCCCCCTATGTCTAACAAAATAAAAAGTATTTATCGAAACCTAATGCCCCTGCATCAGACTCCCAAGGTTAAAATTGATCATGATCTCCTGATCATGTGCTTTCAGTTCTTGCCTTCCTGGATCCCACACTTTGTTCTGCAGTTGATCATCTACTGCAATATTCTTCTTTTGCACTTCTCTAGGCTTCCATATCTTATTCTGCATCTTTCCACTTTCTAAGCTTTCACAGTCTGTGACTGTCTTCTTGTTGTTGTTGCAGCTTCTTTGCTTTCTTGCTATTGTCTTCTTCTAAGACACTTTCACCATCATCCTTCTTATCAATTCAATTTCATGATCTAATATATCTTCTGACTGCTGGATACTGTTTCCTCTTGATTGTTGAACTCTTACTCCTGCTTTTGCTTTTAATTGTTGAGCCCTTGCGCTCACTTCCACCCCATCATCCATATCCTCTTGTTTTCTGCAACAGAAAAACTCTTCCTGATTGTCATTAATGACAATTTCTTTGTTCTTTGCCTTCAACAATTCCTTGGACTGGTATTTAAATTGCTAGTCACTATCATCATCTCTTTTCTTCTCCTAGACTAAACATTCCTTAGTCCTTCCATCAGTACCTGCAATCATAAAACAAACACAAAAATTATAAAATAATTGTGCCTCTTCCTCCTCTGGCAACCTTTCAATTTGCTGCTCTGACATTTCTTCTGGCAACACTTCAATCTGCTGCTCTGTCATCAGCACATCAGTATGTTGATTCCAATCCTTCAAATAATTCTTGAGACTATTAGCTAGTCTCTCTTCTGCGTCATCCTTCTCAAGGATGTTTCTCTGCTATGGTTCATAAAAATGAACCTTTTCATTCTCACTCAACTCTGCCTTTACAATCTGAACACTTATCCTCTGTGTTTCTAGCCTCTGCTCCAGAATACTTAATTCATGCCATAAATATGTTATCTCATCTGAGAAAACATTTATACAATCTTCACTATCTTCACAAGTCAAATTTCCTGCTGTCACAACTTCTTCATCTTTCATCAGAATATAATTCTGATCTCCCATCTCTTCAATAATTTCAGTTATCTGCCCATCACTTTTCACTTGGCCATTTAATAAAATCAATTTTTCATTATTATAATTAACAACAAATTTCTCATCATTAAACATGATTTCAATGGAACAATTTCTTTCACAAAACAAGGATTTTATGAGTTCCTTTTGTTGCAGTAATTCAGTTTGATCTTCATCTGAAAGATAATCATCATATATTGCTTGGCAACTTTCAGATTCACTCATTATAGTTTCATCACATGAACTATTTTCTTCAATACCTGCATTCACACACAACTTGTCAGTTTTAAAATCACAAGACCCCATGGTCTCAATTGATGATTCAATCATTAAATCTTCCTATTGTTCCAAGTCCTCTACACATTTCAGAAATTCTTCAATGGTCCTCTCTTTAGTCCCTTCCAGATTTTCAGTTGATTTTTCAATTCCCAGCTTCTGGCCATCATCACAATTTAGACTTCCTCCACTTCCAATGTATTGGAAAGTAAAACTCTTCTCCAACTGTGTATGGACATTTTCAAAATATCTAGTTGTCCCATTTTCTTCCTTAGTGACAACATCAGCAGTTTGTTCTTATCCATATGTTCTTCCTGCAAAAATACAAAATTTGTCTGATGTAAAGTCATTTGACCTCTTGGTCTCACTTGAATTTTTTGTCTTCAAGTCTTTCTCTAAATACTCAATCATCCTGAGTAATTTCTCTTTCTGCTGAGCATGTATCATTTGCTCTTTCTTCATCTGTAGCCTGTGCCACTTTACTTTCTTCTTCATGATCCAACCAACTCTCTGGCTTTCCTCTATCATCAGTTTCAATTTGTTGAACTATTCTCTGATCTCAGCTACCTCTTTCTCATATTCTGCATTAGTCAATCTCTGTCTTATGCCATTTGATTTGGCATCTTCCTTATTCAACTTCATCCTGTTGTGGCCTCTTTCAGAACCTATGCAATATATGCTATGACCCTCAGTAGTCATCTTCTCCTTCATGAGTTCTCACTCACTCATCACAGGCTGCACTGAAACCTCTGCAATGACAAGCCCTCCTTGTCACAACTTACCTCACCAATCCCTTCCCTGGATTTGGTCTTTTGGCAAGCACTGGTCCACTATGTCTGGAACCTCTTGAGCATTCTCTCTGCTCCTTCAGGCTTCAATCCTCTGCACCCTCTCAAGAACACAACTATTCTCTTTTCATCCAACCTCTGTTGGGAATTCTCTAGGTTCTGCCACACTCTCTTTCTTTCTCTTTAGAGACCTTCACTGGCTTCCTTCATCACTTCTTTTCAAAGCCTTGATATTCTTGTAGAGATGCTCCTCATTTTCCTGCAATCTACATTCTGCAAACAATATTCTTCACAAAAATAAAAAATACCTCACCTTCTAGGTTTGTTTAACATCCAACTGCAATTGTTTCTGCAATTTCTCCTAATGCTCTACTGCATTGCATGTTGTCCTATTAGATTTAGATCTGATCTCCTTGCTTTCCACTTCGGATTATGCAAATATGAATACCTTCACTGTACACCTCTTCAAATCTACAATCACTCTTAAACAAATTTAAAACTTCAAACTTTCCTCACTGCTTCAGTACATATGCATTTCAAAAATTATTTTTTCAAAGAGCTTATCCTGCTCTGATACCACCTGATGGCAGGTCACCCTGCCAAACCCACATTCACTCTCTCTTTGATGCATATAAAAATGCATTTCCATTAATGCCCTATATAAATTCACTTTTAGGGAAAATTCAATAATAACGTGGAAGCTGCCTTAATCTCATGGTTATAAAACCCACACAATATACAATCCTCATGAATTTTCTTTTTATGCATGTAGAATGCATTTTCCAATTTATGCTCTAAATCTGGCAACTTTTACAATATGCGGAAGCTTGTATTTCCATTTATAAATTTAATGGTTAAACCATAGAATGGCAAACCCAATCATAACATTGACTCAACGCATATAATAATGCTCTTCAATCACCATTTTCTAAATATTCGAATGGACCATTCGACTTTAGTCTAACCATAAAGTATAAATTTGTTCTCGCAACCCAATTATCATATATATATGATTTTACTCACTAGGCTTCATGGAACATTTCATTACATACTTTTTCTTGGATTAAAAACCCCTTCACTGCTTATTTCTATCATAATGAATAATATAAATCAACTTTAAACCTTTAAAACTTACCATTCGGCATATATTATGTTCTAGACCCCACAGCATTTAACACACCAGCGTATCTGCCCATCCAATGGCGTTTGCACACTCCATTTGAAATGTATATAATCTAAAACCTATCGCATTACAAAGGTGCACAAGGGCTAATTCTCCAACTTCATGCGAAATGAATGGTTTTAGAATACCACCACTTGCAACGTGTCACTCGAAGAGCATTATCACGTTTTTTCAGCAATTCTGCTTACCATCTAATAACAATGTGAAAACCACTGTTTTCTTTCCAGAACCCACGTGGTTCCTCCTCATGGTTCCGCTCCTTCATTTTATTAAACAACTAGATCTTAACCTTCATCACAACGTTTCTTCATTTGTCAAATCCCTGCATTTTCAATTAAGGCCTCGGCTTCCAATTTCAATGTGCACTGTTGTACACTCTCCCTTAACATAGTTCTAGACAATTAAAAATACATCCTGAATTCACTGGGATCGAATTATCCTCCCTTGCGCCTTTGAATTCTGTTACACCATAAATATTTTATTCCATCAATCAATTCAATGGTTGATCTGCTTGGTTTTCCACTGGTTCAAATAGACCAAAACTCCTCTGCTCTCTAAAACCCCTCAATCATTAAATCAATGCATTATACAACCCTCTTATGAATTGAACCTTTCGATTTGGATTTCGTTGCTCCAATTTACACTAAAACGTGCCTTCAATCAGGTTCATCATGATTCTAGACTCACGATTTTATCTTTCTTCGAACCTATGACTATGAACTGCACTCCATCGAATCTTCATTCGACTCATAGTTACTCTTCAACCCTTCTCGTTCCATCAATATTTGATTTATAAAATGGAATAATCCATTAAATCCGAAGTGACTCTTTCAATCCCAATTTCTCGTTTTTAATCTCGATCTACCTTACTGTTTATCAGATGCATTCTACTTCATGTATCAAAATACCAATTAAGAGCTCGAATTCTCTATTGTTGCCATCGATCCTTTTAGTGATCGATGGCTACAATCTTCCTATAGTCCTTTCAAAGATAATTACAAATCTTCAACTCAAAATCAAAATTTTGGTATTAACATTGATTGCCTCAATGATATACAGTACATCAATTAAACTCCCAATTTATAGAGTATATTCACACTAGTTTATACAATTACTTAGTGGAAATTGAAGCCCATTTACATAGAATCTAAATCAAACAATACCCATATAATGCTGAAACAAATTCTTCAATATATATCCAAATGAAACCACTTACAAAATTCTTCATGTCTTCGGCCCGATCTTCAAAATCAATGGCCCTTCAACTACTCGTAGGCTTACATGAACAAACTCCTGTTTTTCCCTAAACTGAAGCACTCACACACTCTGCAGATCTATCTACTTAATGCCTCTAAGGCTTCTTTATAAAATTAATAATAAATTGGTTCAGCTCCCTTAACGCTCAACAAAACTCTTGAAATTCTAGATTTCCTAAATCTAGACTAAATCACTATATTTTCTGAAACTGACTCTAAATTTATTCCTAAATCTGAACTATCTCTTCATATTCCTAGCTAATTAGATTCCCTCATGTTCTCCAGCCATTTGGGAACATTTACAATTTCTTCAATTTTTAATTAAAAATCACTCAAATATTTAAGAATTACATAAGAATTTAAAAACATAAGACCCCCCTATGTCTAACAAAATACAAATTATTTTTCAGAATCTAACGCCCCTGCATCATTTTGATGCCTTGAAAGGTATGAAGCACAAAAGGTTTTGTAGTAACTCCACAATGGACCAACTGGTGGACACTTCGGAGGAGATATCACTATACACGAAATCCTGCATGCAGGGTATTATTGGCCAACTCTATTCAAGGATACCCATGCATATGTAAGGAAATGTAAGACATGTCAAACTACAACAAGAAGACAAAAAATAACAACCTTACCTCTTCAACCGGTCAATATTGAACAACCCTTTGAACAATGTCGATTGGACATTACAACTGATATTTTTCCTCACTCTTCCAAGCAACATAAGTATATCCTTACTACTACATAGTATTTCACCAAGTGGGTGGAAGCAATTTGACTAAGAATAGGCAATTCTAATGCCATTATTGAATTTATTTATTAGTTCATCATTACCAGGTTTGGCTTACCAATTTCACTTATGTTTGATAATGAATCTTATCTTTCAGGAAATAACATGATTGGATTTTCTCTTAAGAGGGGATTTAAACTTAAATACTCTACTAATTACTATCCCCAAGGGAATGGTTTAACAAAATCAACCAATAAGAACCTCATAAGAATTATTAAAAGAACTGTTGAGCATAGCCAAAAGAATTGGCACAAATCTCTAACCTTTACACTATGGGCTAATCGAATAACCCAAAAGGGCTCTATAGGTACTTATCCCTTCAATATGGTATATGGGAAATAAGTTATCATCCCATCAAATATAGCCATTCCTTCACTAGCCCTAGTCTAATTCACTGAAGAAAGACCTTTTTTTTTATTTACAACTAAGAATGTCAAAAATACTTAAACTAGAAGAAGAAATGGAAAAATCCAATCTTACACATGCTAACCCTCAATAGATAGTTGAATATTCCTTTTATGCAAGTTCAGTTTCACAAAAATATTATCAAGTAGGAGATCTTGTCCTTAAATGGGACAAGGGACCTGAGGAAAAAGGAAAACATACTAAATTCCAGAAAATGTGGCTTGGACCATTTCAAATTGTTGAACAAGTAGGCCCATAAACTTTCATACTGTAATATCTACAAGGAAAGAGATAATATCTTCATGTTAATGGGCTTATTATGAAAAGACTATTTTCTTAGAAGAACATTTCTTCTACTGTAAAATATATTTGTAGTCACATATTTAGGTCTATAGAAAATAATGTTAAATAACATACTTCTGGATTTTTGTAAAAATCTATAATCATTTTATGATTTTTCACTTTGAAAATAGGAATTTTTAAATAAGTGATTACAAAATTGAAAACAATGGATTATTATCGTGAAACTCTGAAATCTTTTTCCATCAAAGTTGTAAATTCTTTAACCTTAAACTTCATAAAGTATTTTGATCTTATTATCAGTCAAGAAAGGTTTTCTTTAGCAAAGTAAAGACTATTTTGTAACTCAACATTTTTAACTCTAAATTGTCATCCAAAGCTTTTAAGGAGTCAATGATTCTCCCCATCCATTAATTAATACTATTTTTATAGTGTCTTTCAAAAATATATTAAACTTAAAAGATAAGAGGTCTCATCATGAGGCTGCTTACCATGATCAGAGGAAAATAATAGGCTAATTTTACTGCTACTGAATATCAAACCAAGGTAATGGACTATGATTATTTTAACCATAAGACAAGGGGTCTCATCACGAGCCAACGTGTTCGGCTCAATTACAACCAGTGAATGGCATTGTCACTTTCTAGCTACCAAACTGGGACAATGGATTATTAAGAATAATAAAAATAATTATAAAAAAATAAAACCAATATCTATATATATATATATATATATATATGAATTTATCTCTAAGGATTGCAATCATAAATGGATGGGATACTGGATCATCGATGGTTAAAAGGTAACACTGTTAAGGCTATGAATGCTTGCTGGTAGTAGTGGATCTACCTATGAAAAATTGAGTATATTAAAAGTCTAAGTAGCCACCTAATTTATCTTTATAACTAGTTAAATGACTGATATAGATACTTAGATATTTTCATCTAGAAAGGTTTTTAAAAGGATTACACTAAAATGAGTTTTTTTTTTTTTTTTATTCAGAGTAATTGTATTTATTAAAAAAATTTGAAATTAGTTTTCCTTTCCTTAATCATTTTTACTTATTGAAAGTTCTAGAGATTTCATTATTATTAATCAGAGTTAACTGGTTCTTCCAGTGAATCGCCAATTGTTGTGTTATTCATCAACCTCCCATTATTTATGTATAAATACCTTAGGAAATAATGGGGACCCTTTTTAATTTTTAAAGTTAGAACAATAAAACATCTTTATAGATTATATGATAGGAATATCATATCCAAAGGATTAATTTATATCCTGTTGGCCGAGAGACTTAAGTAGAAAACCCAAATAAACCTCATCGCACATTGCATATCACAAATGCAAGAAGTAACACATAAAACACTCCACTCTAAAGTTGTGATTCGATATCTCCAAAGGAATAAAAGGCGTGAAGGTTTTCAAAGTTGAAGAAAAACAATAATAGAGGAAAAGGCTCCTTGAAAATCATTATTTCATAAGAATCATTTATGGGACCTTCTCACTACCATGTTATCCATCGCAAATCACAAATCATAATTCCCTTTAGTACCATCTACCATGCCCACTTTAAAAACTACAGTTGCGATATATGACATCACACTTCTACCAACCTTCATCGCATTTCCGCTATCCCTTAATAAATTCACACAATCAACGATTTTGTTGTTGCAACATGGATATCACATAAAAAATCTCCCATCACTCTTACCCTTCCAATGTTCTGATAGATTTATACCCTGGTAAAGAATTTAAAATATTATTTAAAGGGTAAAACCTTGATCTCATATTGGCGAAATGAATGCATCGCATGTTTTAAAGTCATGCTCCCACACAAAGTTGTGATACAGGATTTTAATTAGAAGCCAAGTGTCTAGTCGGGAATGTGAACCCACGTTTCTAATAATTACTTGGCCATAACAGTATAATAAAGTATTAGAAGAGAGAAATTCCTAGGCTAATGTGTGAAATACAAAAGTATCTACCTCCAACATTTTTCAATGCACAAGAACACTACTTGATACACCAAGTTGAGGAGATTGAAATGTGTGGACCAATACACATAAGGTCAATGTGGATGGTGGAGAGGCACTTGAAACCCTTGAAGACTTTGGTTAGACAAAGAGAACGTCCTAAGGGTTCTATGGTCGACGGATATGTGGTATATGAATCCATGGTGTATATTAGTCAGTATCTTCCTATATTAGCTGTGCCAACTATGGATACTGTGGATTGTATTTGGGATGTGAACTCCATCAAAAAATTTGAAGGGGGGCACCTGTTGGGAAAAGGTAGAATGAAGAAATTGATAGGTAAAATATTTGTTATATATAATTCATATAATGTTTCATTTTATTACATCATGTATATGATCATATTCATTTAAGTATTATTCTTTCATCATTTATTAATTATTATAATTTACCATGGTTATGAGTTATATTTAATATTGGTGAATTATTGTTTTTTTATTCAAGTGCTCAAGATTATAAGGCACTATGTTTATACATTGCAAACAATCTCGAGCAGATGAGTGAATGGATTGAAAGATATAAAGAACATAACAATGGTAGGTTATCATGAAAACTACTGTCTGAATTAGTTAGAGAATTTTCTCGTAGTGGAGTTGGAAATGTTACAGATAGGAAAATTGATTTAGCATATGGTTTGAAAGATAGAAAGGTAAGAAATTAATTCACATATTTTATTCAGCACTTATTTTATATTATATTTATAATGTTACAACAGGTTTTATTTTTCAGATAATTTTCAAGCTGTGTAAATTATATTATTAATTATTAATTGAGAATGCATCTTTTTCATGTTTGGAATATTTCAGTTGAAACACCACAAGGCTATGTGGTACAATGGTCGTAAATTTAACATCAAATATTTGGATGATAATAGGAAAATTTGTGATAGTGGGATAACTGTAGTATTCCAGGTCACTAATGTTTCCTCTAGGAGTGACAGACATCCTCAAGAATATGAAAATAGATATTATGGGTTTTTAAATGATATAGTTGAGTGTGACTTCAATTCCTTCAAATCAATTTTGTTCGACATAAAATGGTATAGGCTAAAAATGAATACATGTGATGATGATAGAACTCTTATTCAACATGACAATTTATTTCCAATGGTTAAAACATCGCAGTTTGAAGTAGGAAAATATCGCTATGTTTTTCCAAGCCAATGTGAACAAGTCTTTTACTCAGAGGTTCCAGGTGAGAACGGATGGTAATTTTCTATTAGATATGATCCAAGAGGAATGCCAATAGAGTATATTGTAGAGGAAGAAGATGATATTGATCAAGAAGAAGATGATGCAGTCATAGATGAGCAGGAAGATGCATTGACAAATGAAGAAGATAAAGAATATGAACTAGGTGTAGGAGATGATGTAATGGTTATTGATGATGATTTCGATGAGGATATTCTTGAAAATGACATAATTTATGATGATGATGACATGGTTGATTGTTTCAACACCTTTTCTAAATCATATATTGATATAGATGTCGATTAGTTGGATGAAGATCAAGAAGATACAAAAGAAGAATGATATAGATATTGTGTTCGAGTATGAGTTGGTATGTTATAAATTTATATTTTAATATGTATGAATTATTGTATTTAAATAATTTACTTATGTGGGTTTATTACATTTTTTTTATTATGTCAAACCAACAAATAATGGCCATACTAGTGTACAGACTAAACTAAAATTATGTTTTTATACAAACACATGAGACTTTTTTTTACAGCCTTAATTAATTTTTGGTATGTTCGTATTCTATTTCATAAATTGGGTATTGGGGAAATGAGAGTGATGTGAGGGGGATGGGAGGGGCCATATGAGCTTCCACCTTCACATGGTTGGCCCCTGTTCAGTAGAGAATAAATTATTATTGAAACCAAGAGAAGCTCATTCATCTTTATTTGCATCATCATAAATGTCATCATTATTCTCAAATTATTGTAGCATCGAAATTGTTGAAATTGTTAGAAAACATTAGGTCACTTATGACATGATATTACCATGTGCCATTATCTTTATAAGCCAAGAGTGACCTGTTAATGGGGCCAACGTTGAATGTTTTTCAAATTGTTACTATATGCACTAAAATTTGACATGGATAGCCTCCTCGCATGCCTTGATGATATAGGAGTTGGGTTTCTAGACTCAAAGATGAATCACAAATCTAGTATTATAAATAGATCTTTAGTTGATCCTTTAGTTGCATCATTACTTAATCCCAATTAATCGAGTAGCGAGACATTGAAAATTTGTAATTAATCATGAAATTAAACAAAGATGGATATGATAGGGAAACCTCTAAACCCCTAACCCATTTAACCCCCTAAACCCTAAACCTTTAACGCCTTAACCTCTAACCCCTTAAACCTTAATTCCCAACCCCTAACCCATTTAACCCCTAAACCCCTAATTCAACCAGGTGGTAGGATTACAACAACGGGATTTGGTGGGTAAGTGGTTTCATCTGCGAAAGGATGGCTATCAGATTGCATCCCGGGTTAAATAACATTGGTACCCTATTCTTAAGTACTCTCCTCTTTTCAAAATTTTATACAATCAATGGTTATGCTTCCACTTTATTAATAACCGAAATGTTGTGAAGATTTTTGGATCATATTGGGTTCATGGTTGTGGTTTCCTCTCTTTAAATCACTAACATGTGGGATATGATCCATACGTGGAATTACCACGAAATAAATTGGTTTCAAGCTAAACTCCCTGGTTTACCGCTCATATTTTGGTCATGTGAATCACTAATGATGATAAAAAATTCCATTGGTAAATTTTCTTCTAGTGGAAGCAAGCCTGTTACAGAGAGATAAACATATCACATGGATTTTGGTGGAGGTGGGCTTCGCTACTGGCCTTCATGCAGAGGTGGAGCTCAATTAGGGTGGATTTTCTACTAGGCAACAAATTGAATATTGGGAAATTCCTTTTCGTTTCCTGGGTTGTCACAATGATGGAAATTTTATTGATGAGTGGCCATGTAGATTTGGAAATCAACGACATGGAACATTAAAGATTTTTTGCAATGGGGGTCATCCATTGACATCTATACACTCTCTGGCAGTGCATGAGATTGGTCAACACTCTCTCTCGGGTAAGCTTAAAATCACACCACCTATGACATGTCTTGAGAAACATATTAGTAATGATTTGGCATCAAGTAATGTTTCTCTTAATAATTATACTTTCTTTCCTTTATGTATTGTTTATCCACAAATTTAGTTATCACATTCTGATTGTATTGAACATTCTTCATTGTTATATGTACTGGGAATTTCTCCTTCTTTGGAAAATTTGGAATCTACCCACACTCTATCTTTTGATGCAAATGGGACGACCTCCACTATTTATGACTCATTGAAGGTTAGCCCTAACCCTACTCACAATCAATTTTGGACTTTTTTTGGAGACCTTTCTTTGACCAATTCAGTGCGAAATGATATCAATTTTCTCTGCCTTCACCCTGATATCCATCTAGAGACCCTGTTGATTCATTCATCATCCTCTCCTAAGATCTCTATCAGTCCCAATTCTCATCATAATCTGACCATTAAGAAGGAATGACGTTCGAAACCTTCAAATAATTCGAATCAGGTTAATGCCGATCTTCATAATATTTTTGCAACATTGGATTTGGAGGGGCTTTCTTCTGATATGTTATATGAAGGATTACTTGGCAAGAAAATTTTATGGGTTATTTAATTGATCTTTCATACTATTGACTAATAACATTTCTCCTAAGGGTTGGAGAACTAGGGTTCATAAATCAACTTATATTTTATGGTTTCAAACCCTTCTTGTCTCTTTCAAGCGGGTTTCTTAAGCTCTTCAAAAATATTTCCTTTTGCGAACTAGATGGATTGTTTCTTTCACAGACACATGGCAACAAAATTTCCTGTATAACTTAATTAATATGTTAGACTATTAACTGGTAGCATTTCTCCTAAGGGATGCAGAACTGGGGTTCATATACAAACTTGTATTCTATGGTTTCAAACCCTTCTTGTCTCCTTCAAGGGGGTTTCTTGAGGTCTTCAAAAATTCTTCCTTTTGATAACCATATAGATTGTTTCTTTCACACATGTATGGCAACATACTTTGTAATTAATATTGTAATAGATTCAGAAGATGATATTAATGGTATTGACTACACCTTATTTGGAGACATCATTTGTATTGTAGGGGTTTGTACCTTTCTATTGGATGTGGTTGGTGATGTGAAGACTACTCAACTTCTAGTGAAGATTCATACTGACTCTAAAAAGCCTATGGATGATTTTTTACAAAGGGAGACCCCTCTCAACTCCTTTAATGAAAATTCTACTCACAAGTCTGCAAAAATATATTGGATGGTTATATGGATGATTCTCAAATTATTTCAATAGATTAGCTTGATTTGTTGGATATTTTTCTTCCACACTACGATATTTTTCTTTACTGGACATATTAATTATATGCAAGATGGATCTTTTATTTCCCCATGGTATCTTGGTTTATCTTGGATGTACTTTCAATGGCAGTTTTGGTTCCATTAACAAAAAGTGTGGTCCTTAGTGCTCCTCCAATTGACCAAAGTAATTCACTAGTTCCTTCTTTCATACTTCAGCCAAAATACCTAATTACCAAGTTTTGGTTCCCTCTTTTAGACTTCAACTAAAACATCTAATTACTAGGTAGTGGAATGATGTTGTAATTGGTACTATATTGTTCACTAAAATAAATTTTATTGGTAATATATTGTTCCATTTTTTTAGTCTTTGCTAAAGAAATTTATTTATTTCCTCTTACCCCAAGTTAGATACATATGTGTCAAGTTTTCTTGTGAGATTTCAATTATGAGATGAAGTAATAAGCATAAATATTTGTGAAAGCTATGAAATTTATTGCATTTTGGAACTTTTTTAGTTTGAATTTGTGATCGAATAATGTTGTGACCCAAATTTATATAATTTGCCCAATATATCATATGCACTATTTAAAACTAAAAACATATAGAGAAACTAACTATGTTATTCTAAAAATCACTATATTATTATATGGTACACACCCAAAATCATCACTGGGTTTTCTCTCATTCTTTAAAGTTTGGATGTGGCATGAGTTAACAACGTAGTGAGGGGTTTGTTCTAAGTTTTTTTTTGAAAGATTTAATTCCTTTTACACTTACTCATTCCTAAGGCTTTCTATTTAACCTTAAGGTGGAAGAGGATTTGTTGACTTTTTCTTTTTATTTTTTTAATTGATGGCCTGTATTGATTCTTAAGGGAATATGCTCAACACATGCTCTGTATGAATGCTTACCAACTGTTAGATTGCATTGAATTATAATAAATTCAAAAAATTAGATTAATACCAAGTGGATCCTCACTCGATTTTCAAAGCATACCTAATTTAAAAAAAATACCTTATATCTTAATTGTAAATGATAGAAGCTCTTCAACACTTATGCTTTTTATCATGACCTAGATTCTAAAGAGTTAAATAAAATAAAGGTTATGTTTTTTATCATGCCATGATAGAAACCCATCATACTTAAAAATAAAAGTTAATAATACTATTTTTTGAAATTTAGCTTCTAATCCATAATTTATATAGAGATATCTTTCCTTCATAATCACATATTAAAAGATTTTGTCGAAGCGTTTCACCAAAAGATCTCTATATAAATACTATTTGGCGATACTATTTTTGTTGAAATATGTTTTTTCTTATATATTTATCAATGATAAATATAAATGAAACAACTATATCAACCACATTAATATTACTAGTCTTAAACATTTCTCCTCCTTAATATTTAATATTGTTTTAAACTTATTAATATTACTAGTCTTAAACATATCACCTCCTTAATATTTAATTTGTTTTTAAACTTATTTGTCATGTAAACAGAGTTTTCATTGTCAGATAGTTGTTTAGTCAATTTGATGTCTCAAATTTCTATCATGAATTATCAATCAAGGTTAGTAATTTGATGAAGTGAGGTGCACTATATGTGCTTAGGTAACCTTGTTCTTTTACTTAGTTGTGTATGTTTATGTTGTTTTGGGGGATTTTGTATCTTATGTCTAAAATTTGGTTTAAGGATTTATATCTCTTAATGCTAGTGAATAGTCAAATCTAAATGAATTTTAATTATGTAAACTAATTCTTAAAGAAGGAAGAAAAAGAAATGTTGCTTTTATTCTAAAGACATAAATTGAATTACAAACTATTTTTAATGTAACATGAAATCTGAAAGAAGGAAGAAAAGGAAATATTCATTAACTAATCTAAATTGCATAAAAATGAATCAAGCTTTGAATGATGTTATTATACCAACAAAAAATATATGAAAAACATCTAACTATCTTAAAACACGGTATTATTCTAGATATGATTGCATTCAGATGACAAGATGAAATCAATTCCTACCTTATCCATTGAAAACTCCTAGTCTTATGAAAACAGAGCATAACTCTTATTTTATTTCTACCTTAACTTAATCTAATTCTATTCCATGGATTGAAAGCATAAATCCTATCACTAAGAATTGAAATGACAGTGCTGAATTGAAATTGAAAGCATGTACAAAGCATGAAACTGTGACTACTGTATCACTAAATATCCAAATCTAGTCCAATTGGAAAATGACATACCCACTTTCTTGCGACGACTTAGTGAGCACAATATCACACAGCTAATTGGAAATTTAATCTAAGAAAGAATTCATGAAATTAATCTACAAAGTAGTAAACAATTTAAACTATGAATTGAGACAAAACTAACTATGAAAGCAATGCGAATTTAACTATGAAATTGACAAGAACGGAATTAAAAATTTAACAGGACATGAAATAACGAAATTAAAACTACAAAACAACTGAAAACCTCTTTTCCATGTAGTGGCCCTCTACAAAAAAATGAGTTTAAAATATAATGGACTATGTGCGCATCAAAGGATCTGGAACTGGTATTATTAGTATCAAAAAAAAAGTTTCAAAGGTGTACACTATATTATAAAAAATTAGGACTATTTCCGGTTTCAAAATGAACCATATTTAAACAAGTTTCAGATTCAACTGTTTGAGGCGTTTCCAATTATAGATAACAATTAGAACTGAAATTTAGAAGTATAAATAGATGAAAATTCTTAGTGGTTGTCTCTCGATTTGCTACGTCAAATAAAATCAAGAGTATCGTGTTCGTAGATCACACTCCTTGACCGACCTTGACCGCAAGCATAGGTACGTTTTATTTTCGAATTTGAACAGGTAGATGGGATACAATCCATGTGTGGATCATTCCTGAGATAACCATGTGACCCATTCCCTTATTTTCTTCTCAAAACCTGTCAAACCATAACAATAGCTGCGGAAATAATGATTAGCTGTAGAATTGCACACATTCTGTTGCTAGTTACAAAAATTCTTTTAAATAACAAGAAAAATCATAATATAAAGCAGGGATCATTGAATGTTTTTTGTGGCATGCAATATGTCAATTATCATTAATTGGAGTAATGAATTTGTGAAAAAGAAAGGAAGAAATGATGAAAAAGGCTGTCAAAGTAAGAACAATTTTGAGGTTCAACATACCCCCATTAAGAAACCATTGCATGTCCTCAGGAAATTTCCCAAAAATTTGAGCTTTCAACTAATATTTCATTTGTTTTGATACCTCTCCTAACACATCCAACTTCCTCCTCTTTCCTTTCCTTGAAATGACTTCCATTCTAGATTTTCTCATAAGGAGTTTGTACTTGACGCTGATGACTTTCTTGTTCAGATATTTGTTATTTTTCTTCAACTTCTTATTCTTCTGATACCATAGACCCAAATGTAATATGGTGTTATCATTAATGACATTCTCCAAGTGATTCTGTTCTTTCAAAGTTTTCCTGTTTAATGTGCCTGTTTAGTATCTTCAGTTCATAAATTTCTTGCTTGAGGGTGTTTACCAGAGGTTCTTGTGGTCCGACAAGCTATTCCTCTACACTTGGATTTTCTTTTGCATTTCTTTTATCCAATGAAACAATATATTCATATATATCCTATTGTTTTCGATAAATTTCTGGGGATTTCCTGCTTGGACTATGTACAGGACTATGTGCAGGAGAATGTATAGGACTGTGTGCAGGAGAGACAGTGATGGGCGATGGCACTAGGGGCTCATCATCTAAATTAACAAATTCTTCCTCCTGTAATGGTGTTTTCTTCAAGGGTTTATGGATTCTAGAGATTATCCTTGGTTGTGGAGGGTTTATATCTTTTGAACTTGTAACTTTGCTCTTTTTCCCTACATTTCCTCTCTTTTTGACACTACTGTGTTTCCTATTCTTCATAAGCTCTGCAATGGTGAGTTCATCCTCTTCTTACTGAATATAAACTTTTCTCCTTCTACTTTTTAAGGTTTTTTCATCCTTGGGATGCTCTGGCTCATCTTGAAAGTGGTTTCTGATTAGGAAACCTTCCCAGGAGTCTCCTACACTTTTTAGATGGAATTCAAGAAGTATTTTTATAAGTCCATGATGGTGCATGGTATTGTCTATGAATTGGACTCTTTTTTGGACATTTTTTGACATTTTCTTTAAACTATTTAGCAAGAAGTGAGGGAGTTTTATTTCTCCATCTACCAAAAATTTCATCAGCAACCAGGCATGATAAACAAGCATGCAGCCAAATCTTCCTTCATTAGTAACAAAATTTTATTAAATTAAAAGATATTTCTCCATTTATTTTTGAGTGCTGAACTTGAAATTCATTTCTTGTAAATAGAAGTGTCCATACCTGAATTCTTCAGAAAAAATTTCCATTCTTCATTGTGGATTTCCTTGTTTTTAAACCACCTTTCACCAGTTCTTGGGAGTTCTGTAGCTTCAGCCACAAAGGCTTCTATCACTAAGAATTTTATGTCTCTAATTTCGACCTCTGTCCAATCGAAAGATCTTGCAAAAGACTTGGTAACCTCCTTATGGAATCCATCAAATTTCTCTATAAATTGGAGCCATTGCACTTTCTGTAGCATTTCCTGTACCTTAGGATAACCCTCCATGAATGTTTCCCCTATAGGTTCAGTTCTCACTATCAGACCCATGTCTCTGTCATGAGAGTTTTTACCTATAAAAATGTTATTCTTTGATTGAATGAATTGAGGTTGTGGACTAGGGTTAAGGATGTTGAGGGTTTGTAGATAAGTACATGTGAAATAGATATTCGGCGAGGTTTTAAAGGAATGTGGATGAGTGGGTTATGGAAGTAAGACATGACCGTTAATAATTAATAGGAAAACGATTATGAATTATTATGAGATATGATACAGATGTTGTGGTTGGATTTTGAATTTGTGATCTGATTCTGAATCAAATCTAATGATGACATATTGAGGTAGCATATGATCACCTAGATTATATATGCTAATGTTTTTGGTCTTATTATTTAAAAAAAATTTTGTAACATACCATTGGAACTAACCTTCGTTGCTCTTTTCTTTGTGTTGATTCTTTAGGTATCCTATCACCATGATCTTCAATGGAGTCCTCAATTTATTTTTTTAGTATGTTTACTTCCGTTGGCTGTGAGAAAATGTAATGAAGCTGTGAAATGTGATGACAAATGCAGAATCTTCTGAGAGCTAGAGAATTGTATCAATTCCATAGCTACTTCTTTTATTGCTTCAAAGAAAGAAGGGAACAAAGAATTTGAGATTTTTAGAATGGTAGAGAATATAAGTTGTCAGAAATCTAATTTTCATCTTATATTTTCTGTATAAGTATCCCAATCATAGATTGGTTTTCATACTCATACAATTATTATTATTATTATTGAATAATATATATATATGTGTGTGTGTGTGTGTGTGTGTGTGTGTGAAAAATAAAAAGAAGACTAAGTTGGGGAAGAAGAAAGATTCTTCTTCACCAACTTCATATCAGCATTGTCTTGAATTTTTTTGATAAATTCCTCCTTTGTAATTGGGTTATGATAGACTTTTAATCGATTTCCATTCACAAGAAGAGGTACCTTTTCTTCATCTATTGTCCTTATCCCAACTGATCCATTGCCAAATAATTTTTCGATCTCATAAGGCCCAAGCCAATGAGTCTATAATTTTCCTTGGAAGTCTTTGAACTTTGAGTCAAGCAAAATTGACCAATCTCCTACTTGAAACTTTCTTTATTTTATGTACTTATCATGCCATCTGGACCTTTGTTGCTCGATTAGATTGGTTATTTGAATTGCATCTTGTCTGATCTCATCAAGCTCATTAAGTTGCTCCATTCTGTGCTTCTGTGCTTCCCATAAATTAAGTCCCAATCTGAATGCTATTTTGAAGGTTTTGATCTGAAATTCTATGGGAAATAGGACTTTCTTCCCATAAACAAGTTCATAGGGAGTATGTACTATTTTATTCCTCCATGTAGTCCAGTAGGCCCATAAGGCTTCAGGAATCCTATCTGCCCAATCCCTCCTATGTAGAAGTGTAGTCTTTGTGAGGATTGCTTCGATCACTTTATTGGTGGACTCCACTTGATCATTTGCTTGTAGATGATAAGCAGTGGATTTTATATTTTTAATCATGTATTCATCCACAATATTCTACACCATCTTATATGTAAATTGAGATCCCTGATCTGACACAATTTCCCTTGGGACACCAAAACGAGTATCCTCAAAGAGAAATGAAACTACAACATCTTCAGCAGCATTAGAAAGTGCTTTACGCACTACCCTTTTAGTGACATAATCAGTGCAAACCAGAATGTACCTCTTTTGTCTTGATGGTGGATTGATAGGTCCAACAAAATTTAGGGCCCATTTTTCAAGTGGTTCGATGAGTACCTAAGGTTGTAAGGGAATTTCATCTGTAGGAACATGTTTCCCTATTCTTTGACAACTGTCACACCTTTTGACATACTCCTTGTCATCTTTAAATATGGATGGACAATAATATCTTAAATGAAGGATTTTATAGGAAATCCTCTTATCAACATAGTGTCCACCACAGGGTTCATCGTGGCATGCCTTCAATATTTCAGGCATTTCATATTCTTGAACACACCTTTTGATGATGAGATCTAGACCTGTTTTATACAATCCATCATTAACCCATGAGTATAATGCACTTGTTTGAATAGTTATTATTTTATCTCTAGGAAAAAAGTATGTTGGTAATTTTCTTGTAGCTAAGTAGTTAGAAATATCTGAAAGCCATGGAGATTTAGTAGTTATTGAAAATAGATATTCGTCGGGAAAATTATCCTCCACTCGATTATCATTATTGTTGTTTTTAATTCTAGACAATAAATCAACAACTGTGTTTTGTTTTCTAGGGTGGTCTAGAATGGTGATGTTAAATACTTGTAGGAGTAATAACCATCTTGTGATTCTACTATTAGTGATATATTTATTCATTAAGTACCTAATTGCGGAATGCTCTATGTGAATAAAGGTTTCATAGCCGGTGATGTAGTGTCTAAATTTGTTGATAACATGGACAACAACTAGAAATTTCTTTTTAGTTAGAATGTAATTTAACTCAAAAGGATTCAAATTTTTACAAGTGTAATAGATGGCATAGGGGATCAAATATTTTTTTCCTAGTACAACTCCCACAGTTGTATCTGAATCATTTGTTGAAATGTGAAAAGGTATTTTCCAATTTGGACCTCTTAAGATGGGTGTTTCAGAATTTTTTTCTTTTAAGGTTTCAAATGCCAATTAGCAATCAAGATTCCAATTGAATTCACAATCTTTGTTAAGCAGTTTGAAGAGTGAAAATTCTACTTTGGTGAATTTTTCTATAAATATTCTATAGTACCATGTAAATCCTAGAAAAATTTTAACATCCTTTTGAAAACTTGAAATTGATAATTTGGAGATGACTTCCACTTTAGATGTGTCTACTTTAATTCCATCCCCTGAAATGTGATGTCCTAAAACAATTCCTTTAGTAAACAACATAAAACATTTTTCACGAATTAATGAAATATTTTCTTCTTTGCATATTTTAAGAACCTTTTCCAAGTTTTCAAGAGCTTCTTCAAATGAATTTCCATAAATTGTAAAATCATCCATATATGCTTCAACACAATCATGTATTAGATCAGAGAAAATTCCTAATACTTACCTCTTGAATGTTGCAGGTTCATTGCAAAATCCAAAAGGAAGTACTCGGTAAGCATAGGTTCCCCATGGATAGGTGAATGTGGTTTTGTCTTCATCTTCAAGTGCTACTTGAATTTGGTTGTAACCACTAAAACCATCTAGAAATGAGAAATACTTCTTTCCTGCTAATGTATCTAATAATTTATCTATGAAAGGCAATGTAAAATGATATTTTAGAGTAGCCTTATTCAACTCTCGATAATCAATGCATACCCTCCATTTACCATTCCTTTTAGGTACAATCACAAAGGGAGAAACCCACTAACTGTTTGAAATTGGATAGATGAATTTTGCATTCAACAATTTTTTCAATTCTTCTTTCACAATATCCCTAAGATTTGGATTCATCCTTCTCTGAGGTTGTCTAATAGGTCTAGAGTTTTCCTCAATGTATATATGATGTATACAAGTCTCAGGACTAATCCATTTCATGTTAGTGTACTCCCATGCATATGCAGAAGAATGTTTTTGTAATGTTTTGATTAACTCTACTTGTTGGAGTTTTTCCAAGTTTTTGTTTATTTTTAAAGATTTCCCTGGAAATATTTCAACTTTAGAGTTACCAAATTCTTCCATAGAATACGAAGACATATGTCTAGATGAAAAGTATTCAATATTGCATTCTTCTTGAAAACTATAATCATCTTCAGATTGTGAGGATGTTTCAAAGTTTTCTATTGAATTTAAGATTTAACTTTATTCACTAATATGATAAATAGTAAAGAGAGGTTGAATCTCATTCTCATCATCTATCCATTCTTCATCTCCTATTTATGTTATTGTTTTTTCTGGAGGATATAGAGTGAATTTCTTCATTGAGTTGCCATAAAAAATAAACATATCACTGGATCTACAACTAATGAAAGCATCAACTGTAGCTAACCAAGGTCTCCCTAATTTAGTGGATGTCCCCCTAAGGTTGTTTTTGGGAGTTAGGATCATGAAGTCAACTAGATACTCCCAAGAATCTAAGGAAAAATATATATCTTCTAGTACACCATCTCGCTTGATTACTGATCTATCTGCTAATTGCAGTAATGTTGGTGTATACCGAAGGTTTGGAAGCCTAAGTTATTCCATAGTTTGTTTGCTCATGATGTTGATGGCTGCTCCTAAGTCAATTAAAGTATTTTTAATCTCAATGCCATTAATGTGTGTTTTTACAACTGGACTCTTTGGGTCCAAATATTTTTGTATGGCTATTTTTCCCATCATAATGTCAACAATTTTTCTTACTAACTGAATCCTTTTTATTTCTTTTGTTTTCCTTCCTGATTTTTTCTGCTCAACTCTCTTATTGTTTTGGGTAGAATATGAATCTCTTTAATAGCCTTTAACAAAGGAATTTTGATACATAAATTTTTCAATTCATCTAGAAAATCATAATTGGGAAACAATTTTTTTTTTCTATCCCTCTATCAATTTTTAATCTTTTAGGAAAAGGAGGGTTAGAAACATATACTGAAGGTTTCTCTATTATAGGAGTTTGGTTTATTGGATCTTTTTGTTTTTCATTTTCAGAATTTTGGTTTTGTTGAAGAGATGTCACTTATTTAGAACTTTTATTTTGCTATAAAGAAATTTCTTCATTAAAATCATCTTTTTCTTGAATAACAACAAAAGGATTTTCCCTTTCTAATATTCTACTAGATCTAAGTTGGACCTTGTTAAGATCTAGTGGGGTAATCATGTAAACTATAAAGTTTTTTCCTTCTATGTTATAGGCATTTTGAACATTTTTTTTGTTTGGGTTTGGTGATGGCTGGGAGGGTATTTGATTTGTTCTTTGTGGATATGGTAATGATAGTCGTGGATTCTGATTTTGGATTTGCGGTGGTTGATTTTGTTGTGGAAAATGTTGAGGAGGATAGTTTGGATAAGGTTGTGGATATTGGTGATACTGAGAGTATCTACCATAAGTATTTTTCATCCCTTGTGTCCAAGGTTGAGGCTGGGACCAAGGTTGTTGCCATGATGAATTCCAATTTTTTGGTGGGGGCTAATTATACATTTGGTTATTAAAACCTTGAGTTTGTGGCCCTTGCCATGGTCTTATAGAGACAAAACAAAGAGGATCTACTGAAGATGGAGTTGCTTCTTCTCCTTGAAAGATGGCCTTAAGACCTGATATAGAGGGACATTTTTTGTTTCATGATTTTCTGCACAAATAACACAGGTCTCTATGACCTTTACATCAAGAGGAAATTATCTCAAAGCATGTTTCTTTCTGCATTTAGGACAGAAAATAGTTAAGGCATCAATTTCATCTTTCTGTTTTTTATGTAATTTCATTGTGTATATTTGTTCACTAAGACTCCCTAAGATATTTATCTTAAATTCATCAAGCATATTTCCAATTTCTTCCCCACTCACTATTCTAGTTGCACATTATTTATTCTAGAGAGAATAGGATCCCTTCTATTTTTCTGAGTTTTTTATTTTCCTCTTGAGAGATGAATCCATAATTCAGCAATTTCAGGTAATGGTAATTGAGAGATATCTCCTTTTCCCATCATGTTAAGGATATCTATCCATTCATCTCTAATGGTTTTTAGTAAGAAATATTTTAAAGTATCTTGATCTAAATTTTCCATATTAGCTCTCTTGATATTATAATTGAATCTCTCAATTAGATCTTCTAAGTTTTCATCCTCTCGCTGCATCATCTTAAATACTTCATCCTTCTTATTAATAGGTGTGCAATAATCCAAATATATTTGAAAACATGCACTTTTCATATCATCCCATGTCTTAATAGACTATGTTATCAAACCCATGAACCATTTTAGAGTTGCACCCTTGAGTGTTGCAAGGAATAGATTAAATTTTTGAGAGTCTTGTAAGTAGTCATAAGATCTACATAAGACTTAAAATTCAAATAAAAATATTTCAGGATCCTCAATCCTTAATCCATGGAAATTGGGAAGGACGGAAGGTGAAATATTTTTCATTGTAAAATTTGTATCCTCATTAACTATAGGAAATCCAACAGAGTTAGGATCTCCTCTGCATCTACCTCTTCCTCCTTATATTCCTCCACCTCGTCCTCTACCTATTACTCCCCCTCTTAGGGCTTCTCCATTCAGAATTTCTCCATGGCCTTCTTGTTCTGCCATTGTAGATTCCTCAGGGCTAATGTAAGGTTCTAACTATAGGGTTAATTTTTCTTCCTCTGGTTCTTCTATCAATGGAATATTGAAGAAAGTTTCTTCTTCTTCTTCCTCACTAGGGATTTATAACTCTTGAGCCATAATATGTTCTCATGTAGAGGTGAAAAAGGTTACTCCTTCTATTGGAGATCTAGGATCCTCCTCTTCTAAGACTGCCTCAATAGATGAATTTGGAGAATCTACTACTTGGATTTCTGATCGTAAGACTTCAGGAAGTCTATGCCTTGAGGTGAAAAATGGGATATGAGTTTGAGATGGTGGTGTGGAACTATGTGGTCTTTGTGGGGTGAGTGGTGTTGCAGGAATCAAACTTCTACCTCTAGATATGAATCTAGCCCTAGAGTCTCTTTCTCTACACATGTCATTTTTTTATTTTATATATATATTTTTTCTGTAAGAAATAATGATTCCTAATTTCACTTCCTCGGCAATGGCGCCAAAATTTTGAGTCAATTTGATGTCTCGAATTTCTATCATGAATTATCGACCGAGGTTAGTAATTTGATGAAGTGAGGTGCACTATATGTGCTTAGGTAACCTTGTTCTATTACTTTGTTGTGTAGGTTTATGTTGTTTTGGGGGATTTTGTATCTTATGTCTAAAATTTGGTCTAAGGATTGAAATCTCTTAATGCTAGTGAATACTCAAATCCAAATTAATTTTGATGATGAAAACTAATTCTTAAAGAAGGAAAAAATGAAATGTTGTTTTTATTCTAAAGAAAGAAATTGAATTACAAACTATTTTTAATGTAACATGAAATCTAAAAGAAGGAAGAAAAGTAAATGTTCACCAATTAATATAAATTGCATAAAAATGAATCAAGCTTTGAATGATGTTAGTAGGCCAGCAAAACATCTATGAAAAACATCTAACTAGTTTAAAAAAGAGTATTATTCTAGATCTGATTGCATTTAAATGACAAGATGAAATCAATTCCTACCTTATCCATTGAAAGCTCCTAGTATTATGAAAACAGAGCATAACTCTAATTTAATTCTATCTTAACTTATTTTAATTCTATTACATGGATTGAAAGCATAAATCCTATCACTAAGAATTGAAATGATAGTGTTGAATTGAAATTGAAAGAAAGTACAAAGCATGAAACTATGACTGTTGTGTGACCAAATACCCAAATCTGGTCCAATTGGAAAATGACATACCCACCTTCTTGCGATGACTTAGCGAGCACAAGATTACATAGCTAATTGGAAATTTAATCTAAGAAATCATTCGTGAAATTAATCTACAAAGTAGGGAAAAATTGAAACTATGAATTGGCAGGAAATTGTCTATGAAATCAATGCGAATTTAACTATGAAATTGACAAGAATAGAAATAACAATTAACAGGAAATGAAATAACGAAATTCAAACTAAAAAAAACCGAAAACTTATTTTTCGTGCAGGGGACCTCTGTAACAGAATGATTTGAAAATATAATGGACTATGTGCGCATCAAAGGATCTGGAATTGGTCTTCTAATTATCAAAAATAGAGTTTCAAAGGCGTACACTGTATTATAAAAAAATAGGATTGTTTCTGGTTTCAAAATGACCGATATTTAAACAAGTTTTAGATTCAACTGTTTGAGGTGTTTCCTCTTATAGATAGCAATTAGAACTGAAATTTAGAAGTATAAACAAAATAAAATTCTTATTGGCTATCTCTCGATTTTCTACGTCAGAGAAAATCGAGAGTATCTCGTTTGCAGATCACACTCCTTGACCAACCTTGACCGTGAGCATAGGCACGTTTTATTTTCGAATTCGAATAGGTGGATGGGATACAATATATGTGTGGATCATCCCTGAGATACCCATGTGACCCATTCCATTATTTTCTTATCAAAACCTATTAAACCATAACAGTAGCTGCTGAAACAATGATTAGTTGCAGAATTGCACACATTCTGTAGCTAGTTACAGAAATTCATTCCAATAACAAGAAACATCATAATATAAAGTAGATATCATTGAATGCTTTCTCTGACATGGAATATGTCAATTATCATTGATTGGAGTCATGAATTTGTGAAAAAGGAAGGAATAAATGATGAAAAATGGTGTCAAAGTAAGAACAATTTGTAGGTTCAACATACCCCCACTAAGAAACCATTGCATGTGTTCATGCAATTTCCCAAAAATGTGAGCTTTCACCTCCTATTGGATTTTTTCTAATACCTCTGCTAACACATCCAAATTCCTCTTCTTTCCTTTCCTTGAAATTATTGTCATTCTAGGTTTTCTCATAAGGAGTTTTTACTTGAGGCTGATGACTTTCTTGTTCAGATATTTGTTATTTTTCTTTAGCTTCTTATTCTTCTTATACCACAACACCAAATGTAAGATGGTGTTATAATTTATGACCTTCTCGAAGTGATTATGTTATTTCAAAGTTTCATTTTCCTGTTTAATGTGCCTGTTCAGTATCTCCATTTCATAAATTTCTTACTTGTTGGTGTTTACTAGAGGTTCTTGTGGACAGACAAACTACTCCTCTACACTTGGATTTTCTTCTGCATGTCTCTTATCTAATGACTCAATATAATCATATATCTCTTATTCTGTTGGGTCAATTTCTAGGGATTTCCTGCTTGGAATGTGTACATGACTATGTGTAGGAGAATGTATAGGACTGTGTGTAGGAGAGATAGTGATGGGCGATGGCAGTTGGGGCTCCTCATATAAATTGACAAATTCTGCCTCCTGTAATGGTTTTTTCTTGAAGAGTTTACAAATTTGAGAGATTCTCCTTGGCTATGGAGGGTTTAGATCTTTTGAACTTGTAAATTTTCTCTTTTTCTCTACATTGCCTCTATTTTTTGCTCTACTATGTTTCTTATTCTTCATTAGCTCTGCAATGGTGAGTTCTTCCTCTTCTTTCTGAGGTTGAGGTGAGGATTCCTTATCAATGCATGTATCAAATTTTCTCCTTCTACTTTTTCTGGTTTTTTCATCCTTGGGCTGCTCTGGCTCATATTGAAAGTGATTTCTGATTACAAAACTTTCCCACGAGTCTCCTACAATTTTTAAATGGAATTCAAGAAGTATTTTTATAAGTCCATGATAGTTCATGGTATTGTCTATGAATTGGACTCTTTTCTGGACATTTGTTGAAATTTTCTTTAGGTTATTCAGCAAGAAGTAAGGGAGTTTTATTTCTCCATCCTCCAAAATTTTCATCAAAAACTGGGCATGATAAAAAAACATATAGCCAAATCTTCCCTCACAAGTAACAAACTTTTGTAAAATTAAAAGTATATTTCTCCACTTATTTTTGAGTGCTGAACTGGAAATTCATTTCTTGTAAACAGGAGTGTCCATACCTGGATTATTCAGAAAAAATTTCTGTTCTTCACTGTGAATTTCCTTGTTTTAAACCACCTTTCGCTATTTCTTGGGAGTTTTATAGCTTCGGCCGCAAATGCTTCTGTCACTGAGAATTTTATATCTTCAATTTCGACCTCTGTCCCTTCGAAATATCTTGCAAAAGAATTTGTAACCTCCTTATGGAATGCATCAAATTTCTCTATAAACCAGAGCTATTTCACTTTCTGCAGCATTTCCTTTACCTGAGGATAACCCTCCATGAATTTCGCCCCCATAGGTTCAGTTCTCACTATCAGATCCATGTCTTTGTCGTGAGGATTTTTACCTACAAGGTTAAGGATGTTGAGGGTTTATAGAGAAGTACAGGTGAAATAGATATTCGGTGAGGTTTTAAAGGAATGTGGATGAGTGGGTTACGAAAGTAAGACATGACCATTAGTCATTAATAGGAAAACAATTATCAATTATTATGAGATATGATACAGATGATGTGTTTGGATTGTGAATTTTTGATGTGATTATGAATAAAATATAATGATGACATATTGAGGTAGCATATGACTACCTACATTATATATGCTAATGTTTTTGTTCTTATTATTTTAAAAAAAAAATTTAACATACATTTGGAACTAACCTTTGTTGCTCTTTTCTTTGTGTTGATTCTTCAGGTATATTGTTAGCATGATCTTCAATGGAGTCCTAAATTTATTTTGTTTAGTATGTTTGCTTCAGTTGGTTGTAATAAAATGTAACAGATCTTCAGAATGTGATGACAGCTACAGAATCTCCTGAGAGCTGCAGAATTGTAGCAATTTTGTAGCTACTTCTTTTATTTCTTCAGAGAAAGAAAGGGAACAAAGAATTTGCGATTTTTAGAATGGGAGAAAATATAAGATGCCATAAATATGATTTTCATCTTATATTTTTTGTGTAATAATGCCAATCATAGATTGGTTTTCATACTTATTAGTGAGCCCTAGTATTGCACCAAGAATGCTGCAACTCCTAGGGGCTGCCCTAGTTTACTTTATCAACCAGGGGATCGTACAAACTTTGAGGTGACAGCGCAATATACATAGCAGATGCATTTTGTTCATGTCATCCTCTTCTTCATCACAAACTGGTGCTATTTCTTAAATTAGGAGAACAACTGAAAAGTAAATTGCTAGGAGGAAATGACAGAAAGGAAACCGAACTAAATTTCTGGGAAGGAATGCCAAGAATGAAACTAATTTAATTTGCAGAAAACAGATAGCAGAAAGGAAACTAATTCTAAACCACACTTAACTTGTCCAAATGGCTAAATGCACTCTACCTATCCTATGATCTATCTACCATACTCCTATCCATGCAACTAAACTATCCATGAATTAATTTTAATTTAAAAGAATTAATTTGCAGCTTAGAGGGAAGAAAAAGGGCTAAGAGGGAAAATGGGGGGTTTAACACATGAAATGAGGTTTGGAAGCGGAAAGAGGGGGTTAAACCCTTAGAAAACTTTATGATAGGGTGAGAAATGGATTTTGAGCTGACATAGCGGGTTAAACCCTTAGGAAACCTTATTATAACACAAGAAGTGACTTCGGAGCAAGAAGAACTCAGAAATGCGATGGCAGAATGCAATGGACAACATAAGTTGCGATGTGCAATGTCGCAATCACAACTTCACAAGTTTAAATGGATGGAAGTAAGGACTTAGCAGAATGAACTAAATAGTTCATAGTGCGAAGTGCGAAGAGTGACATGGCGGGTCACGAATCACAATATCGCAAGTTTACAAGGGTAGCGGTAAGGATTAACAGGAATAAACTAAATGGTGTGCAGTGCAAAGTGCGAAGAGTGATGTGGTAGGTCGCAAATCGCAATATTGCAAGTTTACAAGGATAGTGGTAAGGATTAATGGGAATAAACTAAAATGTGCGAAATGTGATTTGCGCTACAATAAAGGTTGCGAACGGTGATTTGTGATGTGATAAGTTCCGCGGGATATGATTTGTGATGTGGTAAGTTCTGCAGGATGCGATTTGTGATGGGGATGACGTGGCGGTGGAAAAGGCTAAGAGTTATGATTTGCAATTTCGCAATCGCAAAGAATGAGCGGTGAGTGTTAACGGTAGAAGGTAATCAATGCGAAGTGTGATTTGCGATTTCGCAATATCGCAATCACAAGGAATGGGTGATAAATTTTAAGGTAATTGTTAAATGTTGTGATTGTGAAGTGTGATGTATGGTGGTGGGGGTCTTGAAGAGCAAAGGAAAAGGTTGGGTTTTTGGTGGTTCTATATGGTTTTTCACGTGTTTTTTGTAAAAAGGGTAAGGCGACCGTGAACGGATAAAAACAGAGAAGTAAGGCTGAAGAACTTAAGGGTGTTCAAAAGAAGGTAAGTGCAGCACTAAGGTGAGAAGTAAAGGAGGGAAATGGAAGCGTAAGAGCAGTGCTTAGAAGTGAAGCATACTTGCAGATTCATGTATGGGAAATAGACAGAAATGCAGGATGAAATAGTGAAGGAAAGGCTTGGACTTGGTATTACAAATTCTTCCCCGAACTCGAACAGAAAGAAATTTTGGCCTATGGGAAGGACTACCACTACTCGAACTCTATTAACAGAGATGAGAGGGGGGATACTTGACCACAGTTTTGGAGTTTTTCCTCTATTTAATTATGCATAAGTGATTAAAACTACAACAACACAAAAACTAAATAGAAATGAAACTTATCATAAGCAAATATAACTTAAATGACAGAGGCAAAACTAGCTAAATGACAGAAAGGAAAATATAATAACAACTGAGAAGTTGAGGCACATGGATTGGGCCCTAACCCACAAGCCTATCCCTCTGAACTTAAATCAATCAAATGAAATTAATATGCTCATTTCATAAAAGAATAATTGCATACATATCTAAAAATTTTGATCCCTGAATAAAAAAAAAAGCTTCAATAGTTCACAACAATAATTCTGAATGGAAGTGAGACTAGGATAGACTAACTCTTCCTAGCTCTAGCTCTGCTCTATTTATTCTATAGGAAAACTACCAACAGCTCCCTAGAAAATGGTGATTGAGTCCACTGGAATCCAAGTAAACCAAGATTGATTGCTCTCCTCTTTGAGTTGCTCATCTGCCTCTAGAATTCGAATTGCTGGAGAGAATCCTTGGGGATCCTTCGGCTACTTGTGGAATTTGAATTGCTGGAGAGAATCTTTGGGATCCTTCGGATGCCTTTGAGGGTGGAAAATCATCCTATAATTTCTCCTTTTTATCTCCTCCAAGTCTTTGTGATAAAATATTTATAAAAATGCTTAATAAGTCATTCTTTTCTACACTCAACCTTATATTAGGCACTCAAAGTATGTTAGCCTTAATCACCACCCATACTAGCATCATAACCCAAATAATAATAAAAATGCAATAAAAATAGATCTAAGAAGGCAAAAAGGTGACTATTAAGCTCTCCAAATATGTCTAATGATGAATCTCATCATCACCCCCCTACTGAATGGTTGCTCATCCTTTGAGAAATTGATCCACCCCCTCCATTTCCTTCAAAGCTTTGACAACCCCCCTGATTTCCTGAGGAAGAAGTGTGGGATTTTCCCCAAGGGGGTAAAATCCATCATTATTTTGTACATTCTCCCATTCTCTATCTTGTGCATCTGTGTCCTCTTCATCAGTCAGCCCCAATAGCAAAGGCGAGCTTAGCTTTAGTCCGAACCATCGGATATTTTTGGCCTGCATGGCCTTCTTGTATAATGGTGCTATTTCCAATGCACTCCTGATTATTTCTGGAGTATGATACTCCCTGTTCTTGAGGCTATGTGGAAGGTTATTATATCTCCTCTGGCTGCCCATAATGCACTCCTATTCTATCTGCATGGAAACATCATCAAAGTGGCCTATCACCTGGTTTTGAGTCTGAAGGTAGCTTTCAACCAGTGCAGGGTCCTTTTCAATCTCTCGATGGTTAAGGATGACTCCTCTTGGGCTGAACACTTCTGGTCTGAGATATAAGGGTTCTCTATTTCTTCTTCCCATGACCCTTGATATCTCTTTGGCTCTATTTTCCTCATTCACTATCCAAGATGATAGATCCATTAACTACATATCCCCCATTGTAGGATTGGGGTCCCAAATCTCCAGATTTGTCAGCACAAAGTTATGCATATAAAACTCTGCCATCTTTTCCTAATCAACTATGTTGGCTTGCTTGTAAAAATTCATGAATTGCCTAAAGTCTTGGAAAGGGATTGATCCATGGGAGGCTAGAGTGTTTATTTGAAATATAAGCCATTGTTCTTTGAGCTACATGGCATATGAGTCAGAGGGGAATCTGTGTTGAAGGGCTTCTATGCATAAGTCCGCCATGGTGGCTACGTTCTCCTCTTTTTGCTGCAATTGCTCCTTTAGCGCTACATTCTATGCACGTGCCTTCCGCATATACTCCTTTAGAGATATTTCTTCGATTCTTTCCTCCCCCCTTGGTTATTCTTAAATCATGATCGGGCTTATGGGAGAATTTTTTGGCTTTCCCTGATTCTTGTCAACTCCAAAATACCTAGAGGTCTGCCTTTTTCTTTTTTGGCTCAGAGGAGCCATGGTGGCAGTTATATTTTTGTAGTGAGGGGATGTGATGCTGGGTTGTGAGTCTGTGTCTCACCCACTTGCTTCTATATCTATGAATTCTATGGCCATATCTTTTGTTTTTCTTTGGCCATTTGTCTCTCTCTCTCTTCTTCTTCTGGTTCTTCTTGTTTCTGCTGGTTCTTCCTCCTTTTCTTCTGGTTTTTCTTGTTTCTTCTGGTTCTACCTCGGGTTTCTTCTATATTTGTTTTCTTTTTGGTTCTTCTTCTTCTTCTTCAAGCATTATGTCCTTCCATCGGTCCTCTCCCTCTAAAAATTGTGAATTCACTGGTTTGGATGAGACACCATCTTCTTTTATTAGATGACACAACTAAATTTGGAGTGCCAATATAACTTCGCTCAACTCCAGTTCTGTCGTAGACAATTGGTTCCTACTCGCTGTTAATTTAGGATGGACTGTGATTTTTACTCCCCTTGTTATCCTCTACTCCACTGATTTAAAAATTTTATTTTTCATGCCCAGGTGGCATCTAATCCTAGTTTTATTGCAGCCATACCTCACGGTGGTGGTCGAGTTCACTCACCACCTTTCTGCCCCTCAAACTCTAAGTCTGAAAATTAATTATTTCTGGCTATTATGAATGTGTAGCAAGGGGTGATAGCTTATACCTGAGTTTACCATTGTTTCCAAGGTGGTTGCAGGAGCTATAAGTTTGAGACAAGCCTTTTTCAATGTTGTGTTCTTCACCATATTCCTTTTTTCTTAGTGAACAACTTGTTGAAGGAGCAGCTTCCTGAATGAGCTACCAATATTTGTCTATTGTTTATCTCCACTGTGGATGTCACGTGGGGTGCTTGAGATGCCATGGGTGGCATTATCATTCTCCTATAGTATGTTATGCAGTTGCCCTTGTTGTCCTTCTTAGTAGTCCATGAACAAATTTTTTTTTGAAGGAACTTCCTGATGTTTGTAGCAGTCTGTTTGTGTGCTACTTCTCTTGCTACATTATGCTCAGGAATGGAGGAGTGTGGTGTATGGAGGTGATGGAGGAAGTTATGAAGATGAATGGATTGAATGATGGGATGGACAGCAAGATAGAATAAGGGAAAAGAAGATGAATGCTTCCCCGTGTTTTCCAGAAACCAGTAACAACTTGCAAAATAACCAACAAATAAAAACACAGTGATGCAGATGGAATTTTTGGTTTTTTTCTTTTTCCATTTTTTCTTTTTTTTCGAAAAAAAGAGGGCTGCCTCCATGGAGGTTTTCAACCCATAAACTTGCCTTAGGAGCCTCAGATAGGTTTTAACCCATGGATCTTTATTATTTTTTTGTTCCCACCCCCCCCCCACCCTTTTTTTGAGAAAGTGAGCTGCCTCCATCTAGGTTTTCAACCCACGGGCTTATTCTTTTTTCTTTTTTTTCTTTTAGGATGTGTGGGAAACTATGGATTTTCCCATCACATACACCTCTCTACTTATTGAATTGATGAATTATTCCCTTGACAAAGGCTTCTTGTAAATTTTAAGTGTGTGACCATTGACATGCAAGGGGATCCCTTCCTCATCTATGGTCCTGATTTGAACTGCGCTATTATCAAAGCATTTCTCCACTGTGTAAGGCCCCAACCATATTGTCATCCGCTGGCCTTTGAATTCTTTAAAAATTGAATAATAAAACAGTGCCCAATATCCTTCTTATAATCTCTTTTCTTTGATGTTCTTTTCATGCCATACCTTCCTTTGTAGCTGAACTACCTCTGTGTGAAGAAGTTCTTACATCTTGAAGTCATCCAATCCATTTATTTGCAGCAACCTCTCTTTTTGGGCAGTTGTTAGATCTAGATTTAATTCAACTTCCATTCTTAAAGTATTGAATTCAAAATTAAATTAAGTAGAGCTTTCTTACCATAGACTAGTTCATAAGGAGTGAATCTTATTGTTGTATTCCAATTGGTGTTGTAGGCCCAAGTAGCTTCTACCAATCTATCTGCCTAATATTTTCTACTACTGCTCACAACCTTGGTGAGGATGCTCTCTAAAGATCTATTAGTTACTTCTAGTTGGCCATTCGCTTGAGGGTGATAGGCAATAGAGGTTCTATGCTTAATCTTTTCATTCCTCAAAATATTCTCAATGAGGTGAGAGGTGAACTGTGATCCCTGATTAGTGACAATTTATTTGGGATATCCAAATTTGTAAAACATATTCTCCCTCAGAATTCCTTCTACTTTTTCTTCGGTTTCTACCTTCACTGTTTTTTCTTCAGCCCACTTTTTTAGGTAATCAGTGCAGACTATGATATAATTCTTTTTTCTGAATGGTGGATCGATGAGTCCAACAAATTCCATGCCCCACTTGTCAAATGACTTACAAGTCACCTGAGGGTGTAAAGGAATTTCATCCCTTTGTGTGGGTTTCCCTAGCCTTTGATACTAGTCAGACCTGCTGGTGTATCTTCTAGAATCTTGGTGAAGGGTAGGCCAATAGTAACCCACCTGCAAAACTTGTAAGCATTTATCTTTGCAGCAAAGTGGCCTCCACATGGGCTCTCATGACATTCGGAGAGGATATCAAAAAATTCTTCCTCCCTCAAACATATTCTTAGGATTTGATCAGGACCTAGCTTGAATATATTCCACCCAATCCATGTGAAAGGGGCATTTTTTTTATGATTCTGATCTTCTCCCTGAATGAAAGATTAGGAGGGAGTCTTCCAGCAACCAAGTAGTTGGCTATATCAGGGAACAATGGTGAGAGTGCTGATATGGAAAAGAGCTATTCATCTGGCAGCTGGTCATCCACCATTCCTTCTTCACTTGCAGGGAGAACTAACCTGGACAAAAAATCTGCGACAACATTTTCCTTTCCAGGTTTATCAACAATATTCAAATCAAATTGCTGCAAAAGTAACAACCATCTAATTATTCTAGCATTAACATCTGATTTTTTCATTAAATACTTGATGGTTGCATGGTCAATGTGAACAAAGGTCTGATATCCAATGACATAATGGCTGAATTTGTTCAATGCATGGATAATGGCCAACATCTCCTTCTCAGTAACAGTATAATTTAGCTCGATTTTGGACAAATTATTGCTCATGAAATAAATGACATAAGGTATTTTGTCATCTAATTGTCCTAATGCTGCCCCTACAGCTTTATCGGATGCGTCAGTGTGGATGTGGAAAGGCAAAGTATAATTTGGATCTCGGAGGATGGGGGCAGTAGTCAAATACTTCTTATGAGCTCAAAAGCCTCTTGACAAGGACCAGACTAAATAAACAAAGAATCTTTGGCCAATAACCCAAATAATGGCAAAGCCATCTTGCTGAAATATTTGATGAACCTTCAATAATAACCATCTAAGCCTAAGAAACCCCTGACATCTTTCTACTTTTGAGGAGAAGGTACCCTTTTGATGATAGTGATTTTGTTCAGGTCTACCAATATTCCTGCTTTGGATGTGGAGTGTCCTAATACAACCCCTACTTTATTTAGGAATTCACACTTTTATGGGCTCAAGGAGAGATGCATCTCAATGCACCTTATTAGTACTTTACCCAAATTGCAGAGAGCTTCCTGGAAGCCATCCCCATATAGTGTGAAATCATCCATGTAAATTTTGACAGTGTCATGGACTAGCTCAGAAAATATGTTGAGGACAGCTCTCTGGAAGGTGGTTGGGGCATTGCATAACCCAAAGGGCAGGACTCTATAAGCAAAGGTACCCCAAGGGTAGGTGAAAGTAGTCTTATCCTGGTCTTCAGGGCTGATTTGAATATGATTGTACCCACTGAACCCATCTAAGAAGGAAAAGAACTTCTTCCATGCAAGGCCATCCAGGACATGGTCTATAAAGGGAAAAGGGAAATGGTCTTTCTTGGTGGCTTTGTTAAGTTCTCGATAATCAACACAAATTCACCACTTCCCATTCTTCTTTGGGACTAGGACAAGAGGAGATACCTACTCACTATCGGATATAGGATATAAGAACCCCTAATCCAATAGTTTCTGCAGCTCTTCTTTGACTATGTCCCTTAGAGCTGGGTTCATCCTTTTTTGGGATTGTCTCATAGGCTTGCATCCTTCCTTGATGTAAATGTGATGTCTACATACTGAAGGATGCACCCCTTTCATGTCCTTGTAATCCCAAGAAAATGCTTCAAGATTTTCTTTCAAAAGTTGGCATAGCTTCTTCTCTTCTTCATTTGAGAGGTTTGGGTTGATTTTCATAGATATGGATGGGCCAAAATCGACAGACTTGGTGGTTTGAGATGTTGTCTCAACTGATTGCACTTCCATCCAAGGTTGGCTTTTAGAATCTTTGACTAGGGTTTCAAGAGGAGCATTAGTGGATGACTAGTTTTGAATGGCATGGTCGATGAGTTCATCTTCATCAAGCTGCCCTCCTCTAAGGATATCATCTATGGTACACATAGGGGTAGTGTTATATAACTCATCTTCTTCATCCTCCAACCATATAGGGAGATCATGATCAATGGAAGGCTAGGCTGGAAGATATACCAGTACCTATTTAGACAAAGGCCCATTTTTGATAGTCATGTTTCCAGCCCAACAACTAATATAAGTTTCTGCAGTGGCTAACCAAGGTCTCCCTAGGATGAGAGGATAACCATTAAACTTGGTTTTTGGCTGCATGACCAGTAAATCTGTAGGATACTCCCAAGATTCAATGGTAACCATAACATCCTCAACAATTACTTCCAAAGTTAATGTGGACCGATCTGCAAGTTGAAGAACTATTGTGGTTTTCGTCAAAGTCCCTTGGAGATTAAGTTTCAACATAGTTTCCTTGGTCATGATATTAATGGAAAACCCTAAATCAATTAGAGTGTTGGAGAATATGACACCATCTATATGTAAATCAACAACTGTGCTACTAGTGTCCAGGTATTTTGGAAATATCACCTTCCCCAGCATCAAGTCAGGTAGTTGTCCTACCACATTGATGGTGGGGGTATCTCTCTTCCTCCTTCTAAGTTTCTTGAATAAATTTTATTTGATGATACTATTGTAGATAGGGAGACCCTTAATGGCCTAGAGAAGTGGTATATTTACCCACAAATTTTACAATTCTCCTAGGATTTCAGTCTCCTCTAGGGTGTGCTCACTAGGGTGGATCAAGCGCTAGGGAAAAGGAGGTTGTTGGATCTGAGTGTTATCTTCTTCCTTTCCCTCCTCAACCTGTACAAGTGGAGATGGGGGATGTTTTTTTGGGAGTACTCTTCCCGACCTGAGATTAACCTCCAATATCTCCACAACATAAGCTGGATGAGATGTTTCTCCACTAGGAGCCTATTGTGTCTGTCTGTTGTTCGGGTTCGGATTGGGTTGTGCAGGTATAGGTAGCCTAGGTGGAGCAGCATGAGTAAGCTGAGGTTGAGGTTGGGGTGGAGGCATTAGAGTAGGTAGTTGATTTTTTTGAGGCCTCCACCCTTGCGATGGATTGTTCCATTGAGGTTGTTGTGGAACATACTGCTGAAATGGTTGGTTTACTGGCCGAGGATGATATGAAGGGTTGGAAGGCCAAGTAGGAGGTGTAGACCATGATGGAGGAGTGGGGGTGTGCCAAGGTTTCATGGGTGCACTCACATTGTTGTAATAGTAAGAGTGAGGTGCACCTTGTATACCTTGTTGATATGGATGAGGGCCCTGAGGCCTTCTCTAGTTAATGAAACAGAGTTTCTCTAGCATTGTTTCCCCACCTTGATATACAACTTAAGTCCAGGAAAGGAGGGACACTTGTCTATGGCATGATTATTTTCACAGACTAAGCAAACCTCTATGACATTCAGTGGAGATTCATTCCTTGGTTGTTTCCTGGTACATCTAGGAAAAAATATGGCCAGGGATCTCTTTGCTTCCTCTTGCTTTCTTTTGACTAGCATTATGTCCATTTGAAAAGCAAAGGTGTGCAACATGTATCTCTTGAAGTCCTCTAGCATGTTTCCAGTATCATTTTTTATGAAGGTGGAAGAGGAAGGGGTATTGGATGTACTTTGGCTAGCTCTGCCCTTCTTCCTAAATTCCCTAGAATGGTTCCAGAAGACATTTTTGATTTTTTCATAGGGTTGTTGGTAGATATCTCCCCCTGATAACATATTCAAGGTTTATATCATCTCTTCACTGATCCCTTGAAGAAGTACAAGTTTGAGTGAGTTAGGATCAAGAGTACAGTTGGCTCTCTTATAGTTCAATTGAAACATCTCTTCATAATCCTCTAGGGATTCATCACGCCCTAGAGTCATCCTAAATATCTCATCCTTGGTTTCCTTGGACCTACAATAGTATTTATACTTGTTGTTGAAGGTCTCTTCCATTTATGCCTAGGTAGTGATGTTATCCCTAAGCATACCCATGAACCAGCGCAAGGATGCATCCTTAAGGGTGGATGGGAATACCTTCAACTTTTGATCATCAGAGGTGTAGTCATAATTCCTATAGACAACATAAAATTCAAACATGAATGTGTCAAGGTCATTAGAGGTAAGTCATGGAAGTGTGGAAGAGCTGAGGGGATAATGCTTTTCATCTTAGTGTCCCCATCTACCTCTCTTATGGGAAAGGCTCTCTGGGTCCCAGCCATGGTTAAGATAGGTCACTAAAAGGAAAAGACCCTCTAGCCGACGTTATAAAGGAGGTTTTTAGTGTTATAAAATTGGCCAAAATTGTCAAAAAATCATATGCTACCACATCTGTTTTTGGTAACGAAGGTTTTGGCAGAGCTTTTAATGGAAATTCAACACAACTAAAAAAAAAAGGGGAGCCGGAGGTTATTACAGATGTTTTTTCATTGGTTCTCTTATCAGGATTTAACACATTGGTGCGTATCGGTAGACAGTGCACCAGGGTAGTCAAAGGAAAATGCACTGGGCCATTAAGGAAAATAACAACACCAGGCCTGGTGTTGGTGATACAACGTATGGGGCCATTCTAATTGGTCTTGGGATTTGAGCGATGCCCATAGGTTGTATCAATGCGCCAGTGTGTATGATTATATAAATGCCCCGGTGCATCATATCACACAAGTGCACCGAGGTTTATAATTGGTATCGGTATTCGTGCAGTGCAAATATGTCATACAAATGCACCGGCACTTATCGACACATAAACTCCTTGATGCGTACTATCACACAAATGCACCGAGATTTGTAATTGGTATCAATATTCATGTGGTGCCTATTGGTCATCCAAATGCGCAGGTGCGTATAGATAGAAAAAATGCCCCAGTGCATAGTATCACACAGATGCACCACAATTTATAATTGGTATCGGTATTTGTGTGGTGCTCATAGGTGGTGAAACAACACCGGTGTGTATAGATACATAAACACACCGGAGCGCCATACCGCACAAACGCCTCGATATTTTTAACTGGTTTGGGTATTTGTGCGGTCCCAATAGGTAGTAAAAATGCACCGATGCGCTTAATAATATAAGCGCACCGGTTTTCATTTTGTATTTTTTAGAAACATCGACCTGTGGCAGTGCAATTATTGTGATTGTTTTAAATTCATTATTCATCAAAAGTCGACACATATTATAACAATATTCATATTAATTAAACTTTAATTAATGGATTTGAATGTGATGTTTAGATTAATTTGTTATATGATATCATATTTATTGTGGTTTTTTAAAATTCATTATTCATCAAAAGTCGACACATATATATGTTATAACAATATTCATATGAATTAAATTTTTATTACTGCATTTGAGAACGACAATGGAGAACACAATAGAATAAATTAAAACATTTTTTATTATATATATATATATATATATATATATATATATATATGAATAAGACATTCTTTGTCATACAAAATGGGACGGTTATTGGTATCCCTTTATCTTTCAATTGGGACACTATGTCCATTACATTAAAGAAAATGTTTGATTTCACAGACATTTTTCTAAAAATAGTACAACGCCTTGCTTTTATATCCAAACATAGTGATCATCATTCTTCGCTTGAACTACTATAACTGCTAGAGCTACTTCCATGACTTGGGTTATTTTCAAAAATGTTTTGTTCACGACATTGTTTATTTTCTTCTTCTTCACATTCTTCCATCTACAAACATAAAAATAAATTGTAATGAGTGTATATACATTGGTGAGAATAATGAAAATTGCAATATTAAATAATATACATCAATGTAAATTGAAAAGAAATGACATACCAATGCAAAAATTGACTCGTAAACTATACACATTCTTTCAAAACCATGTAACATGCCATCTTTCAAGATTTAATCTATTGGCACAGTGTCATACTTTGTTTCCTGCAAGTTTTATACCCCATAAGAAATCATATATTTAATATAAAATATTTATTTTTTCTATTAATTATAGACGGAGCTAAGTAAAACAATATCGATAGATGCTTACAAATTCCACAATTAAGTTCTGATATGCCAACATATACGCACAACCCATATTTAAACCAATTTCAATCAATTCCTCTGATGGTTCTTCTTTGTATGTTAGCACCTGTTTGGAGACATTCAATGATGATTTTTGTAAAAAAACTTAAAAATACAAAAATGAATTCTAGTTAAGTTGTTATAAGGAAGTAACAATTACTCACAAACTTCGATATCAATCCTTTTCTTCCTTGCGTCCTATTTTATGTGCTAAATGGGTTCCATTTTCTTTTCTTTTCTATAAGAAAATACTTGAAGATTAATATTTAATGCTAAATTGTTTATTTATTTTACCTAATGATCAAAAAATTCAAAGATTACATATTACATTTGAAGAATGTTGTTGTTGAGATGGCTCCTCCCGCAATGCAATTTTGTCCATTTCTTTGACCATCTCCTTGTACACCTTTTTGGACATTCCTACTGGCATATTTCTAATATCAACTGGTTCATCTTTTGAGATTTTCATAATCTTCCTAAAAATGTAACATGACAATAAACTATTTAATTTTTATATTGATATATGAAAAGTAAGTATAACAAAAGTGATATTTATAAATAATTATAGACAAACATCTAAAGGAATATTACTTTTTCATTCCTTATTTTTTGTTGTTGTACATTTTTGCTATTAAAAGTCTCACATGTCTTATTGACCAATTCTCTAGAAACTCTTCCTGTAGTTTACATAAAATCTGGTTCTTGGAATCATTGGATTGGTTTTTGTATTGTAAATGGAAAGACCGTCTATACATTCATTCCACTAGATCCCTCAAACATTTGTAAAATTTTTCCCCCCTTTCGCTAACCTCCAATACCACTCCAGATGAGCTAAGGAGAAATTCATTTTCATTTGCATGTTCTATTGTTTTTCTTTTCTTAGAACAACATTCCTTTTCTAAGTTTTTGGTCCCTATAGAACATTAAACAGAGGTGAATTAATAGATTTTTTCACACATGTTATTGAATAATTTTAATTATATTATTAATGAAAACTAAAAAAAGAAACTCATATTGGATCGATAGTATTTTTTCATTCACCTGATTCATCCTTTTGCAATTTTTCCATCAAGCTTATACGTTCTTCTGGTCCTAGATCAGAAATAATCTTATTGAGCTTCGTCATTTTGTGGCTCTGCATGATACACATTAAACAATACATATTATTTAAACTTACATATAGTTCAAAAATAATTTTTTTGTAAAAAATTCACAAATAACTTGCCTTTATTGCTTTTGATCTTGATGTGTTATCAGTATTTTTGTTACTTGATCTCTTGTCAATCATTTCTTTAAAAATATTAAACATGTATCATATCATTCAATAATATATTTTTAAATAAACTATCAACTTCTCAATTAAAAAAAAAAAACTAACAAAACCGGTGCTCCATTCATTGTGAACACATCGACAATGGTGCGTGTATGTCTTTACCACGCACCTCAAAAATAATATAATACACCATACATTGCTCTATGTCAACACGAAGCCTCGGTGTGGTACATGTCAATGACTACACCGGTTAACCATCATAAAAATAATAAAAATCATCTGTTAATTTTTTTAGCATAAATTGGTGCTATATTTTACATATGGCGCACCATTAAAAAAATCTTATTTTTTCACATTACTTATTTTTCATATGGCGCACCATTATTTGGATGTCTTAGGTTTATATTTAGCAATATAAACCCTATAAATATAAATTGAAAAGCCCTAATTCTGAAATCACAGCAAGTGGGAGAAAACAGGGTAGAAACAAAAATAATGTAGGGTATGTTTGTAAAATGGTTTTTTTTTTCAAAACAACATGTTGTGCGGTGCGCCATAATGTAATAGTGCACTAGTGCCATATGTTACATATGGCCCATTGATAAAAACATAATTTTTTTTAAAAAAAATTATCACTGTACTTGTGCGGTGCGCTGGTGTAACCAAGCGCACCGGTGCGCAACTTTACACAGGGTGCACCGGCGAAAAAAAGTCTGTATTTTTTTTAAGATTGACGCAAGGGCCAACATGGATTGGGATCCGACTATGCAAGTCGTCCCATGGGTTGGATTTCTTATGAGTACAGAAACCCTATAAATCTAAATTGAAAAGAAAGAGGGAGGAAAAATGGCAGAAACAAAAAGAATCTAGGGTTTTGTTTCTAAAAATTGATTTCTTTTTTTTATTTTATTTTCTAAAAACTACAGAAAAGGTAAAAAACTGTAGAAACAAAAATTTAAAAAAACAATAAGATTTGATTTTGTATTTTACTTCATAAAAAATAGAGAAAAAATAAAATAAAACAATAGACTTTGATTTCTTATTTCATTGCACAAAAAAAAATGTAGAAAAATGTACGAAAAAACAATAAACTTCACTCACGTCATTTAAAATTCTATGGTACAGGGTTTGAATTACCAAAGGTTTGGAATTCAGATTGTCTAAATACTTATGTTCAAGCTTATTTCCCTGCTTCACAGTGCTCTCATGCTCTGTTTGCTCCAGATATGTATCCTTCAAATCTCTCACTGAATTTTTTTGCAAAAGTAGTGAAATAATGAAAATTGTTTAGTATTTAAAGAAATCTTTTATGAAATTAGATTTTCGAAAATATTTTGCCGCCCAATTTTCAATTTACCGTTTTTTTTTCACTTAAATAAAATAGGGTTGTGCTTTTTTTTATTGCGGTTATTCGTTTATCGGTGCGTCGTTTAATTGAACCGCACCGATGGTAATTGTTACAAAAGTGCACTGGTGTGCAAAATGAAGAACTGACCGGTGTAGTTATCTGAACAGTACGCATTGGAATTACATTTAGGTTTGTGAACCAAAGTTTATTATTGTTTTTCTCAAATGCAGGGATAAAATATCATATATTATATGAAATGGACGATTCTTCAAAATCCAGCTCGTTCCATAATATTTCTAAAAGTCCATTGCGGAGTTCTCCCTATCCATGTGGAGACGTAATATTTACTTTAGATTTGTTTTATTTTTTCACTATCTAATTGAATTTATGTATGTTTTTTATCCATGTAGTCAATCATGCACAACTTAATTAAATTTATAATGTATACAAATTTGCAAGTTCATGCAAATTCATCATCGAGTTCAGATGCACAAAATCATATTCAAAGTACTGCTCCAAAACATTGAAAGTTCTTATCAGGAGCTGCATACCGCAAGACACATTTGGTAGATGAAAATGGACAACCTCTTCACCTTGCCAATTGTAACAATATTGCATCTTCTAGCCACAATCCCAGGACAATGATGGTAATTATAATTATAATTGTTTGGTATATATATTGATTAATATGTAATTATTTCAACGTCAAACCAACTTATAATCATGCAATATTTTCAATGTGGTTACAAATTGATATCATAATATTTTGTACTAATCATGTTCAATTTTTTTTTAATTATTAGGATTCTAGTGATGTTGAACGACCTACCTACCATCTTCCGTTGCACTCCACGACAATTTCAAATAGAGAGAAGATTGAATTAAGAGAAAAAATCGGAGAGGAACAATACCAAGAATGGTTGAATCAACCACTGATTCAATTCCCGCTACGTCCAGATTCACCAATTAGGAATGACTACAACATTAATAGTAGTTATTCACAAGCTGGTAATGGAGACAATCAAATAGAGTTTGGTATGGATGATTACTTAAGGGATATGACTGCCATGGAGACAATGTTGTTAGATGCATTCCAAAATGATGATACATTCAGGGATGATACTCCGAAAGCCTTAAATTTTCTTCCACCACCCCTCTCTTTGGATCCAGTGGTCAGTCAAAGTCTACCCAGTTGGGGACAACAATGTTACTGTATAACTTGAAAGCAAAGTTTGGCTTGTCGAATGCATGTTTCTCAGAAATTTTGAGGTAAGTTACCATAAAGTACTTCCCTTATATATAAATTTGAAATATAATCAGTACACTACAATGAACATTACAAATGTTAAATTTTATGAACGTTATTAATTATATCGACATTAATGTACATTTATTAATATAGTTTTCCATGATCATCGACTACAGGTTATTCAAAGATAAGGTTCTTCCAAGCGATAATGTCTTGTTCGGTAGCTGCGAAGAGGCAAAAAAATTGTTGAAAATGTTGGGTGTTGAGTACATATCTTATCATGCATGTCCAAATGATTGTATTCTATATAGAGGAGAATATGCAAACAAAGAGATGTGTTTGAAATGTGGGCATGACAGGTATGATAAATCAAAAAAGAATAGTAAATCATGTATTGGCCCTCCTTTTAAGATATTAAGGCACATGTCTATAATCCCAAGGATTCAAAGGCTCTTTCATTGAAAATAATTAGCTATGTTGCAGGGATGGCATGCCTCACATAGAAGTGAGTTGGGAATTATACGAATACCAACCGATTCAATAGCCATGAAGCATATAGAGGATACATGGCCCGAAAAATTCAAGAATGAAGTACGAAGTCTGCGACTTAGCATAGCCATGGATGGCATCAACCCATATTCCCTCCAGAACACCAACTATTATGTTTTCCCTGTAGTAGTGATCAATAAAAATATCCCCCCATGGTTTTCCGTGAAGAATGAACATCTTATGTTGGCTCTCATAGTCCCTGGTAGAAGACAAGTGAAGAATATGGATGTCTACTTACAACCACTGGTAGATTAATTGAAGGAATTATGGGATGGGATAAATGTATACAATGTATCAATACCCATCGCAGCAAAGAGGAGGTTTACGTTGTATGGCATATGTGCTTACACGACCCATGATTATCCAGGCTTAGGAGTTTGCTCTGGTAAATTACATGTTTAATTTATTGATTTGTTTATATATAATGTAACAATATTCTTTCACATATTAGTTATTTAATTCGTTGTAATATTATTTGTTCTGATCTTCATGATATTCTTTAACATACCATGCATATTAATTAATGTATACAGATATAATCTCGCAAGTCTTGTAACAAAAGGGTATTTTGGATGTAAATGTTGTGGACATTCTCTGAAAGCTAGATGGTCCAAGGACCTATGAAAGAAAGTGTATGATTGCTCCAAGATATTCCTACCAGAACAACACCCTTACAGAAGAGCAACATCCATTTTCAATGGTAAATAAGAAAGAACCCAAAGGCCTCCAATAATGACACCAACTGAATGGCTTAGAGCATATGAGAGAGAGAAGGAGAAGGAGTTCACAAAAATGTTAGATCCAAATGGGGAGCCTAAGTTCGATGATCCAAATTTCTTCAACACCTATGTTGAGAAATTTCCCATTGGGATGAAAAGGAAATCTGAATTTTAAGAAATCCCATATTGGGAGCATCTTAAGATTTCCCACTTATTAGATCCCATGCATATATTTAAAAATGTTTCATCTTCTTTATGAAGGCACATATCATCGAAACAAAGTGACACATTGGTCATTACGAAAGATCTTATTACTTCAAAAACTAAAAAGAAATATTGGCCAAGATGATTAGAAAGTACGAGATCAGAGGCAAGCACTGGTCCCTCTAATTCATGGTTTTTCAAAGAAGGTGATGTCCCATGGATTTAAAAAAAAGATGATATATCTTTGGCAAAGGAAGTTATAATGGATGTGAGGGTGCCAAATTCATATGGGTCTTCACTATGGCACTGCTTCACCGTGGATGATCATTTGTCGGGGTTGAAATCGCATGACCATTTGAATCTTCTAAGAGTACGTATCATGTCAAAAGCATGATTTTATTATTTTTTATATTAATAAATTTTATCCCATGCGGTGATCATAAAACATAACTAATTTTGTATATTATTGCACGTTTTTATAATTACTTTGCAGTGTCATCATCCTTTGTTTGTGCATGGGTGTGTGAAACATGAATTCCCTCAAGACCTAGGATGTGCCATATTTAAATTATCTGCATTTTTACGTTGTATCACGTCAAAGGAGATTCATGTGGTTAGCATTCCACAGTGGCGTCAAGAGATAGTTGAGATTGTTTGTATGTTCGAGAAGGAATTGCTGACGAGTTTCATGGACTTATAGGTTCATCTTCTAATCCACCTGGTATATGAGGTTGAATTAGTTGGGGTTGTTTCTTTTCGTTGGATGTTCTTCTTAGAGAGGTACATGAAGAAATTGAAAGGTTTTGTTCGACAAAGGGAAAAACTTGAGGGGTCTATGGCAGAAGGGTACATATCGTATGAGTCTTTCTACTATGCCAGTGAGTACATCAAGCAGATCTATAATAGACCAGGTGCGGTGATTTGAGGTGATGAATTGGATGAAGACAAAAGAGAAGGAGAGTTGCTCCAAACAAGTGGAAAAAAGCGCTTTATAAAGAGTAAGCGAATTATAATTTTTCAAATTTACAAAAAGTAATTAATATTCATGTTGAACTTCGATATAATGTATATTTTGATCTCTAAGTAATATATAATGTTGGTTTGATTTCATCAGCGAATGAAGAAATTGAAGCAATCAATAAATTCATTCTTTACAATTCTGAAGTGACACAACCGTGGGTCGCATTGTACGAACAAAAAAGAATGAAATGGGATAGTGACAGGAAAAAATTCAGACGGTTGAATGGTAGAAGTGTGCCTTATCTCGATCATTTAAAATAAAATATGCCAAAAATATGCCCCAACAGTTGGGTTGCTGACTAAGTCAGATTGAAATACGATGCTACCGATCGTTACCCGCGTGCTGAAGAGGATGCGCTAAACGTAGGGATTGGGTGCAGCAACTTGGTAATAATCTATATGTAAATTTGAAACTTATATTAAGACATATACATTTCATATTTTAACTGTTGTATTATTATTTATAAGACACATGACACTTATATGATTTTTTAAACTTTTTTATAGTAGGTGCATTTGTTCCCATCTATGTGGGCATATGGACACCATTTTCGCACAGAAAATGGTGATGCTGGAAACATCACACAAGACTGTGGAGTGGAAGTCGAGTTCGATCAATCTAGTCAATCTAGCCACCGTGATCAACAACTAGTAAGAGGGACGTCAGGTTACGTCAGAAAGATACAAGAGATCATTGAAGTGGATTTTTCTTCTTTCCAATGTGTTATTTTTAGGTGCAAGTGGTAGGACACCTTTGATCAGAATAATGTAAAGGAAGATCACGATAGTAGGCTAATATGTATCAACTCTAGAAAGATGTGGGATGAAGCTAAGGAGCCCTATGTTTTCCCTAAACACTACAACCAGGTGTTTTTCTACCCAGATGTGTTGGATAGGGATTGGTGGTTCGTATTGACACAGGACCCTAGATCAAAACATATTTTTGAGAACAATAGTGTTATCATGCCATGCGAGCTAGAAGATAATAAGGGTGATCATGAGAACCGAAAGTGATATGGTACAATATGTGTTATTTCATCAATATTTATACTTTTTAAGATGAGTTTTTCAAAATATTAATGTAATATGTATTTTGAATTAATTGGTAATTTGCATTGTGTTAATGTTAAAATCAATAATTCACTTGATAATTTGGTATTATGTACTTGATCTCAAAAACAATGGCGTACTGTATAAATTAATTCTTTTTTTGTATCTCAAATCATAATAAAATAATGATAATTCTAATTAAGTACAGGAATTTATTTGCATTGTTTTCTAAATTTCCTTATGTTACAATAAATCATATTATTCTATATTTATTATTCTACAATTATTTAAAATTTACAAATTTACAAATTTTAAAAATTTAATAAATTCATTTCACATTAATACAGTTAAAATTTTACAAATATTTTACATACAATTACAATTATAATTAGAATTAGAATTAGAATTATTAGAATTACAATTACAATTTTACAATTTCATGTACAATAACAATTTTAGAATTTTACATATATACAATTACAATTTTACAAATAAAAAAATTACAATTACAATTGCAATTTTAGAAATTTACATATATATCATCAGAATACAATTTTAGAATTTTAAATACAATTAGAAATACAAATATTACAAATTTACAATATCATGATCATTTGGTATTTATAAATTAATTAATAAACATCACATTCATGATAAGCATCGTACAAACATCATATTTGACTAAAAAACACATTCAAAATCGCTTACTGCATCGTCGTGATCATGATCATCTAACAAAACACAATTAACATGATATATTAACATCATCAGTAAAATACAAACATCAAATATACATCTCATGCTATCACATACACATCTATCTACAAGCTGCACATTAAATGAACATATCTAACATGACCTAACAACATACACATAATGATGATCACCAACATGTAAATTAAGTACAACTACAAAATGAACATAAAATACATGGAACATATATATATATATATATATATATATATATATATATATAATGGTAAAAATATACAACTGTAATATAAATATCATGGATCAGTCGATGATCAAGCCTCATCTCCATGATGACTGCTAGTAGATGCTACTGGAGGCTCTGCATGCAAATCTGGCATGGCGTGAGGCTGTGAACGATCATGAGATGTCGATGGTACGTTGCACCTCACAGATTGTCCATCATGTGCTGCGGCTCTCTCGTAACGTGCGACAGTCCTCGTCGGTCACGTAAAAGCTATCGTAACTCCTACGATATGCCGCATCACGCTGTACATGTCACACGGCATGCCTCTCCACATCTGTAACAGCCTATCATCGGCCTCTATATCTGTGAAATCAGTGGGGCGGATGCCCGCCTCAACAAGAAATGCAATGAGTTGGTCGCCCAACTCCATCCTGTATCTAGCATTGCTCATACGTCGACCACGGGCTGGCGCACCAGCAGGAGCAGGTCTCTGATCATCTGCACCGGCCTCCTACTGATCCTCGGCATCGAGATCATAAAGATCCATAACTGGATTAGGTGGTGGTGGCGGTATCTCCTCGCCATCATAAGAGCCAATTTCGGCAAAAGATATACAAGTACACAACAATAATTAGACAATTTCATTACACAATTTAATAAAAACAAGTTAAAGAAAATGTTAGAATAAATTTAAATAAAATAGTAATATTACCTCTATCATCTAAAATCTCATCATCTATGAAGAGGATGTTGGCACACCATCTCCAATCCAACCCCGCATAAGGACAGGGGACCATAATGAAGGGATGCTCAAAAACACTGGCTAACAACCCCAGTGCATCATCTAATATCCTCGCTGGAAACAGAGTCTCCTCCCTCTTGGGCATCATCTGCCCCCACATATGCATACGTGCCTTAGTAATCAGCCTACAATGTTGCCGAAGAAAATAAGCCCTCCTGCAAAAGGGAAGTTGACCCTCCCTTATGCACGAGCACGACATCTATCTAATGCTGTACAGAACTGTCGTAAAAAAATGGCAGACCACCTGACAAGTCGTGGCTGTTGTAGTAAAGAATTAACATAATATAAAAGTTGGAAACTAATGTGTTGCCCGTCATTGGTGTTGTGTGAAATGGTAGAAATGATAAGTGAGAGACACTGGACCTCCTCATGACCAAACACACCAATACGTAACTATCCTCCGGAGACCTGAAAATATGAAGGAGACAATCTATCTTCTCCAATGTATCTCTGGGAGTAAACTAACTGACTCCCTACCACACAGCTAGCTGGAACCTGAAGGAATGAGGGAAAATCCACCCCTCTCCTCGAAAGCCCTGTAATAAAATATAAATCCTCCTTAGTGGGCGTGTACCACTGGTCGATACCAACTCAGAAAGCTTGTTGCTGGGCATTCCACCTTCGGATAAGATGTCTCAAAAAACCACTATGGGACTTTAGGGAAGTAGCCTCCTCATAGAACTTGAGGAGGCCTATATGCCTTAGGAGCCCCTGCGTCACTATTGTAATAGGGCGAGGGTACACATCTCTCTCCCTCTCTCTTGCCTCCCACAGGCGAACCATGTTATATTGTTCCATCTATTGTTCTTGTTGTTGTTCCTCTTCTCTCCTTTCACGTATCTGAATGATTGACATATTAAACACAATTTTTTAATTAAATGACACATGTATTTACAAATATACGTATATAAATATTTTTTGAAAAATAAATAAAACAAGATACTGTGCACTAAAAACACATTCATGCACCAGTGACGGTGTGTCCCTACTCAGAGACGCACCATCTACGGTGCACATAATGATATAAGAAGCACCGGGAGCGGTGCTCCAAAAAATATTTTTAGCGCACCATTCACTAAGTGTGGTGTCAGGAGGCAGGTGCGCTGACTTCACTATACACCCCGAGGCTTATAGCTAAGTTAGCACACCGCCCTCCTGCCACCATGCATAGTCGTACGGTGCGGCCAGGTATCCGAGCGCACCACTCTTTGTCGTAAAATTTACAATTACACGGTGCGCCTTTGGAATCTGCCCCGGAAAGGTGCGGATACACTTAGCACCGGTTTACCAACCCGAACCATTGACAATGTCGATTGGTAATTCCGGTGCACCGAAAAACTTACGTGCCCCAGGGTGGATAAGTTCGTCAATGCATCGGGTGGCCGTAATTCAACATTGTCAACGATGCGGCCTGGTAAATGACTGCACTGCACTTTTTTTTAAAATTTAAATTACACCGTGCGCCTCGCAGTACTGTTCCTGAACCGGTGCGAACTCCTTCGACGTAGGTGTGGTGCGGCACATGCAATGCGAATCGAACGGCTCGGCGCACGCCGACATATATATATATTTTTTTAATGGTTAATTTTAGGTTTTTCAAATTAATCCACTAAAGGTTTAATTATGGAAAAACAAGAAAAATTCACATTACATTTACCCGTCGAGGAGGCATATTGGCTATACAATTTAAAAAAGAAAATTTGTCCACTGTTTTATAAAATTCAAGCTGGAGATTGGTGGCAATGTACAATAGTAGTGCGTGCAATAAGTGCAATGGGAGCACGGATGTCAGTGCGGCTCAAGCAAGGATAACTTGCACCAGTGCTTGAGAGCTCTGTAGCACTAACAAAAGTGAAAAATGTGTTTTTTTGGCCATAATTTTTTTTTATTTAACCCTATTCTAGTGCACAGGGTTTTTACTAGAGTACCGATGCATTGTCTTAATGCCACACCGGGCGCTTTCTGTTTTCGCGCGCTTTTAGGAGGCACCAGGGCGGCAAACTGTAACGCATTGGTGCACTATAGTAACTCGATGCACTGGTAACAGTGTCTAATCAACCAATGACTTTTGCAATTTTTTGGGCGTAATTTTTTTATTTAACCCTATTCCAGTGCGTGGGATTTTTACTGTAGCATCGGTGCGTTTCCTGTATGCCGCATCGGGCTCTTTCTGTTTTCGCACGCTTTTAGGAGGCACCAGGGCAGCGTAACATTATCGCATCGGTGCTCTACAAAAAAATCATGCATCGGTAACGATGTCTGGTGAACCAATGATTTCTGCGTTTTTTTGGCTATAATTTTTTTTTATTTAACCCTATTTCGGTGCGCAGGGTTTTTACTGGAGTACCGATGCATTTCCTGTATGACGTGCTAGGCTCTTTCTATTTTTGTGTGCTTTTAGGAGCGCCGATGCTGTACAGTAAGATGACACACCGGTGATAGTGTCTGGTGAGCCAATGATTTCTGCGATTTTTTGGCCGTAAATTTTTTTTTATTTAACCCTATTTCGGTGCGCAACATTTTTGCTGGAGTACCGGTGCATTTTATGTATGCCGCACCGGGCTCTTTCTATTTTTGCGCACTTTTAGGAGGCACCGGGGTGGTGTAATTTTAAATCACTGGTGCTCTACAGTATCATGACGCACAAAGGCTTTACAGTAACCTGACGCACCGGTAACGGTGTCCGGTGAAACAATGATTTCTGTGGTTTTTTGCCGTAATTTTGTTTGTTTTAAACCGTTTTCTGGTGTGCAGCATTTACGGGGATCCTGGTGCATTTCAGTCATTTTTCACTGGGACATTTATGTTCCGTGCACTTTTATGAGGCACCAAGGCTGACGATATGACACACGCCGATGCAGTTACTGAATTAAAATCACCGGGAGGGTGTGTACAGAGCGCACTGTTTCTGGTGTGCCAATGTTTTATGCGGTTTTTTTGCCGTAATTTTTTTTATTTAACCATCCACTGGTGCACGCGTTTTGTGGGTGCCCCAGTGCATTTCATTTATTCCACATTGGGCGGTATCTATGCAGTCGACATGTAACACACCGGTGCACTACAGAAATAAAATGCACTGGGCGTGTGTGTACGAAGCGCACGGTGTCCGGTGTACCAATTTTTGTAATGCACCGATGCTTTGTCATATTTAACACACTGGTGCATTTTAGGTTGATAAGAGCATCGGAAGAAATACATCTACAAAAACCTCCGCCCACCAACCTCCTCTAGGATCCTCTACTAGAAACGGATATCTGGGGTATTTTTCTGTTGGGTTCCTCAAAAAATCCCACTGGAGGGTATTTTCCTTGTAGTGGGTGAAGCAGGTCCCTTAGTTGAAACAAGGTCTTCTTCTTCTTCCCCAATAGGATCCTCAAAATGTTCATAGGGCTCTCCGATAGGGGTTTCAATCTCACTGCCACTGAAGAAGAGTGAAGGGTGGCTAGGAGGTGATGTGGGGGTTTTAGGTAAGGTTTTTCCTTGAGTATTCCTAGTCCTACGAGGCATGAAAATTAGATATTTTTTGTACTTTTTCAATATTTATGAAGTGACATGAAAAGAAAGGAAAGCATAAAATAATGATAAAAAAAAATCAAAATATCTACTAGACACCTCCCCAGCAACGATGCCAAAAAGTGGTGAGCTCTATTATTGCACCAAGAATGCTGCGACTCCTAGGGGATACCCTACTTTACTTTATCAACCCAGGGTCCGTACAAACTTTGAGTTGATAGTGTTGTATACACAACAGATGCATTTTGTTCATGTCATACTATTCTGCTTCACGAAAGGGTTCTATTTCTTAAATTATGAGAATAATTGGAAAGTAAATTGGTGGGAGGAAATGACAGAAAGGAAACTAAACTAAATTGCTGGGAAGGAATGCCAAGAATGAAACTAATTTAATTTGCAGAAAATAGATAGAAAAAATGAAATTAATTATAAATCACACTTAACTTGGCCAAACGGCTAAATGCACTCTACCTATCCTATGATCTATCTACCATACTCCTATCCATGCACCTAAACTATCCATGCCTTAATTTTAATTAAAAAGAATTAATTTGCAGCTTAGATGGAAGAAAAAGGGCTGAGAGGGTTAATGAGGGGTTTAACACATGAACTGAGGTTTGGAAGCGGAAATATGGGGTTAAACCCTTAGAAAACTTTATGGTAGCATGAAAAATGGCTTTGGAGTGGACATAGGGGGTTAAACCCTTAGGAAACCTTATTATAATGCAAGAAATGACTTTGAAGCGAGACGAAATCAGAAATTCGATAGAGAAATGCAATGGAAAACATAAGTTACAATGTGTGATGTCACAATCACAACTCCACAATTTTAAATGGATGGAAATAAGGACTTAGTGAAATGAAATAAATAGTACACAGTGCGAAGTGTGAAGAGTGGCATGGCGGGTCACAAATCGCAATATCGCAAGTTTACAAGCGTAGCAGTAAGGATTAACGAGAATAAACTAAATTGTGCGCAGTGCAAAGTGCAAAGAGTGATGTGGAGGGTTGTGAATTGCAATATCACAAGTTTACAAGGATAGCGGTAAGGATTAATGGGAATAAAATAAAATGTTTGAAATTTGATTTGCACTGCGGTAAAGGTTGCAGGTGGAAATTTATGATGTGATAAGTTCCGCGAGATGTGATTTGCAATGTGGTAAGTTCTGTAGGATGCGATTTGCGATGTGGATGACATGGCAGTGGAAAAATCTAAGATTTGCGATTTGTGATTTCGCAATCATAAAGAATGAGTAGTGAGTGTTAACAGTAGAGGGTAACTGGTACGAAGTACAATTTGCAATTTTTCAATATCACAATCGCAAGGAATGGGTGATAAGTGTTAAGGTAATCGTTAAATGTTATGATTGCAAAGTGCGACGTATGGTGGTGGGAGTCTCGACTAGAAATGGTGGAGGTTGGGTTTTCGGTGGTTCTGTATGATTTTTCACGTGTTTTTTGTAAAAAGGGTAAGGTGGCCATCAATAGAGAAAAATAGAGAAGTAAGGCTAAAGAGCTTAAGGGTGTTCAAAAGAAGGTAAGTGCAGTGCTAAGGTGAGAAGTAAAGGAGGGAAATGGAAGCGTAAGAGCAGTGCTCAAAAGTGAAGCACACCTGCAGATTCATGTACGAGAAATAGACAAAAATGTAGGATGAAATAGTGAAGGAAATGCTTGGACTTGGTAATACAAATTCTTCCCCTAACTTGAACAGAAAGAAATTTTGGCCTGTGGGAAGGACTACCTGTACTCAAACCCTATTGACAGAGATGAGAGGGGGGAGACTTGACCACAGTTTTTGAGTTTTTCCTCTATTTCACTATGCATAAGTGATTAAAACTACAACAACACAAAAAATAAATAGAAATGAAACTTATTAGAAGCAGATCTAACTTAAATGACAGAGGAAAAACTAGCTAAATGATAGAAAGGAAAAGATAATAACAACAGAGAAGCTGAGGCACATGGATTGGACCCTAACCCACGAGCCTAGCCCTATGAACTTAAATCAATCAAATGAAATCAGTCTGCTCATTTCATAAAATAATAACTGCATACATCTCTGAAAGTTTCGATCCCTGACTAAAACAAAAAGCTTAAATAGTTCACAACAATAATTCTGAATGGAAGCGAGACTAGGATAGACTAACGCTTCCTAGCTCTAGCTTTCATCTATTTATTCTACAGGGAAACTACCAACAACTCCCTAGAAAATGGTGCTTGAGTCCACTGGACTTCAAGTAAATACATATTGAGTGCTCTCCTCTTTGAATTGCTTAGCCGCCTCTGGAATTCGAAATTTTGGAGAGAATAATTGGCGATCCTTTGGCTGCTTTTGGAATTTGAATGGCTAGAGAGAATATTTGGGATCCTTCGGCTACATTTGAGGGTGGACAATCCTCCTATAATTTCTCCTTGTTGTCTCCTCCAAGTCTTTGTGATAAAATCTTTATAAAAATGCTTAATGAATCATGATTTTTTGCACTCAACCTTATATTAGGAACTCAAAGTATGTTAGCCTTAATAACCATCTATACTAGCATCATAAACCAAAATAATAATAAAAATGCCAGAAAAAGAGATCTAAGAAGGAAAAAATGTGAGTATTGAACCCTCCAAATATGTCTAATGATGAAGCTCATCACTTATATAATTATTATTATTATTATTATTATTATTATTTTTGAATTATATATATATATATATATTATTATTATTATTATTATTATTATTATAGATATGAAAAATAAAAAGAAGACTATGTTAGGGAAGAAGAAAGATTCTTCTTCACGAACTTCATATGAACATTGCCTTGAAAATTTTTGATAAATTCCTCCTTTGCAATTGGCTTATGATAGACTTTTAATCGATGTCCATTCACAAGAAGCGATACCTTTTCTTCATCAATTGTCCTTATCCCGACTGATCCATTGTCAAAGAATTTTTTGATCTCATAAGGCCCAAGCCAATGAGTCTGGAATTTTCCTTGGAAGTATTTGAACTTTGAATCGAACAAAAGTGCCCAATCTCCTTCTTGAAAATTTCTTTATTTTATGTACTTATCATGCCATTTGGACTTTTTTTGCTGGATTAGATTGGTTCTTTGAACTATATCTTGTTTGATCTCATCAAGCTCATTAGGTTGCTCCATTTTGTGCTTCTAGGCTTCTGATAAATTAAGTCCTAATCTGACTGCTATCTTGAAGGTTTTGATCTGAAATTCTATAGGAAATAGGACTTGCTTCCCATAAAAAATTTCAAAGGGAGTATGTCCTGTTGTATTCCTCCATGTAGTCCATTAGGCCCATAAGGCTTCAGGAAGACTACGTACCCAATCCCTCTTATGTAGATGTACAGTCTTTGTGAGGATTTCTTCGATCACTTTATTGGTGGACTCCATTTGACCATTTGCTTGTGGATGATAAGGAGTGGATTTTCTATGTTTAACCTTGTATTCATCCACAATCTTCTGCACCATCTTAGATGTAAATTGAGATCCCTGATCTAACACAATTTCCCTTGGGACACCAAAATGAGTGAAAATATCCTCAAATAGAAATGAAACTATAATATCTTTTGTAGCATTAGAAAGTGATTTAGCCTCTACCCATTTAATGACATAATCAATGCAAAATAGAATGTACCTCTTTTGTCTTGATGGTGGATTGATTGGTCCAACAAAATTTAGGGCTCATTTTTCAACTGGTTCAATAAGTACATGAGTTTGTAAGGGCCTTTCATCTGTAGGAACATGTTTCCCTATTCTTTGACAATTGTCACACCTTTTGACATACTCCTTGGCATCTTTAAAGGTGGATGGACAATAATATCCTATATGAAGGATTTTATATGCGGTCCTCTTATCAGCAAAGTGTCCACCACAGGGTTCATCGTGGCATGCCTTCAATATTTCAAACATTTCATCTTCTCGAACACAACTTTTGATGATGAGATATGGACCTGTTTTATACAATTCATCATTAACCCATGAGTATAAGGCACTTTTTGAATAATTCTTATTTTATCTCTAGGAAACAAGTATGCTGGTAATTTTCCTATAGCTACTTAGTTAGCAATATCTGCAACCCATGGAGATTTAATAGTTATTGCAAAGAGATATTCATTAGGAAAATTATCCTCCACTCGAGTATCATTATTGTTGTTTTGAATTCTAGACAAGAAATCAACAACTGTGTTTTTTTTTCCAGGGTGGTCTAGAATGGTGATGTTAAATTCTTGCAGGAGTAATAACCATATTTTGTTTATGCTATTAGTGATAGATTTATTCATTAAGTACCTAATTTCATAATGGTCTGTGTGAATCAAGGTTTCATAGCTAGTGATGTTTTTCTTATAAAATGTAGAGTTGATAGGCGAACAATACTAAATTTATATATAAATTCTTTTAGTATTAATGTCATAGTTTTGGAGGCAAATGTAGAGAGAGTGTGGAGAAACATTCCTTTTTATATAAGAAGCTATTCATCTAATTCCTTTCAAAAAAATTAATATGTAAAATGAAAAATTATCCATTTTTATATATAATATTTCAATATTTAAATTAAATCATTTATATTTTATCTTTATTTAATTATTTTTGTATAAAAAAAATTAATAAAAAAACATTTTGCAAAAAAATTAAAATAATAAAAAAATAAAATATAGATTCTTCCACTGTCCTTGAGTTGGTAGTTACACAATTATTTTCTATTGAGATACAAGTGCCACATTTAGAGCCCTCTTAATATGTTAGGATGGTCAGGGAAGAAGAAATCAACCGAGAGATACCTTCGACTTATTTCAATGGCTCTTCTTTGGCTGATGGCACTTGTGGAGGGGGCATAATCCTCCATATAAATAATCAAACTCCTTCCATTCTAAGATTAGTCTTGGATGAGATACTAACAATTATGATGAACTTATTTCCCTTAATATGCTCTTGTGTTTGGTTGTGCAAAAGGAATGACACTCTATTCAATTTTTTGTGGATTCGATGAATGTAATTAATTGGTAAAATTCTACAAAGAGATGCCAAAATCACACACTTCTCACTATACTTGATGATATACTATAGTCAAATCACTCTTTTGACTTCATTTCTTGTAGTCACATCTACAGGGAACAAAACAGGGTGGAAAACGCTCTTTCAAAGGTTGGGGCACTATAGGATATGGGATTTTTAGGATAACTTAGTGTGTAGGTGATATTTCTTGAGAGTCTTTTTACCCATCCTTCATGGCTAGATAGTTCCTCTACACCTGATGGGTGGTTATATTTTCTTTTTCTCTTTCCTTATGATGGGATTTTGAAGACTGAATCTTTTTTATAGATACAATTTTTTGTTATGTTTCCTATATGTATACCTTAAGTATTCCGATAAAAAATTATATTTGTATATGTTTCAACAATTGTAATTGACTAAGATGAGGGTCTGCTCATTATTTTGGGTTCAATTTAAAACTGGACACTAATATGTGAGCCTTTGTTTTTATGTTAGCCCTACCTCTTTGAATGCATTATATGCATCTACAACATGTAACTCTCTATTTATATAATGGAATTTATGATTTTTTCCGAGGGAAAATAAATTCCAAGGAAATATATTCACCTCCCTCTAATCCCAAGGGTTAAACTGAGGTTGTTGGTACTAATCCAACGCACAAGTATACTCACTTACGAGTTCACTTAATGCTTCACAATAATATTCATAGGCACAAATCCATTACAACAATGTTAATTAAGAAATTATAGCTCATCATGTCACTAGCGGGGATTTGAACGTGGATGGGGAAATAACAACCAATAAGCGCGACCACTTGAGATAATCCCAATTGAAAAACAATAAAATATATAATATAACAAATGAATTTTTTAAGTTAAAATAGATTTATTTAAAAAAATGTGAACAAACTATATATTATATGTATAATGACAATATGAAGTATTTAACTATGTATCATTTTAGTGATACTATTAAATCCTATTGGCACTACAAAAAAAAATTAACAAGAAAGAGTATTTGTATTATAAATTTGTGCATGGTAACAAAAAATACATCAAGAATTACATATTTTCAATCATGTGTCTTTTGATAAGGAGATATAATATATTTACATTTATAAGATGGCGTATATAGGCAATATTGGGATTTATGTAGGTGCAAACCTTACAAAAAACCATCAAAAGAAAACTTTTGAAAAATGTAGATACTATTTAAATACATAATCCTTGCCTCCTTTGTGTCTAGTATCATGTTGAGGGAATTCATTCAAGTCCAAATATTTTTCTATTGGCTAAGGGCTTGCATTGACTTCTTCACTGAGGGTATTTTTTATGTGCTTGGGTTGTTCCTTTAACTCAACAATTTCCTTACATAGTGCATTTGTTTCATCCTCTTCTCACCTTGAGTGATATTTCAAATTATGGATTTCATCCATTTCATGGTTTATGAATGCTCCTTGATCATTTTGTTTCATATTTAGGGTGAAGATATATAATTTCATTGTGAAAACTCTCTAAGCCATGTTGGCGAGGAGATTCCTATATTTGCAAGATTTGACAATATTCAATGGAGTTATAGAAGTGGGCTAATCCATTTTCCAATATTTTTTTTTTGTTATGCTCAAGCCAAATAAGGTTTTCCAATTAGGAACCTTCACAATCAAAGACTCCACCAATATGAGATGCCTTATAGTGTAATAATTTTATACTTACGACTTCCAACAAATCATGTAGGGTGCCAAGAAAAACACACCGATGAAATTGAGAAATTGGAACTAAGATCATAGTCATCCAAACACTATGAACACTAGGACTCAGAGTTGTCCAAAAAAAATATAGACATTGAGTTTGATTAGGAGGATGGATAACCACCAAAACACCTCCCTTTCTCTTTTATCAATTGCACAAGACCATCTCCATATTGAATGGTAAAGGGACAAGAGGATGCCTATGAGCCTTCCCCGAGGCAGCAGACCACCCCACCAATATTATTAAAAAAAAAGTAAAAACAAGAAAATATATCACCCTAACAAATTGCAATGCCTAGGAGAGGTTTAATTTTCAAATGAACCAGAATGACAATTATTGCAAACAGTTTAATCCAATTTTTCACTAAAAAGGAGGACTTCCTTGTATTGTTGTGAATTTCCAATTGGAAATATTATAAATTGAGGAGGAAGCCACGTCTATGGGAGAATGATACAAACTAGGAGGAATAATACTTTTATTGAGGCCTAAGACTGACATGGGGAAGTTGTGACATGATCCAAAAAGCATTGATCGCTTCCTAAGATTTCCCGAACCAACTTAATTTTCCATTCACTCAACATAGTTTCCTTGACATGATGTAGGAGGGCACACCAAAAAAATTATCTCCAAAAAATCTATAGTACAGGTCTACTCGAAGGGAAACCAAACTAGTAAGACAAGTTTAGGGTGTTTAGGTTGTTAATAATTTGTCTAAATAGAGAATCTTGTAAATAAAACTTATAAAAACGAGCTACTTGTGTTAAAATTTGACATACATCGACATGAGAAGACAAAATCTCCAGATATTGGATTTGCAGGAAAGAAACCAATGATTCATGACAACTTTGGCAGAATCTCTAGATATCTGCGTTGGGTGGTCATTATCCTCATCCAAGGTTAAGGAGATGTTGGTTGATATCCTTAATAGAATGGTCATATTGTGGTCTATAAAATCAATTATTGTCTTCTATCTATACAAATATGATATAATTTTCACGTTGACTCCTTTATACCTCCCTATCCCACATACACTATTAAAATGATATCTAACCTTGTGTCGACTTCATTGCATTTGATGAAGTGAAAAGAATGCATGTAATGTGTAAAGTATAATGGGAGTCATGCCTCTCATTGTTATGAATTGGCATAATATGAAGCTGGGAAAATTTCCACTCATGAGCACCCTCCTCAAGGGAAATCTAATTAATACATTAACTTAAAAATTAATGTAAATTAAGAATATATTTAATATATTTCCCTCAAAACTAGTCATAAGAGAAACCACCATCATAAATCTATCTATCATAGTTTAAAAAAATTACATATATAAAATGTAATTTTGTGCGAAAAATAATAAATGTATTAAAAAAATCCATTATCCAAAAAATAATATATATGCAAATAAATTAAAAAATTAAAAAATTATTAAAATAACAATATATATATATATATATATATATATATATATATATATATATATATATATATATATATATTAACTAACATAAATTATACTCATAAATAAATAAATAGCTAAATAAAAATAAATAAAAAATATACTATATATATATATATATATATATATATATTATTAATATTATCAAAAAAATTCCTCGGATGTGGGTGACATGCTTCGACTGTGCGAAGCCAGATCTTCCCAGGATACGAGTGACATGCCTCGAGCATGTGAAGCCATATCTTCCCATGCCCTCACTGACAATGACCTGCAAAACTAGATTTAACCTTATGCGGAACCTCATCTCAGCAATCACTCATACAGGTACTCCGATGCACCTGACCTTCTGTCATACACTGAATCACATGGAATCTCAACTAAACTATCCCAACTCGTAAACGCGAGCATGACACAACACCGCACAACATCTGCGCTCATGCCATAGGTCTTCAAAAGGCATTTTTACTCCTCATTATGTCATTCCTATGTTGCACCAGCCACCCTCTAGAGCCATCTCTGCCTATACCCTTGCCTCCTCACTGCTGCTTCAATCTCACTACATGCTCCCCTTGATGCATGCCCTCTGTCGTGCACTAGCCTGCAGCATGATCCTCCTGTTGATCCCCCCTGGTCATGCGTCCCCCCCCCCCCCAGCATCTCCCTAGGTTGCGCACCTCCCTATGGAAATCCCCTCCATTTTGGCTTCTTCCCACTGCGTGCTCTCTGAAGCAGGCTCCCTTGTTGCGCACCCTCGATCTACGCGCCCCCTACTGCGTGCTCCATTGTTATTATTCCTCCACGTACATGCTTAACCAAACCTTATAGCTGCAAACTTATTCCCTCCCTCCCCCATGCTTGTTAATCTCCCCATTGATGAGGTGATCATGTCCAAGTGGAAAAAAATGCTCAAAATGGAATTTCTCAGAATTTTTTGAAACCTATATGACCGGATAGGCCTTGTCACTGTGACTCTGGTGCCGTGAATGACACTTAAATCTGACATCGTATGTGAAAGTTATGTAGGTTTGAAGTTTTCAGTATCCTTCAAAAATCTAGTTTGACCAAGGTTGACTTTGACTTTAACTTTGGAAAATTTTAAAAAAGAATATTTTGGGAATATTCCTCATAATATTCCATGTGGGCCTATCACACTTTGACAAGTGGCAATGTTTAATTTGAGGTTGGGTTGACTGTGTAATCATTGGGCCAATCATGGGCTGCCACATGGCAGGCCTGGACGCTGCCACATGGCCCCTGGCCAATAGAATTTTGGAGATGTAAATTTTTTTGTGGCCCGACGAAATTGAACTGATGACTTCTTGTACACAGAGCCCGTGACTTACCATTGTTCCACACGGATGTTACTTAACAATGTTAAGAGTTGGGTTATATTTAAAGTTTGAAGTTAAAAATGTTGGCAGCAAAAGGGGGCCAACCCCCACATCAAACGTCCACATGACCAGCACCCAAAAGCAGGGCCCAAGTCTTACTGCTGAGATCAAATTGTCCACGGATATTACGTGTAATGTGACCATTTGTTGTTACAACATTTAAATAAACCGTTTAGCAAACGGATAAGCCACGGTTTGTTAGCGCGGAATCCGGCGGATAGGGAGGTAAATCATATGACCACCCACTAAACATTAAACTTAACCATAAAATTTCTGCTAGTTTTGGAGCGGGTCCACTATTTCCAGTGGATTTTTCCAAATTGGTCAGGTTAACTCCAATTCTCCCACATTTAGTGGGGTTTTCAATTAACATTGGGCAGAATCTTGTTTTTATCATACCTTCTCCAATATTGATCCAATTTGGATGAAATTTTGGTCAATTTTGGGTATTCTGAGCATTATAGAGAGTTTAGGATAGGTTTCAAAGCCAACAAAGGTATGCTTCAGCCACTTTTTCTTCAAGGAATCTTGGAGAGCCATCAGGACCATGAGGGAAATGGAGCTGCATTGGGCTACACTTCACTGTTTGAGGTGAAATAAAAGCCATTCTTAGCTTATTTATGTCTTTTGAATTCAATTTCACAGCTGTTTCAGCCTATTTTGGTTTATTTCTCATTGGAAAACCAATTTGAGAAACTTAATAGAGCAAGGACATGCCCATTGGGAGCCTTGGACTCGGCAGATGTAGCCCAGGAGGGGTGAACTGCCTCATCATGTTGTTGTGTTGTTATGGTGAAGTTATGTTGCTATGTATTTCTGATTTAAGATGTTAAACAATAATTTTAATTAACATTCCCTCACACATAAACTCAAAAGCAGTTACCAAAAACACTTTGTTTAAATTGCGAGACATGATAAACACTTTGCACACTTAATTAATTGGAAATGGATACTTTGCACAACATTACAAATAGTTTCATTTTCAGATCAAATGGTATTATAGCTAAGGATTTGAGCCTTAGGAGCTATATTTTAACTCAACATTTGTTTTTGTGCAAAGATATAGTTGATTGTTTGCAAGTTTTGATGCTTACTAGGCTTAAACTCAAGAGAGGTGAAGGAAACTTGGTTAGTGAAAAAAGTAATCCTCAACCAAGAAGGGCCAGAGAGCCACCTCCAAGAGTCATTGAAGAAGCCTCAAGCAAGTTTTCAAGAGAAGGAGAAGCTCCTGAAGATATTGATCCCAAAGAAGAAGAACGAATATTCCGAAAAGCTTTCCTAGACATGACAGAGATGGTGAGGATACTCTACCAAGAAAGGAATGATAGGCTTGTAGAAGAAGGGTATAAACACCAGAAAGGAGAGGGTTCTTTAGGAGGAAAGAAAAGTGATGACAAGTCAAAGAAAGGACACGGAGGAAATGATGATCCATCATCCCCATCTTCATCCTCTTCCTCTACATCGTCATCCTCAACTTCGGTGAATCAATTTCACAAGTCTAAAACTACTAGTAAAAGTCCAATTTTAAAGCTTGATGTTAAATTTGAGTTGCCTATGTTTAACAGTGAAGTCAATGCAGAGAAACTTGACAATTGGATAAGACAGATGGAAGTTTACTTGAGGATACAAAACCTTCATGAAGACGACACCAAGATTCAGTTAGCCTCTTTAAGAATGGAAGGAGTATCATTGGTATGGTGGGAGGCCAAGACAAAGGATGAAATTAAAAAACATGGTAAGATCACTTTATCATGGGCTGAATTTATTTCCGCAATTAAGCAGCAATTTTATCCATTAGCTCATTTACAAAAGGCTATCATGAATTGGAAAACTTTTAGACAACTTAAAGGACAAAGTGTTCAAGATTACACTCAAGAGTTTAGTAGAAGGGCTTTACTACTTGGAATCGATTTTCATAGTCAAGATGCCTTGCTAAAATATATAGGTGGTTTACATACTTATCTTATACATACTATCCTTATGTTCAATCCTACTAGTCTAGATGAAGTTTGTGTGCAAGCTATGCATTTAGAGGCTAGAGGGAAACAATATTTTGATGAGAATATGGATAGTGAATTTAAAGGCAAAGGGAGGAAAATAAATGAAAACTCTAGGAAAGAGAAAGGAAAGTTATTTTTTAAAAACTGTTCCAAAACAAGCCACGATGAAGACCATTGCTGGAAACTTCATCCGGAGCTGAAACCAGAGAAATTTAAAAACAAAGATAAGACCAAAGAAAAAGGAAAAACTGTTGCAATTGTTGAACAAGACTTAGGGTCTGAATCAGGTGATGAAACTAAAAGCATAGCCATGATACTAAAGAACATAAAGGGGAAAGAGGTTGTAAAGGAAACAATTTCAAGTTCTAGCACTTTAAACTGTCACATAGAAGCTCAAAATGAAGAGAGGAGGATAGAGTTGTTTCATGTGAGGATAACAACCAAACACACAAAGATAAACACACTATTTGACAATGGGTCACAAGCTAATCTCATCTTAGAAGACTTATTCAAGAAGATGAAACTCGAGACCATACCTCATCCAAAGCCATATCCACTTGGATGGATTTGCAAGGATGCTAATTTACAAGTCTCAAGAAAGTTCATGTTGCACTTTGCCATAATAGCTCTTTATGTTGATTTGGTTGAACTGGATGTGGTATTGCTTGACATTACAGGTGTGGTGTTGGGTAGTCCGTATTTATATGACAGAAAAGCGATATTCCATCGCCATAAGAAAAAGTACCATTTGTTCAAGGATGGTAAGGAGTTTATTGTGAGAGCATGTCAGAAGAAGCTAGAATCGTCTTTAGTGAATGCAGGACAATTGAAAAGGCTTGTCAATGCAAGTCAAAATCTGACTTTTTTGATGGTTAAGAAAAATTATTTTTTACATAATCCTTTTCATGTTATTTCTGATGTAAATGATGATATGTTTTAGTTTGAAAGTAGGTCGTCTTTGGAACAAGATGACAAGGTGTTGCAGAAATTACCTTTGGTGTCGATCGGTGTAGAGAACAAAGTGTCGGTGCAATGTGGTGCAAGAATCCAAGAGAGGGTAAAGCATGCAAGCAAAGAGGGCACAAATTTCAGCATGGGTAATTACTGGTTTAAGAATGGCAGATTGGTATGGCGAGAAAACTTGGTTGGGAATCGACACAAGAACATGGCTCATTCGGCAAAAATTTGCCATGAGGACAATTGGCAAGGTGAATCTCAATATCAGTTTCCTTTGAAGGTAGACCATTATAGGAACAAAATGATTTCTGCAAATTATAGTTGTTGTTCTGCAAATTTCAAAAATTTGCATTATGACTCAGTCAAGTTTAGCAACAGTCAGTCAGTGGATTCAAGGAAGAATTTATCTTTTTTATGAGAAGCTCAATTTGATGAAGTCGGGAAGATTTCAGTGGTTCAAGGTTGGAAGAGTGGAGAATCAGTATCCTCATCTTCAATTTCTATACATCAGAGAGATTTTGGGGTCCAAAAGCGTCCCATTTGGGAGGTGTGATCAGGTGATCATGTCCAAGTGGAAAAAAATGATAAAAAAATGGAATTGCTCAGAATTGGTTGAAACCTCAACGACCGGATAGACCACGTTGCTTCGATTCTGGTGCCGTAAGTAGCACTCAAATCTGACATCATATGTGAAAGTTATGCAGGTTTGAAGTTTTCATTATCCTTCAAAAATCCAGTTTGACCAAGGTTGATTTTGACTTTGGAAAAATTTTAAAAAGAACATTCCAAGAATATTCCTCAAAATATTTTGAGAATATTCCTCAAAATATTCCCTATGGGCCTATCACATTTTGACAAGTGGCAATGTTTAATTTGAGGTTGGGTTGACTTTATAATCATTGGGCCAATCATGGGCTGCCACATGGTAGGCCCGGAGGTTGCCACGTGGCCCCTGGCCGATAGAATTTTTGAGATGTAAAATTTTTTTTGGCCCGACAAACTTGAACCAAAGACCTCTCGTGCACAAAGCCTGTGACTTACCATTGTGCCACACAGATGTTACTTAACAATGTTAAGAGTTGGATTATATTTAAAGTTTGAAGTTAAAAATGTCAGCGAAAAAAGGGGGCTAGCCCCCACATCAAACGTCTACATGACCAACACCCAAAACTAGGGCCCAAGTCTAACCACCGAGATCAAACTATCTACAGATATTACGTGTAACGTGACCATTTTCTGTTACAGCATTTAAATAAACCGTTTAGCAAACGGATAAGCCATGGTTTGTTAGTGCAAACTCCAGTGGATAGGGAGGTAAATCATGTGACCGCCCACCAAACATCAAACTTAACCATAAATGTTCCACCAGTTTTGGAGTGAGTCCACTATTTCCGGTGGATTTTGCCAAATTGGTTAGGTTAACTCCAGTTCTCCCACATTTAGTGGGGTTTTCAATTAACATTGGGCAGAATCTTGTTTTTATCATAACTTCTCCAATATTGATCCAATTTGGATGAAATTTTGGTTAATTTTGGGTATTTTGAGCATTCAGGAGAGTTTGGGATAGGTTTCAGAGCCAACAGAGGTATTCTTCAGCCACTTTTTCTTCAGGGAAGCTTGGAGAGCCATCAGGACCATGAGGGAAATGGAGTTGCATTGGGCTACACTTCACTGTTTGAGGTGAAATAAAAGCCATTATTAGCTTATTTCTGTCATTTGAATTCAATTTCATAGCTTTTTCAGCCTGTTTAGACTTATTTCTCACTGTAAAACCAATTTGAGCAATTTAATAGAGAAAATACATGCCCATTGGGAGCCTTGGACCCGGCATATGTAGCCCTGGAGGGGTGAACTGCCTCATCATGTTGTTGTGTTGTTATGGTGAAGTTATGCTACTGTGTATTTCTGATTTAAGATGTTAAACATTAATTCTAATTAACATTCCCTCACACATAAACTCAAAAACAGTTACCAAAAACACTTTGTTTAAATTGCAAGACATGATAAACACTTTGCACACTTAATTAATTAGAAATGGATACTTTTCACAAAATTACAAATATTTTCATTTTCAGATCACCCATGGCTCCACAACAGCATCAAAATACCATCAAGGGTAGCCAAAGAGGCGCGTTCTCAGGTTGCTACCATAGATTGAACCAGATCCATCGAAGTCACTCTCTGGAAGTCATATTAAAGATACGGCACCCAGGATGAGATAGCCCTATCTTCGAAGAATCAGAGGAGCATAAGAGGCCCCGGGAAGTCCACCATTGCACACTCCGAGCTGCCAAATCCTATGAAAACAGAGCCAATACTAGTTCACGAGAAGATGGAGGAGGTTACAGACATGTGGATGATGGTTTCGGATTGATTCTGGACCAGAGTTCCAGATGCCAAGTACCCAGTCATTCCTATCATCCTCTCAGCCCCTCCTAAGCCCCCACGCATGCCTTCTGATGAGGAGGAGGCCATTGCATAGGAATATGGATGTTGTATCGAGGAGGAGGACCTAGCTACAGGGGATGATGAAGGAACACCATGACTGAAAGATTGCTTGGTTCTTTTATGTTTTTTGTTATTTTAGTACTTACTATAGATATTTTGTTTTAATATGTGTCACGGAACACTTTGTAAATAATGAATGTCTATGGCTACTATGGGGTTGGTTTCCTCCTAGGAGGCAGCCCCAAACCTGCTCTACTTTGAAAGCTTATAAGGCTAGATAGGCTAAGCACCACTTACCATCTTAACCCATGCCTATGTAAAGTTTCTTTCGATATAATATAGCTTAGCCTAACTTACAAAAAAAAAAATATTATCAAAAAACTTGTATAAAAAAACCATTAAAAAATAATATTTAAAGCATTATAATAAATATATGTTTACATGTGTCCTAGGTGGGCAGCATAATTAATGATCAAATTAATGTGAAATCGGTGGAAATTGAGAGATCCAAAGTTTAAATCCCCCTGGGTATATATATATATATATACATATATATATATATATATATACATATATATATATATATATAATCAACCTAGATCCATCTTAATTCCAGATATATCAAGCGTCGAGACAAATCAAACCTCTCAAGGTGTAAACATTTCCTAAAGTTTTGCACTAAAAAAAAAATTTCACCTGTTGTAGTGGCTACAATCACCCTCCAAAATTTTTCCTAAGCTTATATTTTGCAGCCTTGATCTAAAATGTGAGAACTTCTTATTTCTAATACAGAGATGGACTGTAGGGGCATTTACAAGATATGTCACCTTTAAAGAAAGGATGAGATCCTAAAGCTTTCTGGCCCTTTATAGACTCTGCCTAAAGAAATAATAGAAGTAATCACTAATGATGTGATAATGAAACTACTTGTTTGCTGGTGCATGGTATTCATTATCCATAAAATTATGTGTGAAAAATATTTAATGTGTTTTGCAATTGGAACAAAATGATTTTGGTGAATTTATTAGTCTTTTTATGTGTAGGAGGCTTATTTATTTTTATTGTTTAACATCTTTAACTTTGATAAAACACAGAAAATGAATCATAGAATATAACATAGCATATGGTAAGGCAGTTCACCCCTCCTAGGATACATCTGCCAGGTCCAAGGCCCCCAAATGGGCATGTCCTTGCTCTTATTATGATCAAAATTAGTTATACAGTGTTAAGAAAGGCTAAACAGGACAAAATAGCGGTAGAAATGAGTTCAGAACATTGAAAACAATAAATATAGGCTTCTTTTTCACCTCCAAAGGTTAACCATAGCTCAATACAGCTCCAACACTCCCTAGGCTCTGATGGCTCTCCAAGATTCTCTGTTGAAAATTTACCTGAAGATGATCTTTGTTGCCTCTGCAACCTACACCATTGGCTCTGGAATGCTCAAATTAGTCAAAAATGACTTTTGGTTTACCTCAAATGGTTAAACATAGCTCAGCACAGCATCAACCCCAAAATGGCCCTGGTGGCTCAAAAATCTTCTCTGAAGCTAAACAGGCCGAAGATCAGCTCCAATGGCTCTGAAACCTGTCTCAATGGCTTCAAAATGCTAAGAAGACCCAAAATAAAAAATAAAAAAAATTCTCTTATAAAGGATCTCTCATGTGAAAGATATGGCCCAAACAGTCTTTTGCCCAATGATAGGCAAAAATCCCACAAAAGGTGGGCCAACTTTAGTTAACTCCAATTAAATGTGGAGGCATCACCTGATTTGGTGGCGCGCTGCCAAAATTGGCGGAACCACTAAATAATAGCATTTATTGTGAGAGAACGTGGCCACATGGGCAGTTATGCCGACGGTGGAGTTAACAGTTATTGTAACCATGACATAAAAGTTTCCGCAACCCCCTCTAGTTTGAATGTGAACTCATTTATATAACGGTTGGTTAACCGTTTCCCAAACGCTCGCTGGTTTGAAGGCCCTGGTCTCGGCTTGCGGTCATGTGAATAGCGGGAGCTAGCCCCTTTAAACCTCCACTCCACCGTAAAAAAATCCATGTGACCTTAAATTTTTACCATATGGCTTAACCTTTGACATTTGCCACATATATCAAACTTTGCCAGTTTAATTTGGGTTTTTTTTTAAATAATTCGAATTTAATTAAATGTGTGGTATTAATTAATATAATTAAATTTTTAATATTTAATATATATAAAAAAATTAATATAATATATGATTTTTTTTAAATCAAATCAAATATTAAATATTTATATATATAAAACATTAATTAAATTTTAATATATTAAAAATATTTCTACACATTAAAATTATGAACCCATACTCAATATTGAAGAACATTGGGCGATTTCAAAATGCAATAAATTTCACATACGGTAATGGATTTGAGTGTCGTTCATGGCGTCGTGATCGTATTGTCGAGGCATATCCGGTCGCTCAGGTTCCAACCAATTTTGAGCAAATAAAATTTTGAGCATTTTCTCCAATAGGACATGATCACCTAATCAAGCCTAACCTTCTACTCATTGGAGCTTATCTTCTAGTAATATAAATTATTCATGCTTTATTTGAGGCTTATCCTCTTCATCTAGTCTTGTGTTAAAATATTTTCACACTTAGCTAATCTTTCTAAGTCACAAGGTAACCTCCTAACTTGATCTTGCAACATTTATGGGATTACCTCTGGAAACTTCCCAATCCTTGAGGGAAAGAAACCTTGATGATTGGAATTACGTAGTATAGACTAGTAGTCATACTTGAGCTTAGAAACTACGCAGTCATGGAAGACATCCCAACACTGAGCCTAGAAACTATGCAATCCCTCACTGAGCACAGAAACTACGTAGTGCACTAAGCCAAAAAGTTGCCAAGTTCCCTAGAATTGCGGAATCTTTCCCAACAATGTGCATGGAAATTTTTTCCCAAAAAAGAAAAAAAGATTAAAAAAAAATGAAATGCATCCCTAAAAAATAGGGATCTATTTTTAGTATCCAAAAGGAGCCACACTTTTTATTTTCAGACACTTTTGCCATGTGTCACTTTTTCCTTGATTTTAGGAATGCACATCATAACACTAATTTTCTCAAATATATTTAATTGATGCCTCTAGAGATAATTTTCGCATTCAATATTGGAGCTCTAGCATTATCGAGGAGATCAAGGAACCTTTGGTGCAGTTGTCGTCACTTTTCCGGGTGAGTTTTGTTCGTGCATGATAGCTTTTTAACTTGTTTTAGCATGTATAAGTGCTTTTTCAAGTTGTTGCTTGCCTTTCACAAGTGTCACATCAGTTTCTTTTTTTTTCACCGATGGTCATCATTGCATGGACTCTCCTCACCGATTTGGTTTTCTTCCCATTTATTCAATTTATACACTTGATATACATTGATTCATTCCAACTTAGTCAAATTTTCATTGAATCTCTCACAATCACTTAGATCTACTCATTTTTTACACTTCCATTGGCATATCTGCAATTTCTTGGGCTATTTTTCACTTTGACCAGCTGGGTACCATGAAATCCTAAGGCTTAAATTGAGAGTTTTGCCTCTGAAACTATGCAATGCATAATACATGTTGGCCAAATTGAAAATTGTGCAATTCTAGGGCTCAAGATTCTTCCTTGGCCACTGAGACTCCACAATGCACAGTCTCTCTCAGTCCACTACCCAGGTTGAACTACACATTGCATAGTATCAAGCCTCAGGCTTCATCCCTCACTTTTTGGACTGCATAGAGCGCAATTCCCATAGGAATCCAATCCCTCTTACTATTGAAAATTGTGCAATCCTTCTCTCTAGTTTTTCGATTTTCTACTTGATCATGCCTTGAAAATAGATTTGAAAAAGACTGATTTTTTCTTGTCATGAGTGTAATTTTTTTCCCACAAGTACCACAATTGTTGAGAACTTCTCTCCAATAGTCATTGTTACCATGGAACCAAAGAGAGATGTTTCAAAAGAGACCACTGAAAGCAGTAGTGGGGAAGCAGTTGAGAAAGCTCCTTGTCAATATATGAGGACACTCAAATGTTTATAGAAAAGGAGTAAACATAACATAGAAGATGGTTAAATATGTTGTTTCAAAGGACTTTGAGGCATATCTAGAAGATTGGAAGGTATATATTAGTATCAATTGGTCAGGATTATATATGGTTGCATGCAAATAGTCATCCATTCAATGTGAAAATGTCATTAGTTGGATTATGTCACACATTGATGAGAAACCTATGACATTGAGCAATGCAAGTGGAAAAAATATTGTTAGCTTTACGATAGAGGATTATCAACACATGTATCATATTCTCAAGTGAGTAAAACTCATGGAATCATACTTTTATGCCACCCACATCTATGTGAGCACAAAATATATTATCAATGGTTGGGTGAAGGAGCCATTAAAATTTTAATAGACACCCATCCATTCATATAGGACAAAGTTACTCAGGAAGGCCTATTAACTCTTGGTTATCTTGGCTTTCATAATATATGGTTAGCAGGCCAAAAATACCTTTCATAAAAGGTGGGAAATCTTATTAAACTAGGTGGTGAACAAGGAGAAGTCGTTCAACTGGTCAAATTTGTTGGCTCATCAGTTGAGAGCCCATGTAGCACAAGTCTGGATCCCCCCATGGGTGAGAAAGAAAGGCTGTATATGTATGCATACCTAATGGATGAAATATATGCACGTAATGACTTTCCTAGCATGAAATGGACATGGAAACCACGAGCAAACTATCATGTGTATATATTGTAAGCTTCTTTCAGATTGCAACCATAGAGGAGTTCTGGAACATCTAAATGATCACTTCGTCGTTCCACTATACAAGCTCATATTTAAGGAGGACCCACCTTGCATGTCACGAGGAACAATGGAGGAAATATTAGAGATCACAGATTGGTTTTTCTTACCAAATGGCATACTTATTAGAGTGTTCGACGAGAAAATGTTGTCACATATTTTTCCAAGGTATGCCATCGACAATATTGTCATGCAAGAAGTGTCATATCACCTCACCACATGTTTTAAAGCACTACTACACATGAAAAATAAGGCACCATGGCCCACTCTTCCTTTGTAGATCAAATTATACGAGATTAAGAACCCCAAAGTTACAGATACTTAAGAAAAATCCATAGGAAAGTTTGAGTTGGGTACAAAAGACTTCAATCCGTATGATCAGAGGGGAATTTTCAAAGACCATTGTGCGAGAATTTACTACAATTGGGTCATCAGGGAATTTCATTGGCTGGAGGAGGATCCATGGAAGAATTCCTACAATGCCTTCAAACCCTGTGAGCCATTTAGTATAGTCGGGACTTCATAGGTCACTCCACAAATGGCAACAACTCTAGAAGAAACAACAATTGAAGGCAACAACCCAGTACAATACAAGGGAAATAGGAAGGTTGTTGAAAAAATAGAGGTAGAACAAAGTTGGAAGATGAAAGTAGATCCAATTCTCACAAAATCATATTTGGTAGCAGAAGCAAAGAGAAAGAAGAGGAAACAAAGAGCAGAGTAGAGAAAGAGAGAAAAGAAGAGATTGTAGGAAGTAGAATTGAGAACACAAAAAGAAGAACAGGAACTGAGGGAAGAACGAGAGAAAAGGAGGAGAAGCAGAAGAAGGAAGAATAAGAAAGGAAAATTTCTACAACAGAGGAAAAATTACAAATACAGATTGAAGAGGAAGAACATAACCAACTAGCACTAGAGGGAGAGAGTGAATAGATGCAGGATTAGGGGCTCTCTCAGCAGATTAAAGACTTTATTGAAGTTGTGAACATGGAGTTGGAACCAGAGTCGTGGGAAGAAGATGTGGACCTGATGCCTAGTGCACCACAGGTCACTGTTCATAATCCACCACCTCCAGCCACAGAGCTAGGCTCGAGCAAGGAAGGGGACATATTTCCTCTAGATGATGATCTAGTAATGGATGTGTACAACTTGTGATATGATGAACTCCATAAGAATATTGTAAAAGAATGAAAAAATCATTTTCTGGATGATCATGTATCACCTACATTCGTTATAGAGAGGGTGATAGTGGAAAACACTAGTAGGAATCCAAATTCCATTGTTGAAGCCAACTTGGCCATTGCAGGTGTAGCGAGATCAAACACTCAGTATTTGATGACTGAAAATAAGAAGTTAGTACAAAATCTATAGGTTTTCTGGCAAGAGATAGAATAGATTCACACAGTAGCGCAAAATGTAGCTTCCACACAATTCTACTTGGATAAAATGAGAGAAATGATACTTGTTGAAGTATCCACACTTGGAGAAACCATGTGGGACCTCTATGAGGAGCTCGTGACTGTGCATAATAAAATTTTCCTCTTACATGGCTTTCCATGGAAAAGAAAATAAATTGTCAAGACCCTTAATAATGTGCAAGATTCCATCACCTCCATGCAATAATGGAAAATGTGATACATAGGAGCATTATTTACCTTGGTAAATAAAATGAAGTCGCATACAAATATGGAGAAAGGGGGAGTTTGAATGTTGATCTAGAACAACCAGCATCTTGCCTCTTTCATTGAAAGTGTGCAGGCCTCATATGTATGGATATGTAACAGTTTGGATTTCATGGTGATAACCCATAATATCCCATCATTCAACTCGCTCACCTATGATAATCACAAACATCAAGTTGGGAAGGAGATCAAAGAGTATTTGGATCAGCTGAAACATATCACCACCTAGGAGGACTTGGAGCTGAATAGACAAAACATGCAAAACTACATCGGTGGTCTGATAAAGATCAAAATAATGTTGTGTCTGCTTGAGAAATAAGTTGAGACTCGTTAAAAATCATTGTACACATATGCTATGGAGGCTAGAATCCATTTATACCCAGACACCATCACACAGTTTGGGGATGCCATCGCATAATACCAAACTTGGCATCAATATATGACTAAGAAGTACCAAGTAGAATTTGCTGAGATAAATTTCCTCCAAACTAAAGAATCATAGTGTTTTGTCTTGTTAGGATGTCAATTTTTATCTACCCCATTTTGTCTCATATGGGTATGAGTGGAAAATGTAACATTATTTGTATTTTTTTGTAAAAGTGAAATTCCAAGTGTCCATATTGGAATGTGAAGAGTCATAATGTAATGTAATGAGTCATTTTGTAAAGAAATTAAAGAGTCATGAGGGGAGTCCAAGAGTCACAAATGGGAATGTGAAGAGTCACCCCCCTTCTTTATAAATATATCCTCATAACTCATGTAAAGGGATTTTGGGGGCCAATCTTTTGGCTAGGCTTATGCTTAGGAAGAGCTTGGGAGTTTTGCGAGAGTCTTGGCTAATCCATAGCATAGAGGAAGTATACTAATTTGGAGAATTAGGTGTTGTAGACTTAAAATTCCACTATTGGGTCAAGTGGTTTGTCAATGGTGTATGTATGATTGGTACTATCACTTTTAATAAAACTCAAAGATGACACACTTTCATGCATATGTTATGGATATAGTAGGACTATTCTTGTTGTATTTTCAATATATGTTATTTAAATTATACATATTATTATGAACTATTTAATTTTCATTTATGCTAATCTTGTTGGATTCATGTTGATGTACCGATATGTCACTTTAACTTGTGGACTATTACACATGTTAGTTCGTGTGATGTAATTTTCCTCATGTGTTCCTTCCAAGTTGTGTACTATTATAGGCTTCCAAGAGGTGCATTTCCTTTCCACTTACTATGTTGCAACCGTAATGCATTGCACTTGAATCTCTGTAGGGTCACACACTTCCTCTCACTAAAGAGACTGTGCACCATTCTATGCGTTTTGAAAACCAAGGTAGATAATTAACACCCCACTGTTGGGACTCCTACTCCAAACGGTCTGAGGTCTAGTTGGGAGTTCATATCAGGGACATCCCCTTAATATTGGTAGGTCCAACACCATCAACATTTCTAGTGGTAAAAGGAGGGCCAGATGACAAGATGAGCCCTTGAAGTTTGTTTTGAATTTACGCACTCATCTAATGAATTCTTCCATAATCATAACCCTGACATGTTTTACCAGAAATGTAAAACTGAAAGTGCTGGCAAGCATCATTGATGACTTGTCAACTCTCAAATTCAATGGAGAGGGTAAAACAACCTTGTTTGAGCATACTTCTCATTCTCTTGAATTTTTTATGGAACACAACATGCATTGTGAGGATGTTGAATATAGGTTGTTCATTCTCATGTTCGAAGGGAACGTAAGGGAATGGTTTTGCGCATTGCCTGATCTCTCCATACACTCTTTCTAGCATCTTGTCACAAAACTATTTCGTGCTTTCAATTTATATGATTGTAAACATCTGTGCAATAAAATTTTGGAATTGTGAAAATCACTTGATGAATCACTTCATTATTTTCACAATCATTTCATGCATTTTTGTTATGATTTTCCTAAAGATGAAGTTGATTGGAATTTATTATTAGGTATATTTGAATATCTTGTTCACATTTTATAAAATATGCACAAGCTTGAATATTTTGAAGCACTCCCAACATATCTCAGTGTTAGAGCTTCTAAATATGCGACGTACAAGGTTTTTGTTCCAAGTGTCCTTTCATCCCCTTCTCATCAAACAACTCTAGTTATGTAGGTTGAGGTGGGAGAGATTGAGAATTCGCTTGTTAACATATAACCATCTTCTCCCACCCCACATAATCCGAATCTTAGCGCCAGTGTGGACTATGAGTATGATGGTTACGATGAAATTTTATCTCCTTGTACTCCATCCTTTGGTCCCTCTTATCCTCCAGATTGTGAGTTTTTGTTTTGTCCTATTTCAAATATCTCTTTTGAAGTTCATGAGGATCAAGTGTTGGATGGAGTTGGTGTTTAGAAACTAACTTGCAATATCATTTACAATGATTATGTGTGGGAGCCCATATTTGAACAAGAATTTGTGATGAAGGATGACTTTCTTCCTTTCGCACCTCTCCCATATCATCCTAACATTTTCCACGATTCTGTCATTTCTATCGAATCTTATGAAATTTTTTTTTTTATGATGTTACTGATTTTTATCATTCAAAGAACACGTGGAATGTCATTTTTTCATCCAGATGTGGAGAGGACAAATATTCTAGTCTTGATCTTCCCAATCTCTCACCTCATCTTTATGAAAATATAGAGGGTGAAATTTTCTTTTTTTCGTCTTCCACTATTTACGATTCATCAGATAATGAGTGTTAGTGTCAGTATAGTCACACTGCCATCAATCATCAAAACTTCTCTTTTTCATTTGCATATTAGGTGTCTCATACCGAATAAATTTCACCATTCCGCTAGGTCATGGATTCATTGATGGTGGTATTTTTTATCAGTTTTCAATCACAAGGTACTTGCTGATTTTCCTCCCTATGGTCTTCAGTCATTAGTCACTTTCATTCTCAAAATCATATCAGTAGGTCATAGGATGGGTCTCATTAGTCTCTAAGGTCTCACCATGGTCAAATTAATGAGTCAAGTGTCAATAAAGATCAGAAAGATCCTGAGGAAGTCAATAAACTCAAAATTATAGCACCAGGAAGATCAAAGATATCATTTATTTATTTTGATGCGAGTTTCACCTCAAAACCATGTTTTTAGGTGAAAACATAGTACTTTTCCTTTCAATCACAATTCAGAAGCTGTCATCTCTGACAAGATCAACACTCTGCCTTTCAGAGAATTTTTTCATATCATGTTCAGTGTAAAATAGTTTTCCAAGCAGATCCAACAGAAAGAGCCTGGAAAGAGCTTTCCAACGGTATACTACACTCTCAAAACTGACTTCTGGATTGAAATTTATGCTTAAGTGAAGTAAAATTCCCTATACCCCTATTTCCCATTTTTACCTTAAACTTTGTTTTATTAAAGTTTTATATCCCTTTAAAAAACCCCTTTTCCCCCTTTCCGATTATAAATTCGCATTATAAATCAGTTTATATACAAATGCGATTTAAATGTTAACCACTTCCCCTCCATGCTTGTTAAAACTTTATATTTCAAAGTTTCGTATATCATATATATTCCCCGCTGTTTCCAACCACTTCCCCACCATACGTTGGAACTTTATAATAAAACTTTATTATAAAGTTTTATATTATATATGACCCGCATTAAAATCGTAATCGCAAACCTTTTCCAATCACAACATTTATTTGAATGCTTCGATCAATCCAATCGCAAACATCTCCGATGCGATTGATCGCATCGCAAGTCTTGTGCCCCTCCTCCGATCGCGTCCTCCCTCTGATTTCTCCAATCCTCCGATCACACCCCTCCTCTGATTGACCCGATCAAGTTTCCCTTCCAATTGATTGCAACATCCCCATCGCACTCGCTTCTCCGATTACATCGCAAATTCTGTTCTCCCGATGCAATTACCCCCACTCCCCTCCAATATTGCGATGCGATTGACTGTCGGGCCCACCATAATACATCCACACGTTCATATATAAAGGGTTTTTTTCTTTTCTAACCTGAATCTTGGTTAATTAGATTATATACAAAGGCTTTTCTCCCCAATCACTTCAAAAGTTTAATTTCATATATATTGTCCCACTCCCCGATCCCGATTACGATTATGTGGGCTCCATCTCCAGATTCCGATTCCCGATTGCGATGATAATCCTCAGTCCCACCTTAAGCCCTCCACCCTTCCAATACAATCATTCCTTCATTTTATATAAAATCAAAAATATTTTTTGGTTACTCTTAAGGGATTTCCCCGCTCCATTGTATATTGCCCCATCCGACCCAGGCTAATCGCATCAGAAATTTTTGGGTTTTTCTTTCAAACACGTCCCACCTCCTGATTCCCGATTGCGATTACCTCTATGTATTGAAATACATTCCACATCATTGTAAGTTTCGTTGTATGTCATACCCCTCAGCCATCCATTCCGATTGCGATTTATATGCGGGTACTACCCATTTCCCTTCCCTTTTCCCATCTAAAATAAATTTTCCATTCACTAAAGGCAAAGTTTCATTTCAAAGGAATGTTTATCAAAAAATTTGGTTTTATTCAAATATCAAATGGAAAGCGAACAGTCAAAGGTCGAGAGTCTAAAATAAAATAAAGATATCTACAACAACAGGAAAATAGGATCGGATTGCCTATTTTGTCTTCAGTTATGATTCAAAGGGATCCACCCTATAGGTTTCGCCTTCCCATTGGTTATCAGTGAATTTCAAGTGGAACAATGTAATGCTATTCTCCCTTTATGGAGAGATTATTGGCTCTTGGTTTTCCATATTTAGTTATGATTTCTCCTCTTCCCATCGATTTGTATTCCCACAAAATCTGTCTATTTATTGTAAATGCTAATCATTTGTAAAGGGCTGAAAGTCTGAGGTCTGAAAACTCAGAAGTAGGGGAATAGTGTGGCAGTGAGCTCTGCACTCCATTGTACAGTTTGGCAGGGAATTAATAAAGTGATGCAGCTCTCATTTGTGGGATCCATGTGGTATGAGTTTTAGCATATGTCTCTCCTTTGTGTTTCATATGTACATTGTTATGTTCACCATTCATTCATAAACATTTCCAATTGAATGTTTTCAAGTTAGAAAGGTAGAATCCATTTTATATGCTCTGCCTTGGGGATTCATTCATACTCTGTGTGTTTTCTTCTGTTTGAAAAGGATTCATTTACTATGCCCTTTTCAACTTCTCAACAGTATTTCAACTCCATCTTATTTCAAATTGATTGCTAAATCTCCCGCCTATCTTGCCCCATGAAATACCCTATATCCTGATTTAATTCCTCAGTTCATACTGTCCTCTTGTCCCATACATCCCTGAAATTTCAATAATTCATCAAAACTCCTTTTCCCATTTATATACCTAGCCTAAAATCAGTTCATCATTGTGTAATTGAATATCTATTCTACAGAGAGAGTCCTCTCCTGTCCTTGTAGGGCTAGCTACAAGGCTAAGCATGGTTTAGTTGTTACCCTGATTTGCCTTTTTTAGCCTAGGGTCCAATTCAGGTGCTAACATCTTTGGCGGCCATACTGGGGAACTACAAACCTTTTACATAGAAGATTCATCACCCCAGTAATATTTTTCTTGTAAAGTCTCGATGATGATATTTCAGAGTTTTATAGGCTGATATAAATATTTTACAGTAGTAAGTTGACCACACTAGCTTCAAGAAGATATACAAGGGCTAATCCTGATCCAAATCCTCCCCCTGTGTTTGAAAATCCAAATCTTATCCCAAGAATAGTCAGAAGACAGGAGGCATCACTAAGTCCTACACCTATTTTTAGGTCCCATACTTGGCCCAGTGAGTGGTTTTTTGTAGAAGATCTTTCTTTTGATGAGAGTTTTGAGCTCTCTTTGTTTAGAAGTAAGTCTGAAACTGCACTCGAAGACACGGTTTTAGATCCAGAGTTCCTTGTGGATATTGAAATTCAAAGAGTGAATTCCTCCATTGATGATTACATTTTGAATTCTCCCCAGTCCATCACTGCAACTTATATTCCTGAGCCTTCAGAATCATCAGGAGCAGCACTTCCTCCTCCTAATTTATCAGCATCCCCTTCAGTCAACTCCTAGTTATCATCTCCTCCAACAGCACCTCCCCCAAATCCTGCAAATCCTGTTGTAAATCCACCCAGAGTCATGGCTGCTCGATATGCACCCTTGGTTTTACCTCGGGTTTTCAATGATATGCTTGTTGATTATCAGAGTAAAATTCCTATCTTTGATGCCACTCAGGGAATTACAACCCAGCAGCATGTTGATAAGATGAATGAATTTTTTGACTTGCATGAAGTAGAAGAAGAGAATGTAGCTACCAGGTTGTTTGTTCAAAGCTTTAGAGGTGAAGTTAGAAAGTGATTTAGAGCTTTACCAGTTGGCTCAATTCGCACTTTACAAGAGTTACACACACAGTTCTTAGACCTGTGGGAGGTGAAAAGGAATCCACACCAAATTCTGTCTGAATCTGACAATATTAAAATAAATGTGGGTGAAACTGTGCAAGACTATTGTTTAAGATTCAATGTTGTATACAATGCTATTCCGGCCAACCTCAAACCTCCTGTGTATTCAGCTATGCTGAAGTTTCCAGATGGTTTTGATGCCGATATGGCATATCAACTGCGTGAAAGAGATCTGCCGTCACTTGAAGACATGCAGAGGATAACAGTAAGCATTGAAGCCAATCTGCGGGCTAGAAGAGCTCAAGCTAGAGCTGAAAAGAAAATTGTGGCGAAAGAGGAAGCCTCCCCTTCGGACAGCAAGATGGACACTCTGATTCATACAATGGAAAGGATGGTTGAGCGGTTGAAAATTTCTGACAGACATGAAACTCAAATAAGAAATCCGAATTTTAGAGGACAACAGCAGTCACAATTCAGAAATAGACAGAGAGAAGAGAGGGTGTAGGACCAAGCGGCACCACAACAGCAAATTAAAATGCCATTACAGCAAAACTACGTGCAAGGGACTGACTCAGATGATGATGGTCCCCTGTTTGAAACCAATCATTTTTTCACAGCTGATGGTGCACCCATTTTCCTCACAGAAGACGAAGAATACACAGTGGCGACTCCAGACATTCGAGGGGATGAAAAATTCATCTTGGCTAATGACGTAGTGTTAGAAGAAGAATCTGATGACTACCACTACCAGAGAGGGTATATGAATGCTCTATCAGCCCAGCAAAGGCAATATTCCCTGAGGAATAGAAACGTCACAATCAGTCCCATTCAAAAGAGAAAAGAACTCCAAATAAAGGACGAGGCACATAAGAAAGGAAAAGAGCCAACCAATCCTTCATCCAGCAAAGCACCCGCAGCTATTAACACAGCAAATGAAAAAGGCCAGTAGAGCATAGCGAAGGAGTAGACAGAGAAGAAATACCCTCCCATTAAAGAGGTAGAAAAAGCTCCTTCCTTTAATTTAGAAAATGAAATTTCTAAACTCAAAGTGTTTTTTGCCCCTGACTGAGTTGGTGAAGAATAGTTTATATAAAGGTCAGGTGTCTAAAGTCTTGCAAATTGACCCTCTTTCTGATATGGTTAATGTGGAAGACAACTAACCTGAACTTATGTTTGGTCCAGCCACAGGAGAATCTGAAGAAAATGAAGTCCCTCCCTTTTACCTAAGTCTTAGGTTGCATGATTTTATCTTGCACAACGTCATGTTGGACTCCGGGGCCTCGCATAATTTGATCCCAAAGTTGTCATGGAGAAGCTAGGCCTTGATGTTACTAGAAAATACCATGATTTGTATTCTTTTGACTTAAGTGGGGTCCATTGTATTGGTCTCATCAAAGATTTAGTAGTGTCTTTAGATCAAATCCCAGCCAAAAATGTCTTGATGGATGTAGTTGTTGCTGATGTCCCACCATGGTTTGGAATGCTTCTATCTAGGTCTCGGGGTGAAAAAATTAAGGGAACCATACAGCTTGACTTCTCTTATGCCACAATCCCTGTATTTGGCCAGTTGAGAAAGTTATATAGGGAAAAGAAAATGAAATATATGATTGCTAACAAAGACAAGCCAGTAAAACATCTCGTTAATGCAGTCCACACAGATTTAGAGTCTTTTGTCTTATATTCGGATGGTGATTTAAATGATGAGGATGTTTAGTTAGTACAAGTGGATGAGATACCTGAGATTTCAGAGAATTTCAGAGAAGTCCTCAAGCAGGAAAAAGAGAAAGCAGCCAACACTTCTGAGTCTTCTGCCTGCCAACAGCAAAAACACAGTGAACAACCAGAAATCAGACAAGGCGAAGAGAAGGAAGAAACTAAATTTCAGCATCTACAATAAGAAGAAGAAGGCCTATGGGGTATGGAATTTGATGGAGCTTTCAGTAAGGATGGAGCAGGTATTGGAATATGGATTCGGAGCCCTGTTTTCCAGCCTGAAAAGGTCCCTAGTAATGTTAGAGTTAGTGCTTATAAGTTGGATTTTGACTGCTCTAACAATGAAGCAGAGTATGAAGCTCTGATTGCAGGCCTCAAAATATTGAAGAAGTTGAAGGCAAAAAGGATTTCTGTGTATGGTGACTCTGAGTTAATAATCAAGCAGGTGAAAGGAGAATACCAAGCTAAACATCCAAGACTGAGGGCATACAAAAATGCAGTTCTGGACATTTTCAAGACATTCCCAGAGTACACCTTGACAATAGTGCCCAGGATGCGCAATCTTATTGCTGATTCTCTTGCCACTACTGCAAGTAACCTAAGGATTCCCATGAAATCCAGCAACAATTTTGAGATCCATGTCAAGCATAGGCCTGCTGTTTCGGACAATTTAAGGTATTAGCAAGTATTTTGGGATGTTAATGAGATCAATGCATTTTTGCATGGTGATGGAAAATTCAAGGACACTCCCATAGAAGGTGAGTATGTGGTTGATGATCAGGAGTTGGAAGCAAACCAAATCGACATATTACAGTTAAAGGATAATGTAATTCCTAGAGGTCTCATACCTCTAGAGGAGCATTTTGATCAGGATGATGTCGCAAAGATGCCAAGCTTGGTGCCCACAGAGAAAGGAGTTGAAGATGTGAATATTGGAATAGCTGATCAGCCCAAGTTTGTCAAATTATCAAAGGCATTATCCCCTGAGGTAAAGGAGAAGTATGTTAAATTTCTTTCTGAATTTTCTGATGTATTTGCATGGGATTATTCAGATTTGAAAGTGTATGATAAGAACATAATTCAACATACAATTCCTATCAAGCCGGATCAGAAGCCTTTCAGACAGAAGCTGAGAAGAATCAATCCAAAGCTACTGCCATCCATCGAAAAAGAGGTAAACAAATTGTACAAATATGGTATCATAGTCCCCATTATATTTTTTGACTGGATTTCAAATTTGGTCCCGGTACGTAAGAAGACTGGAGAAATAAGATTGTGTATATATTTTCGAAACTTGAATAAGGCTTCCTTAAAGGATTATTATCCACTTCCGAAAATGGACCATATTCTGCAAAGAGTAGTTGGAGCATCCAGGATGTCACTACTTGATGGTTACTCAGGCTACAACCAAATCTTGGTGCATGAGAAGGACCAAGATAAAACTACCTTCACAATGCCCTGGGGAACCTTCCAGTGTGCTAAAATGCCATTTGGACATAAGAATGCAGGATCTACTTTCCAACGTGCAATGGACATCGCCTTTACCAATGAAAAAGAGATTTTTCTGGTTATTTATTTGGATGAATTGACAGTGTTTTCAGGATCAGATGATGAGCATTTACACCATTTGAGAGTTGTTTTTCAAAGATGCAAAAAGTTTGGAATTTCTCTCAATCCCAAGAAGTGTCTCTTCGCCATGGATGAAGGAAAGTTGTTGGGGCATATCATCTCCAAAGATGGTATTCGCATTGATCCAGCTAGAGTGGAGGCAATTCAACTGATAGACCTGGCACGAAAAAAGAAGGATATTCAGGCTTTTAATGGTAAAATGAACTTTTTGCGCCGATTTATACCCAATCTAGCTAAACATCTGAGGGAAATGACTAATATGTTGAAAAAGGACAGCACTGTTAAATGGAGTGAGGAGGCCATCAGATCATTCAATATAGTAAAGTTTGCTTTGTCCAATGCCCCAGTTTTGATCAGTCCCGACTACACTCAAGACTTCATCATATTTTATTTTGCATCGGAACATACTTTAGCTGTTTTTTTAATGCAAAAGAGAGACGAGATCGAAAAGCCAATTGCCTTTTTCAGTAGAACTATTAGAGATGTTGCTTTGAGGTATAATATTATTGAAAAACAGGCATTGGCTCTTATCAAGGCATTGAAGGATTTCAGGGTCTATATTTTGCATTCACATACTATAGCATATGTCCCTAACGTAGCAGTGAAGGATGTGTTGATGCAAACTGATCCAGAAGGTCGGAGAGGTAAGTGGATAGTAGCTATGTTGGAGTATGATCTGGAGATCAAGCCCACGAAGTTGATCAAAGGACAAGGCTTGGCGAAATTGATGGCCCAATCAAATCTGTGTTCTCTAGATATAAACCTCATAACAGTAGTGGCAGAAGATGAAGATGAAGGTTTTCCGGTTTCAATTTCAGATATTTTTCTATGGTCCCCGTGGTATTCAGATATTATCTATGTCCTTCAGCATTTGTCACCTCCTACCGGCATGTCTAAGAGTGAGGGTAGATCTCTAAAGTTAAAATCTACAAAACACTGCATTTTAGACAATGCTCTGTATTAGAAAGATCCAGGAGGCGTTCTGCTAAATTTTTTGGTTGAAGAAGAGGCGCAGAAGGTAATGCATGATTTTCATAAAGGTGACTGTGGCGGTCACCTGTTTTGGAAGACTACAGCTAACAAGGTATTGAGAGTAGGATATTATTGGCCCACACTATTTCCTTATTTATATAAGACAGTGATGAAATGTCATGAATGCCAAATATTCCAAGGGAAGAAGAAATTTCTTCCACTCCCTTTGAAATCAGTTTCAGTGAATGCACCCTTTCAGCAGTGGGGGCTTGATTTCATAGGAGAAATTCATCCCGCGTCCTCAGCACAGCACTGATGGATATTGACAGGGATAGATTACTTTATGAAATGGATCAAGGCCATCCTAGCCAAGAAAGCAACAGACACAGTAATCATTCAATTCCTGGAATCTAATATTTTATCTCGTTTTGGCTGCCCATGCAAAATCGTAACAGACAACACAGCAGCGTTCCGATCCAAGAAGATGATCGATTTTTGTGACAAATACAACATCGTGCTGGGCCATTCGACAACTTATTATCCACAAGGAAATAGCTTGGCTAAGTCATCTAACAAATCATTGGTGAATATAATTAAGAAAATGTTGGAGGGAAACAAAAGAAATTGGCATCGAAAGCTCATCAATGCACTGTGGGCAGACAGAGTTAGCAGTAAAATATCAATAGGTATGTCACCATTTGAGCTGGTTTATGGTACCAATGTTGTCTTTCCTACATCCCTTACGGTCCCATTTATGAGATTATTGCAAGAAGTTGGCAGCGAGGACAATGACAATCAGTGAAGGATCAATCAAATGATCCACCTTCAGCAAACAAGAGAGGAAGTGTCACAAAACACTATTTAGTTGCAGGAGAAGATTAAAAAGATCTATGACAGGAAGACAAAAGAATAAAATTTTCAGTTGGATGATGTAGTGTTGAAATGGGATGCCAGAAATGAAGACAAAGGGAAACATGGTAAGTTCGAAAATCTGTGGAAAGGACCATACAGGATTTCAGCATACAGAGGACAAAATGCCTTCTTTCTCTCAGAAATGGATGGCCAAGATTTCCCTGGAGGAGCAATAAATGGTACTATTTTAAAGCACTACCATTGTTGAAGATAGAGGATCAGAATTAGAATTTATGTCATCATCATTGTATATACCATGTTATTTTTATCAGAGTTCAAAGTACATAGTCATTGAAGTCTGGGGCCTAAGGTGAAGGCTATAAGACTTGAATGTTATGTGTATGGTGTGGATTTATTTCAGTTTTTAGTCTTAGACTTGAAGTCAGTGTCAGTATGCATTGTGTCAGTTTTACAGTATTTTTGACTCCATGCCCAATGGATAAGGCTACTTGGTCTATGGTGTTCTTGGAACCTCCAAGGAGCTACCATCCCCATTGGAGCCAATGTTAGTGTCAGTCTAGTCACACTGCCATCAGTGATCAAAACTGCTCTTTTGCATTTGCATATTAGGTGTCTCATACCGAATAAATTTCACCATTCCGCTAGGTCATGGATTCATTGATGGTAGTAATTTTTGTCAATTTTCCCTCACGAGGTACTTGCTGATTTTCCTCCCTATGGTCTTCAGTCATTAGTCACTTTCATTCTCAAAATCATCTCAGTAGGTCATAGGATGGGTCTCATTAGTCTCTAAGGTTTCACCATGGTCAAATTAATGAGTCAAGTGTCAATATAGATCAGCGAGATCCTGAGGAAGTCAATAAGCTCAAAATTATAGCCCCAGGAAGATCATAGATATCATTTATTCGGTTTGATGTGATTTTCACCTCAAAACCATGTTTTGAGGTGAAAACATAGTACTTTGCCTTTCAATCACAATTCAGAAGCTGTCATCTCTGACAAGATCATCACTCTGCCTTTCAAAGAAGTTTTCATAGCATGTTTAGCATCAAATCATTTTACAAGTAGACCCAATAGAAAGAGCCCAGAAAGATATTTCCAACAGTATAATACACTCTCAAAACTGACTTCGGGATTGAAATTTATGCTTAAGTGAAGTAAAATTCCCTATACCCCTATTTCCCATTTTTACCTTAAACTTTGTTTTATTAAAGTTTTATATCCCTTTAAAAAACCCCTTTTCCCCCTTTCCGATTATAAATTTGCATTATAAATCAGTTTATATACAAATGCGATTTAAATGTTAACCACTTCCCCTCCATGCTTGTTAAAACTTTATATTTCAAAGTTTCATATATCATATATATTCCCTGCCGTTTCCAACCACTTCCCCACCATACGTTGGAACTTTATAATAAAAATTTATTATAAAGTTTTATATTATATATGACTAGCATTACATTTGCAATTGAAAACCTTTTCCAATCGCAACATCTATTTGAATGCTTTGATCAATCCAATCGCAAACATCTCCGATGCGATTGATCTCATCGCAAGTCTTGTGCCCCTCCTCTGATCGCGTCCTCCCTCTGATTGTTCTGATCCTCCGATCACAACCCTCCTTCGATTGACCCAATCATGTTTCCCCTCTGATTGATCACAACATCCCCATCGCAACTCCCAATCACACCCGCTCCTCCGATCGCATCGCAAATTCTGTTCTCCCAATGCGATTACCCCTACTCCCCTCCGATATTGTGAAGTGATTGACTGTCGGGCCCACCATAATACATCCGCTCGTTCATATATAAAGGGTTTTTCCTTTGTTAACCTAAATCTTGGTTAATTTGATTATATACAAAGGCCTTTCTCCCCAATCAAATCGAAAGTTTAATTTAATATATTTTGTCCCCCTCCCCGATCCCGATTGCGATTATGTGGGCTCCATATCCCGATTTCGATTCTCGATTGCGATGATAATCCCCGATCCCACCTTAAGCCCTCCACCCTTCCAATACAATCATTCCTTCCTTTTATATAAAGTCAAAAATCTTTTTTTTTACTCTTAAGGGATTTCCCCACTCCATTGTATATTGCCCCATCCAACCCAGGCTAATCGCATCGGAAATTTTTGGGTTTTTCTTTCAAACACGTCCCACCTCCCGATTCCCTATTGCGATTGCCTCTGTGTATTGAAATACATTCCATAGCATTGTAATTTTTGCTGTATGTCATACCCCTCTGCCGTCCATTCCGATTGCTACTCCTCTTGCACAAAAATATCCTCAACTGCAAACATCCAAGGCTCCCCAACAATTATCTCTGATCCAGCATTCTGATGGATCTACTGGTCTTAAATTCACTACTCCTTCTCTTTCTAGATCTATGTCCTCTTTGAGTAGATCTCCATTTTTGAGGGGTAGGGATAATAACAGATCCATTTCCCAGACATCTACTTCAGTTGTTCCCAGAAGTCTGTCTGTCAGATATCCTTCTTCTTTTGTTCCCAGAGAAAAACCTAGGAAATCTACATCTCATATAGGTAATGACTGCCAGTTTTGTGTTCCATCACCCTCTTCAACCTTGCAGGTTGAATCTCCAAAGCATGAATCTCAGGTTATGATACCTGATATAAAGAGCTTCTCTCTTCCTAGAGCTCAACAGGAGATGTCTGCAAAGATTAATGAAAGATACCTGGATACTGGTAGTTCAAGACAAACTTTCAAAAATGGAACGATAAAGGCTGATATGCAATGGTTACATACTAAATCTGTAACAGAACCAGATCAGTTGGAATCAGAAAAGATGCACAATTACACAAACTATCAGATTGTGTGCATGTTACAGAATATTGATGACCTTGCCCGGGATGTCTTAGAAGTTAAAGAACACATTAAGAAAATGCATTCTGGTTATAATGAAGTCTTGGGAACCCAGAATGAACATACCCAACAGTTGAATGATATAAACTCTAATATGGGTATTATTGAAAAATCCTTAGAGCATTTGAAAGATGTTCTACCTGCTCCTACTTCTCCTCCTCATTATAGAGAAGTAGATCTTTCTAGTTCCAAGTTGAAGTTCTGCTCCACCTCTGAGCCTGAATCTTCTTACAAAAGCATTCTTTTTAAGGGGGTAGAGAATATTGGTATAACAAAGCTTGAAAAGATTCAGAAAGGAATAACTTTAGCCAAAGAGAAAACAGATTTAATGAAGAACAGGTTAAAAGAACTTCCTTTTGTTGAAAGCTATAAATTTCCTAAGCAATACATAAGCCTTAGAAGTTTGATTGAAAATGGCCAACCATCTGCTCAAAAGGAAATATTAGCCATGTCTGGAATGTCCGGTACCACTAGAGCCCCTGGAGAACCGACACAAGGTGAACCAAGCTCTAAAAGAGATAGACATGAGCCCTATTTCTTTTCCCATAAGGCAAACAGAAGTCAAGAAGAAACTACTGCCCATGAAGCCTCTGCTTCCAGTCCTTTTGGAAGATATTCAGAAAAACTGCAAACTACTGCTGCAAGATTTGAAAACCCTGCTAGCAAAGGATATGGGAATACTTTGCTCATCAACATTGATTGTTTGAGCCAGGAAGAAGTAATAATGTTTTACATAATGTCCATGCTTGGGCATTGCAAAGAAGGGAAGAAACTAAAGGAAGTTGGTCTGATATAGTTACACATATTGTATGGTCTTTTACTGGTATTGTCAAAATGTGGTGGGATAAAATTTCAGATAGGGAAATGACTCAGATCATTGAAAATGAAATAGATCCCTTGAAAGCCTTATTTGATGCCATGAAACATGAATTTGTTGGAGTAGTACCAGAAGACTCAGCACATCATGCGCAAATGTTTTTGTCTCAAAAATTGTGTAACATAGATTATCTGCCACAATATTTCTGTACTATGCAGAAGTTGCTTTATCAGGCTCAAGATCCTCATAATGTTGCATACTTGAGATACTGTATTTCCTCTATGCCTAAAAAGATTCCAAATTTGATAAATCAGTATTTTGAGTTGAATAGAGTCAATATTGAGAATTTGTCATTTGCTGCAGTACATCAGTTGATTGCTACTATTTTTCAAAAGGAATGTGCTGCCAAAAAGGCCAAAAAGAATTTTAAAAAGCAGATGCATGTCAGTACCAAGTTATGCAATAATTTTCTTGAAACTTATGATTTTGGATGTCATAAGAATTCTAAGTATAAAATTTCCAAAAAATCCAAAGATCATTGTTCTTGTCAGCCAGGAAAATACATTCCCAGAAAAAAGAAATATTATCCTTCTAAGAGAACTTTTAAAGGATGAAGGATAGTATTTAGGAAAAGATCAAGACCTTCAAAGAAATTTACTTGTTTTATTTGTGGAAAGGAAGGTCATTATGCCAATACATGTAGAGAAAAGAAGGATAAAAAACAAATGAAAATTATGGATATTTTCTCTACAATCCAAGATCCAAAGGAATGGGATCTCATATCTCATTCTGATGGTGAGTTTTTTGAAGTATCAAGTTCCTCTTCTTCTAATAATGACTCTACAGATGACTTACCAAATATCAGGTAATTGAATTTAGATACAGATTCTTCTGACTCAGAAGAAACTTTTTTACCTGATATAAAAATGCTTCATTTCAATCCTTCAAAAAATTTGCAGATGAAGATTGCAGCAGTCAAAACTGAACTAGCACAATTAGATCCAGTCCAATTCACTGCTCGAAGAAGATTGACAGAAAGACTAGAAAGCTTAGAGAAGCAGTTACCCTCTACAGCTAAAAAAGAAATGTTTGAAGATGAAGATCTTATTGAAAAAGAATTTGATTCAATGTTCCATCCACTAAGAATTGAAGAAAGCCCATCAGAAGGTATGGATAAAATTAGTTCTCTCCAGAAGAAGATAAAAGATTTAGAATCATCAATCCATCATACTAGGACTGAAATGGTCTAGTTGTCTTCCAAACTTCAAATGCTTATTGTAGATTATGATGATTGTAATTCTAAATTTTCTAGCTTACTTCTTGAAGATTTTCCCTCTGAATATAAGAAGGTCCCTCTTCTATAGGGTGTCAAGATAATGGGAATTGGTGATAGAGTAGTAATTCCTATAAATATTAAGTTACCTAAGATTAAGGAATACATTTTAGATGCCCAGATTGATTCTGGAGCTATGAGTAGTGTCTGCAAATATGGTGCTATCCCCAGTTACTATTGGCAGCCTACTAACGTCAATTTTCAGGCTATCACAAAAGATTTAATGGCTATAAATCATATAGCCCCTGATTTTCCTATCTTTTTGGATAATGTACAGGTGAAAGTCACTTTGTATAGTTTTGATTCAGGATCATATTTTTTGTTAGGACAAGATTTTCGGAATAAAATTCTGCCTGTTACTTTTGGAAAAGGAACCGTCATATTCACCACTAAAGAAGGAAAAGTTGCATTACCATCTTCCAGTGATTATCAGGTTAAAGTGTAGCCAACAAAAGCAGATCAGATTCAACAGAGTCTGCAGGATCTCACAAAGATCAACAAGATTGTAAAGCATGCTGAATTGCATGGTCCTCAAGCTCTAGAAGGGATTTCCAATAAGCGCAAAAAAGACTGTACAGCTAGCCGTCCAGATGCTTTTTGGACAAGAGAAAAGTACTTTATGGCTCTTCCATATAAAGAAAATTATGTTTCCAAGCCACAAAAATCTAGCGCTAACCATATGAGTCCTTCAGAACAGGAGTTGTGTAAGCAAGAAATCAGTCAGCTACTAGAACAGAAGCTTATTGAGCCATGCAAGAGCCCATGGGCTTGCCCAGCCTTTTATGTCATCAAGCATAGTGAACAAAAGAGCGGTAAGAAATGGCTTGTTATTAATTACAAGGCTCTTAATGATGCATTACTTACCATTAGGTATCCTTTACCTAATAAAGAACTCTTACTTGCCAAAATTGTTAATGCAAATGTTTTCAGCAAGTTTGATTTGAAGAGTGGTTTTCGGAAAATTGGCATCATTCCTGCTGATAGATACAAAACCGCATTCACTGTTCCACATGGGAAATATCAATGGACGGTCATGCCCTTTGGCTTGAAAAATGCTCCTTCTGAATTTCAAAAATGGATGGAAGATATTTTTGGTGGGGAGGAGTATATCATAGTATATATAGATGATTTTCTTGTTTTTAGTAGAGATGTAAATAGGCATAAAAAGCACTTAGAGAAGTTTTATGAACTGGTCTTCAAACATGGTTTGGTACTTTCTGATTCAGAAGAAAAGTTTCAAATTGGGAAAGTCAGAATAGATTATTTGGGTTTGCACATAGAACAAGGGCATGTTAATCTACAACCTCATGTTCTTACTCATTTATCAAAGTTTCTTGATGTAATCCTAGATGTTAGAACTTTGCAGAGATTCCTTGGATGCCTAAATTATATAAGGCAGTCCTATGAAAATCAAGCAGATGACACTAAAGTGTTACAAAGAAGATTGAAAAAGCAGGCATCAAGATGGACAGAAGAGATGACTACAGCAGTCAGAAATATTAAGAGTAAGATTAATGAATTTCCAAAATTAAAGCTTCCTGACACTAATCTTCCCTTTATTCTTGAAACAGATGCTTCTGATCATACATGGGCAGCGGTACTTCTGCAGAAGCATGGAAGGAAAGAATTAGTTTGTGCATATTCCTCTGGAATGTTTGATGATACTGAGAAAAAGTATCCTTCTTCTCATAAGGAGATACTTGCTGTAAAAAGAGGAATTAAGAGATTCCATCTGTTTTTGAAAAGTGTGAGATTTATTGTCAGAACAGACCTAAAGCACATGAAAAGTATTTTGGAAAACAAAAAGCTGCTAGAACAAGGGAGTACTAGGATATTGAGGTGGGCACTTTGGCTTGAAGGTTTTGATTTTGATATAGTTTACAAATCAGGTGCAGAAAATTATCTTGCCGACATGCTCACAAGAGAAGGTTCAGAAGAATTCAAAGAAATAAAGATGTTCAGACCACTTCATCAGCATGAAGCTTCTACTAGTTCAGTTCAGTCCAATCAGTCCAAGTCTAGGAAAGTCAGTCAAGTTGTCATCTGTAGTAACTGTCATTATCAGTTTTGTTGGGATTGTTTTGTGCATAAAATCTTAGATTTACCCTTCAACCTTCGTGAAATTGTTCTCCAAAAATGGTTTGATTCAGAAGAAGCCCAATGGATGTATTCTAGAGAGCTACCATATAGAAATAGGTCATGGCAAGTATATTATGCATTGTCAAGAGGTCCAGATCATATATATTTTGCATTTATCCAGAAGATGGATTGGACGTGGCAAGATTATTTCACCATCCATCAGAAAGCTCGCATACATGGGTCTGTTAGAATTATATTTTATGCCATAGATGATGATAATCTTGTCAATTGGTGGAGTCCATGGTTTAAGTTATTCCTAGTTAGGTACATGCCAAGATTCAGTTGGATGTTATAGCATGATCATAAGTGCACTTTAGGAACAATAATTTGGGAAATGCATATAGCTGCTCAAAATGACTATGTTATAGAATTTGGTTTAGTCCATCAAGATATAGTTTTGGTTCCGAATCAAATTTAAGAATCCTTCAATCTCTTCGTCAGTTTCCAAGGAAGAATTACTATTGATGAAATAAATAGGCCATTGGATATGTTTTCATTTCCTTTTCACTGTTGCTTCCGACAAAATGATCCTCCATGGCTCTACATTCCACATGAGATAGTTGCTCCAGACACAGAAGAATTGTTGGAATATTATAGAGAGATAGAACATGATCATAGACATGATTATGAAGATCGTGCTAATAGTGATTGATTGTAAAGATCACTCTATTGAAATATTTGCAAATCTTACTTTTCGATTTCCGTGGGATTTGATCCGCATAAAATATCCACTGTGTAAATACTTTTGTAAAAGAGCCGATGTCCTAGATTCCAGCCATGATTTTCATTTTGTAATAATTAAATTGGGTCAGATTCGGTCCCCATATGGCCTAGCCTCCAAGGGACGAGATAACAAGTGGTTTTCCCCACTTGCCCGAATCTTAGGTACATTTTCCTATTCATTTACTTTAGGGTACTCTCGTGACAGGCATCTTGCATGATGATATATCTGAGGATAGATTCTTTCTCTTTCCAGTATCCGGTAAAAGTTGTCACCGAATGACCGGCTAGGATATTATAAATACCAGCATTATGAAGTCATTTGGCATTCGGAATTTTAGAGTTTGAGCGAGTCTCGAGTCTGAGTTTGAGATTATCTCCTTGCTTTGCATCTGCGAGAGTTTTCTCGATCTGCTTGCATCACGGAGCTTTCTCTAAGTCTGTAATATTTAGAGTTTGTGTTTGGTCTGAGATTATCTCCCTGCTTTGCATCTGTGCGCATTCTGCTCATCTACAACAGCAGGAAAATAGGATCGGTGTAGGTTTTAACCCTGAACAAAAATTATCTACACACGAATCTTATAACAGAAAATAAACAATAGCGAGAGCATAAAACATAAAACAGATAAGCACAGAGATTTTCCCCTAGATCCCAAATCGGGACGACCGGCTTGATTTTTCATTATATTCCTTTTAGTGTTACAACACATATATATACATGCCGAAGCATACATAAACCCCAATCCATTAACCCTGGATTAGAACATAACTGTAGTTCCCTTGACCGGATCTACAAAATACCAGGGGCTGAAAACCATCGAACCCCAAAACCATGTGCAAAACCATGCACAAAACCATGGGCGGATCCGCCTATGAGTGGGTCCGCACAAAAACCAATTTTGGCCGGGGCGCTGCCCCGGACCCCAACGGTGGGGACTGCTTCGCCCCTCGTGACCCCCCAGCTACGCCCGACGCAACATACAGTGTGTGGGGCTAATCGTGGAAAGAATATAACACATACCCAACATTCTCCCACTTGTTGTTTTCTTTCCACAGGGGGCCACAGGAGAGCTTAGTCATTGGGCCAATTCTTCAACACCCATTGTTTCTCTACACCAAGAGAACTTCTGAGTGCTCGCAGACTTTGTCAATGCATCTGCAACATTCTTCAAAGTGTCCACCTTTACCAGCAACACCCTTTTATCCTCAACCATCTCTCTAACAAAGTGATATTGAACATCAATGTGCTTTGTCTTTGAATGGTAAGCAGGGTTCTTAGCCAAGAAAATTGCACTTTGGCTATCACAGTCTATCCTTATAGCTTGCTGTACCAACCCCATACTTGAACACAATCTTTGCAACCAAATTGCTTCCTTGCTTACATGAGTGGCTGCTATGTATTCTGCCTCTGTAGTTGAAAGAGCCACTACAGACTGTCTTTTACTCATCCAACTGACTGCGCCTCCAAATAGGCTAAACACATACCCACTTGTATATCTTCTTTGGTCCAGATCTCCAGCCCAGTCTGCATCAACAAAACCACGAATGTCCAACATTGTTTCCAATCCTGGTCTTCCCTGGTAGCACAAGCCATAATCACTAGTGCCACGTAAATATCTGAAAACCCGCTTCACTGCTATTCAATGCTCCTTCCCTGGGTTTGACATAAACCTGCTCAATACTCCCACTGCATGTGCAATGTCTGGTCTAGTACAGACCATTTCATACATCAAGCTACCCACTGCACTTGCATATGGAACATGGGACATATACTCCTCTTCTTCTTGTGTCTTGGGACACTGTTCAGCAGACAGCTTTACACCTACAGGAATAGGAACCTTCACCTGTTTACTATCCTGCATATTGAACCTCTGCAATATAGTCTCGACATACTTCCTCTGGTTTAACCAGAGCTTCCTCTTTGCCCGATCTCTCATAATTTCCATGCCCAAAATATAGTTTGCAGCACCAAGATCCTTCATGTCGAATTTGGAGAACAGTTGGGTCTTCAAATCTTGGATAATTTCTTTGTCATTTCCAATCAACAACATATCATCCACATACAAGACCAAATAAATACCACGGTCACCAATTAATTTAAAATAAACACAGTGATCCTCCTTGCTTCTGGTGAAGCCAAGTCCCCGTATATAGGTATCAAATTTCTGATACCACATCCTTGGTGACTGTTTTAACCCATACAAAGACTTTTTCAACCTGCATACCGGTTCTTTCTTACCCTTCGCCATAAAGCCTTCGGGTTGCTTCATGTAGATCTCCTCTTCTAGATCCCCGTGAAGAAATGCTGTATTCACATCCATCTTTTCTATCTCAAAATCAAATGCAGCAGCAACAGATAAAAGTAGTCTAATAGAAGTAACTTTGGAAACAGGAGAAAAAATATCACCAAAATCAATTCCCGGCACCTGGGAATAACCTTTTGCTACCAATCGAGCTTTGTATTTCTCCACCTTGCCTTCTACATTCATCTTCTTCTTAAACACCCATTTTCTCCCAATGGGCTTTCTTCCAGCCGGCAACTCCACCAGATCCCATGCCTCATTTTTGTGCAAGGATGCCATTTCATCGACCATGGCCTCCTTCCAGAGTTTTCCATCCTCTGAATCTACTGCCTCCTTGACAGTTCTGGGTTCATCATCAGTTATAGTTAAGGCAAAACCTGAACATAAAGCAGATGGACTATACCTTTATGGTTGCCTTCTTTCCCGAACTGATCTTCTCAAAGCTGGAGTTTGTGGCTCTTCATCTTCTGAGTCTTCTTCTGTTGTAGAGTCTGATTCATCCTCCTTTAGCTCAAACTCTATCTTCTCAAGTTCCTTTGGTAGGACTTCATGTTTAACAACATCTTTCACTTCTCTAAACACCACATCTCGACTGTACACAACCTTCCTTGTTTCTGGGTTCCAAAGCTTGTAACCCTTTAAACCACCCTTATACCCAATAAAGATGCACCTTTCAGATTTATTATCCAACTTGGTCCTTTTCTCCTTTGGAACATGTACATATGCATCACATCCAAATACCCTTAGATGTGAAAGAGAGGGTTTCTTACCAGTCCATACCTCATGTGGAGTCTTATCCTCCAACGCTGATGAAGGTGATCTGTTAACTAAGTAACATGCAGTCTCCACTGCCTCTGCCCAGAATTCTTGTCCTAACCCAGTACCACTAAGCATGCTTCTTGCCTTTTCCATTAGCGTTCTGTTCATTCTTTCTGCAACTCCATTTTGCTGAGGTGTGTATGGAGTAGTTTTCTGTCGTGCTATACCACACTTCTTACAGAACTCTTCAAATTCCTTCTTGCAGAACTCCCCACCATTATCTGTCCTCAGCGCCTTTATCTTCTTCTCTGTCTGGTTTTCCACCAGAGCCTTAAATTATTTAAATCTGTCAAAAGCTTCATATTTCTTCCTCAAGAAATATATCCATGTATTCCTTGAGAAGTCATCTATGAATGAAACATAGTACACAGACTTTCCCAGTGATGGAACTGACACAGGTCCAAACACATCACTATGCACAAGTTCTAATATTTTGTTCGCCCTCTTAGCACCAGAAGGAAAACTCACCCGATTCTGCTTCCCATATACACAATGTTCACAGAAATCGAAATCCAGAGAACAATTAGACATACCTTCTACCATACCATCTCTATGCAATATCCGAAGGCCCTTCTCTGCAATATGTCCAAGCCTTTGATGCCATAGCATGGTCTTTTCTCCAGAGATAGCTAAGCTTTCCGCCCCATTTTCAGGAACCACATAACTGTTAAACCCATCAATAATAGTGCTACCTTGTAGCTTGTATAGAGTTCCAGTCCAAACTCCCCGCATTAATACTAGTGCTCCCAGAACCATCTTGCAGGCATCTTTCTCGAACACTGTTTTTACACCTGCATCATCCATCTTTCTTACAGAAATCAGATTTCTGGCCAATGCAGGAATATGCAGAACACCCGGGAAGTGTGTTCTAATCATCCACCTTGCAGCTTCAGCTTGACTTTCCACGTCAGCTGATTCTGGCCTTCTATCATCCCCCTAGGAGAAGACATCACCACCATCATATTTCTCATACTCGCAGAACACTCCTATGGAGGTGAAGTGAAAGGATGCACCTGATTCAATCAACCATGACTCATGATCTACATGTGTATTTGAAGAAGAAGCCAAGTACACATCCCCACCTTCATCCGAGGTGGTTTTTGCCTCTGCAGAAGGACCTTCATCAGATCCCTTTCCTTTCTCAGGAGCTTTAGATCTGCATTCCTTTTTGTAGTGCCCTTCCTTTCCGCATTTCCAGCACACCTTTACAAACTTTCCAAGAGATTTAGATCTCCCTCTAGATTTAGATCTCCCACTCGAACCCTTATTCTTGTTTTTGTTCTGGGACCTTCCTCTTACAGATAAGGCATCTCCATTATGACCCTCCATATTTCTCCGTCTCATTTCCTCCGACAGCAAGGCTGAGACAATGTCATCAAAATTCAAGGTAGTTGCATTGCTACCTATTGCAATAACCAGACTGTCCCACGAGTCTGGTAGAGAGCACAACAAACTGATGCACTTATCTTCATCTAAGACTTTAATATCAACAGATGACAGCTGACTTACCACAGTATTGAAGGCGTTCAGATGCTCTGTCACCGAGTCTCCATCCTTCATCCTCGGGTTATATAGCTTTTTCCGCAGGAACAACTTATTCACCAGAGACTTAGATTGGTACAAAGTCCCTAGATTTTCCCACAAGGTCTTCGCCATAGCTTCCCCAGATACATTCAACTTAATGTTTAGTATTCCTACAACATGTTATCTTGGCTACAAAATCCAGTTTCTTCCGAGTCTTCATCGACATTGCCGGAATTTGGTTTAGTACGGGATCTACCGCGATCCCATGATCTTTATCCACCCCCACCGACGAGATCCTCCATATTGAGCTTCCACAACTCAAAACTACGACCATTAAATTTCTCGATCTCCCTCTTTCCCCTCTTTCCGCCTGTGTATTAATTTTCTATAGAATGATCCCATGAGGATCTCAAGCGCATTGAACTGGGTCTACCACGGGGCCGAGAAAAAAACCCTCAACAACAAAGGCGTCCCCTTGAAGCCCAAACAACTCTGATACCAAATGTAGGTTTTAGTAGGTTTTAACCCTGAACAGAAATTATCTACACACGAATCTTATAACAGAAAATAAACAATAGCGAGAGCATAAAACATAAAACAGATAAACACAGAGATTTTCCCCTGGATCCCAAATTGGGACGACCAGCTTGATTTTTCATTATATTCCCTTTAGTGTTACAACACATATATATACATGCCGGAGCATACATAAACCCCAATCCATTAACCCTGGATTAGAACATAACCGTAGTTCCCTTGACCGGATCTACAAAAATACCAGGGGCCGAAAACCATCGAACCCCAAAACCACGTGCAAAACCATGCACAAAACCATGGGCGGATCCGCCTATGAGTGGGTCCGCACAAAAAACAAATTTTGGCCGGGGCGCTGCCCCGGACCCCAACGGTGGGGACTGCTTCGCCCCTCGTGACCCCTCAACTACGCCCGACGCAACATACAGCGTGTGGGGCTAATCGTGGAAAGAATATAACACATACCCAACAATCGGATTGCCTATTTTGTCTTTAGTTATGATTCAAAGGGATCCATGCTACAGGTTTCGCCTTCCCATTGGTTATCAGTGAATTTCAAGTGGAACAATGTAACATCGTTCTCCCTTTACGGAGAGATTATTGGCTCTTGGTTTTCCATCTTCAGTTATGATTTCTCCTCTTCCCATCGATTTTTATTCCCACAAAATCTGTCTATTTATTGTAAATGCTAATCATTTGTAAAGGGTTGAAATTCCGAGGTCTGAAAACTCAAAAGTAATGGAATAGTGTGGCAGTGAGCTCTGCGCTCCATTGTACAGTTTAGCAGGGAATTAATAAAGTGATGCAACTCTGATTTGTGGGATCCATGTGGTATGAGTTTTAGCATATGTCTCTCCTTTGTGTTTCATATGTACATTGTTATGTTTCACCATTCATTCATAAACATTTCCAGTTGAATGTTTTCAAGTTAGAAAGGTATAATCCATTTTATATGCTCTGCCTTGGGGATTCATTCATACTCTGTGTGTTTTCTTCTGTTTGAAAAGGATTCATTTATTATGCCCTTTTCAACTTCTCAATAGTCTTTCAACTCCATCTTATTTAAAATTGATTGCTAAATCTCCTACCTATCTTGCCCCCTGAAATACCTTGTATCCTGATTTAATTCCTCAGTTCATACTGTCCTCTTGTCCCATACATCCCTGAAATTTTAGTAATTCATCAAAACTCCTTTTCCCATTTATATACCTAGCCTAAAATCAGTTCATCATTGTGTAATTGAATATATATTCTATGGAGAGAGCCCTCTCATATCCTTGTAGGGCTAGCTACAAGGCTGAGCGTGGTTTAGTTGTTACCCTGATTTTCCTTTTTCAACCTGGGGTCCAATTCAGGTGCTAACAATGAGGATGCCTCTATTTCTGATCTTGAAATTTTTGATCATGGCTCTCATGACCTCTTCATGGATTCATTTGGTCATGATTTCAATTTTTCCATTGTTTATATTTAAAAACCGTCGATATTTGGTGATCTGCCTTATGATCATTTGGAACTTCCACAATTTTTCGAGGAAATTCAGCCCAAGCTGATGGCTATGTCAGGTTCTCATAGTATTGAGTTCTATTCCACTTTTGATCAGAATAATGTTGAATCTTTCAAGGCTCCTCATCACTCTATTGCACCTATTGAAAATCAATGTCTTACAATTTTTGCATTCTCCATTTGCATTACACAATCCTATCATTCAGTCAATGGAGGAGTTGTATGTGGTGAGCACTAATGTGAAACAAAAATTTTCTTCTTTCTTCATGTTTTCTTTCCTTCGTAGTTTGAAAGTTTGTGCCTGCATGTCTTTGACTCATAGTGTGTTGAAACATCATGATGCATTCGTAGAGTGTCTTTCATGTGATTTTTGTCTTTACTTCTTTGCACATACTTTCAAACTTCGAACATGTTGGTTTGAATTGTTTTATCTTTATTGTTTATTGTTATTCTTGGATATATTTCTTGAAATGCATTCCCTCACCTACATAGGCTATATGATGCTCCGGTGGCTGCATTTGAATTATCACTTCACGTGAGTTTGGCCTATGCTTTGTTTAGGTTAGGTGTAGGAGTATTTTTTATATTCTTAGTTGTTTTCTTTAATTTTATTTTTGCCTCGCTTTTTTTTTCTTTCTTTCTTTTCAGTTATAGGATAGATTTCACGTCAAACTATGTTTAGCTTCTAAAGCAAGCATGGTGAAACCTAAGAGCAAGTTGTGCTACTATCAACTCTTGGTTTTCTTTCTACTCCATCATAGTCAATGATACTCTCATCGAAAATGTGTTCCTTGTTGGATAAAATTGTAGTGAAATCATGATGCTTTAATTTTAACTAATACAACCTACCCTAATAGGTATTTTATCTTTTAGGTTAATCCTTTTCAAATAAGTCAATTAGAGTAAGGAGGGGAGTAAAACCTTAGCAAGTATGTTAGAGGTGTAAATTAACATCCTTCTTTGAAGGAACAACCTCTTCTGTTATCAATAAGTTGGGATCCCTCTTCCCCTCCATGAAATAAAAAAGTTCCAGTGCATAGTTCTATGAAAAATGAGAAAAAAATAAAAAATAAAATAAAATAAATGGCGAAAGAAGAGAAAGGTTTCCTGTGTAGAGAGGTGAAGCAAGAAAATCTACTGGGTACTATCTAGGCTCGATGGAAGTGGAGCAATGTTTGTGTTCCTGAAGTGATTCTGTTGGGGTACTGTTTAGGCCTACTGGTAGGGGAGAAACACCAGAGATGAAAACTAAGACTCTGATGATTTATTTTACTTAATCATTTATATACTCCTCATCCTCAATCAAAAGAACTCAGTTTGACTTGGCTTGGTTAGTGTGCCACCGATAAAGAGAATGGAAGGGACTACGTCTTTAACTTGGACGTAGTGAATAAGTTGTGTTAATCAATGAATTTAAAAATACTTCTAAAAGGTTTAGAATTTTTTTGCATGAGACAAGATTCATTCATAGAGCTAGATTTCTAACAATGTGTCACCAATGTTCTAGTGGCTACAACCACCCTCCAATATTTTTCCTAAGCTTAGATTTTAGAGCCTAACCTTCTACTCACCTGAGCTTATCTTGCACTACTATCAAGTATTCATGCTTTAATTGAGAATTATTCTCTTCATATATGCTTGTGTTCACCTATTTTTACACTTAGCTAATATTTCTAAGTCACAAGCTAACCTCCTAACTTGATCTTGTAGCAATTTTGGGCTTCCCTCCATAAACAGTGAAATCCTTGAGGGAAAGTAGCCTTGATGATTCAAATTGTGTAGTTTAGACTAGAAGTCAAAATTGAGCTCAAAAACGGTGCAGGCATGGATGGAAACCCAACACTGAGCCCAAATACCGCACAATCCCTCACTATGCTTAGAAACTACGCAGTGCACCGAGCCAGAAATTTGTCGAATTCCCCAAAATTACGTAATATTTCCCAGCAATGTGCATGGAATTTTTTTTTTGAAAAAGAAAAAAAGAAAAAAAATATAAAAACAATCCCTAAAAAATAGGGATCTATGTTTAGTATCCCGAAGGAGCGACACTTTCTATTTTTAGAAGCTTCTTCCATGTGTCACTTTTCCGTTGATTTTAGGCATGCTCATCATAAACCCTAATTTGCTCAAATATATTCAATCGATGCCTCTAGATCTCATTTTCACATTTGATCTTAGATATCTAGCATTCTCAAGGAGATCAAGGAACCTTTGGTGCAGTCGTCGTCACTTTTCTGGGCAAGTTTTGTTTTTATCGGCTTTTGTCGCTTTTTCTATCATTTTTTTTTTCGTTTTGCTTGTGTGAGTGTTACTTTGAGTATTTCTCTTCATGCATGCTGTCATTTTAATTTTTTTAGCTTTTATAAGTGTTGTTTCAAGTTTTTATATTCCTTTAATAAGTATCGCATCGGTTTCTTTTTTTTTGCACCGATGGTTGTCATTGCAGTGACTCTCCTCACCGATTTGGTTTTATTCCCATTTATTCAGTTTAGGCACTTGAAATAAATTGATTCATTCATACTTAGTGAAATATATACTTTCCTTTATATGTTTTCACTTTTCCCAATTGGGCATTGCACAATCCTGAGGCTCAAGCTGAGATATTGGCCTCTAGAACTATGCAATGTGCAGTATAGGCTGGCCCAACTGCACATTACGTAGTTCCAGGACTCATCCTACTTCCTTGGCCACTAAGAATGCACAATGTGAAGTCTCTCCCTATTGAAGTCCAACAAGAAATTTCAACACCTACACTAGTGTGGGACCAATAGGTCCTAGCAACACCTACACTAGTGTGTGCTAAATCTGGTGCAGTGTCTATTTTAATTTTCCCTTAATTAAAAAGGATAATAAAATGTAATCTTATCTCATGATCACTTGTAATAGTAAACTGAGTGTGATAAACTCAATTAGCTCATGTATTTATATTTTAGGGTGGTTTGTGAGGCATGAAGAGTAATTATATTAGTTATGGATTTTGAATTGCAGTTGGTTCATTAGTTTAATGCATGTGTAATTAGTTAACTCACTTAGGTGAGTTATAGTCAGTTGAACTAGTTGTAACTATTTGTTGCACTAGCGAGAGATCAAGTGAATTAAATATTATTTAATTAACAATCAGTGATCTTCCATGCAACTGATGATTTACTATTATTAGTTGCATGCATGTCAGTTCTAGTGGAGACCCAGTTGAGACAAAGGTGAAAGGGAGGTTAATTATCAGTTGTGTGATTAGTAGGTTGCTTGTATGCAACCATAAATCCATTGGAGTGCCCATGATCCTTGAGCAGTTTAGGAAGGAAAAAATTCCTAAAGAAAAGTGATTGCATTCATCAGGAATTGCACAAGCAAGACAGGTTGTTTAGAGGTTGAGAATTGGCTAAGTGTTCGTCAGTTTTGTCGAGGACAGTGTGAGACAATTAGCAAAGTGAAAGAGACTCTTGTGAGAAGAGTGCATTGTAATTTTTTTATGATTCCCTGGTTAATATAAAATAGAAGATAGATGGGTTTTGAGCAACAAGATTTCCCCAGTAATTTATCTGTGTTGTGGTTTGATTTGATTCTTTCTTTGCTACATGTGATTGGTGATTGCATTTAATTTCCACAATTGATTTGTAGAAGTGATTTAGTATCTAGCTTTAGTACATTGTTAGATCAGATGACCATGATATACATATTGTTTGTATAATTTCTAGATGGTATTAGAGCACAGGAAATCACCATAATGGAGGAGAAGCTGAGTTTGTGAGTAAATAGAATTTGAATTTGCAAAAGACATTCTTGGTGTGACAGGTGATTTAGGATTGAAATGGCTTTCAATGCATTGAGATTGGAGTATGCACTCAAGGGCAGTTGTAATTATATTTCTTGGAAAGATGGGATGGAGGATGTACTGGAGGAAAATGGGTTGAAAGAATCCATTGACAATGATGTTCCCAAACCTGTTGTAGCATATTCTACAAATCTTGATGCTTGCAAAAAGAAGGCTGCAAAGGCGAGGAGAATCTTATTGGAGGGAGTACACGACAAAATTTTCTCAGGTCTCCATGGAAAAGTGTCACCACATGCAATGTGGAAATATTTGACAGATCTATTTCAGAGCATCAATGATAATAGAAAATTGGCACTGAATGATAAACTTAAGAAGATCAAAATGGAGAAAGGTGAAACCATGCCTAAATATTTAACAACGTTTTTCCAATGTCAGGATGAGCTTGGGAGTGTGGGAATTACTATCACTAATTATTATTTGGTGAGCCTAGCTCTTCTAGGAATTCCCAAGAGTTGGCATAGTTATCAGGACTCTGTCAATGGAAGGGAAAATCTACCAGATTGGGAATGACTTTGGTTGGATTTAGTGCAAGAAGAATTCAGGCGGAATACCAGAGATGGATCTTCATCTAAGAATGAAGATGAATAATATTTTTCTTTGGCTGCCAAGGGGAAGACAAGGAAAGGAAAGAAATTCCATTCCAAATATGAGTTCAGTAAATATGGCAAGAAGCACGACATGTATAGAGTGAATTGTTTTCACTGTCATGAGCATGGACATTATGCCACTAATTGTCCTCAAAAGAAGAAGAACAAGAAGGCTTCAGGATCTGTAGCTAGTGAGGCTTTGGCCTTGCAATTTGAGCTTTACTACTCACTCATTTCATGCATGGTGTCAAGTGAAATGGGATCGATGTGGTACTTATATAGTGGTGCATCCTTTCACATGACGAGAGACAAATAAATTTTCAGTAGCTTGGAGGAGAAGGACCTCCAGATGCATATTGAAATAGGTGAAGATGGGTAGTACAATGCTATTGATATTGGTACCATTACCTTCTAGATATAGTCAGGTAAACCCTTTCAATTAAAATATGTAATGCATGTCCCATGCTTGAAGAAAAATTTAGTCTCAGCTACAATGTTGGAGGATAGAGGCTATGATGTTGTTTTCAGTGAAGGAAAATATTTCCTGCAACACAAAACAACAGGACAAGCCAAGAATATTGGGATTCGAGTTAAGAATCTCTATAAAATTAATGTAGATGGTTGCACAACATTGATGGGTAAGGCGGAAAAGTGGTGAGTCGAGATGAGGGTCAGCTATGGCATAGGAGATTGGGCCATTTTCAGCACAGAACCTTGAAGGTCATGCAACAAATTTCTACAGGTCTTCCCAAGGGTACACTTGCCCAGTCAGACACATGCAAGGGATGTACTATAGGGAAGTATGCAAAGTCCACTTTTCATGAGAAGGAGAATCAAGCTTCCAAAATCCTTGAGAGAGTTCACTCAGACATGTGTGGAACATTCTCTACTGCTTCGACAACAAAGCATCAGTACTATGTGATATTTGTTGATGAATTTTCTCGAAATTTATAGATCCACTTCATGCGAAAGAAATATCATATGTTCTCAATGTTTCTTGAGTTCAAAGCACTATTGGAGAAAGACACAGGGAAGCATGTGAAGGCTCATATGAGTGAAAATGGTGGTCCGTACATCTCTAATGAATTCAATAACTTATGTAGCAAAGAAGGAATTCAGATAGAATTGATTGCGCCTCATAACCCACAGTAGAATGGGGTCACAGAAAGCTAGAACAGAGCAATTGTGGGTGCAGCACGAGCAATGTTGCATGATCAGGGCCTACTGTTGCATCTATGAGAGGAGGCATGGAACACAATGGTATTTGTGCAAAACCATTGTCCTCATAGGATACTTGACATGAGTACACCAGAAGAGGATTTTACTAGTAAGAAACCCGATGTTTCACATTTTAAGATTTTTGGCTCATCTGTTTATGGGCATATGACCAAAGATGCCAGGAATAAGCTGGAATCAACAGTTGAGATTGGGATATTTGTAGGGTACAATGAAATTCCCCACAACTATCGGGCGTATTTTCCAAACATCATAATGACTGTTGTGAGATGGGATATAAAATTTTATGAGGAGAAAGCCATGCTATTGTTCCTTGAGAGGGCATTGGATTTTCATGCAGAGGAGGAAATTTTGGTTCCAAATAATGAACCTCAAGATGTGGAGCAGCCACATGTGGAGGATCATGGAGTGGTAGAAAAATCTCATGCAGATCCATCCACCAGAAATGGTAGAAGGCACACCATGGAAGCTACTAGTTTGAGACGTGATGCAACAGAGAATGTAGGAGCTCCTACTTCACTGCACAGATAGAAACAACCTCTAGACAGGTTCACTGGATATATGGATCTCATGAGAAAGTGTGTTGTAACATAACCATCTTCCTTTCGGGAGGCAGTGCAGCAACCGATTTGGGTTGATGCTATGGTAGAGGAGTATGACTCCATCATCAAGAACAATGCATGGGATATTGTCCCAACACCAGTCGGAAAATCAATGGTTGGATCTAGATGGATATACAAGGTGAAAAAAGCTGTTGATGGGAGTGTGGAGAATTACAAGGAAATATTTGTGGCCTTGAGATTCTCACAAGTTGAGGGGATCGGCTATGATGAGACTTTCGCACCAGTCGCGAGGTACTCTTCCATTAGATCTATCCTTGCACTCTTAGCACAGATGAGGTGGGGAATTCATCAAATGGATGCTAAAACTATGTCTCTCAATGGATTTATTGAGGAAGAAGTGTAAATAGAAAAACCATTAGGTTTCGAGATCTTTGACAGTGAGTTGCATGTGTGTCGACTCAAGAGAGCACTGTATGGGTTGAAGCAAGCACCTCGTGCTTAGAACACTTAGATTGAAAGCTATTTCACTGGTTTGGGCTTCACTAAAAGTGAAGTAGATGCAAACCTCTACCAGATTGTGGTTGATGGTAAGCTATTTGTTATCTTACTTTATGTCGATGATCTAATTTTAACAGGTGATGAGCAGCTGATAAACTCATGCAAGGAGGTTCTTGCAAGGGAGTTCAAAATGAAGGACATGGGACTCCTTCACTATTTCCTTGGCTTGGAAATATGGCAACGAGATGGTGAAATTTTTGTTTCTCAGCGCAAGTATGCCAAGGAGATACTGGGTAAGTTTCACACGGAGAGTTGTAAACCCATGGACACTCCTCTTCCAGGAAATTGGAGGAAAGAGGATGCCACTTCTGGAGAAGTAGAGGATGCTATTATCTATAGGAAGCTAGTAGGTTCACTGATGTACTTAGTGAACACCAAACCATACATTTTCTACCCAGTTAACGAGCTGATTCAAGCTATGGTTAAGCCTACCAAGCTCTTTTGGAATGCATGGAAGCATGTCTTGAGATATCTCAGGGGCACTACAAAGTATGTATTATGGTACAAATGGATGGAGGGAGTGAAGCTTCAAGGATTCATGGATGCAGATTGGGCAAGCAATCCATCAGACGGAAAGAGCACATCATGAGGGATCTTCAGCATAGGATCAACAACAGTTTCTTGGTACAACAGGAAGCAACGATATGTGGCACTCAGTTCAGCAGAGGCAGAGTACATGGTAGCTATTAAAGCTATATTTGAGAACATCTGGATGAGAAATATCCTGGTTGGTTTGTTTGGTTCTCATATGGGTCTGAAAATGATACATTTTGATAACCAGATTGAATTAAGCTCTTTGTTAATCTTGTGTTTCATGATAGGTCCAAGCACATAGACATCTGGTACCACCATCTCAGATATTGTGTTCAGACGTACATAATGTTACTTCAGTACATTCCCACAGAAGATCAGGATGCAGATATTCTGACAAAGGCGCTCACCAGGAGAAACATCGAATACCATAGAGGCAGGATCGGGGTGGTAGATAATCCCTTTCTTGTTGAGAGGGAATGTTGAAGTCCAATAAGAAATTGTAGCACCTAAACTAGTGTGGGACCAATATTTCCTAGTAGCACCTACACTAGTGTTTGCTAAATTTGGTGTAGTTTTTATTTTAATTTTTACTTAATTAAAATGGACAGTAAAATGTAATCTTATCTCATGATCACTTGTAATATTTAACTGAGTGTGATAAATTCAATTAGCTCCTGTATTTCGTGTTGAGGGTGGTTGATGAGGCATGCAGAGTAATTCTATTAGTTATGGAGTTCAAATTGCAGTTGGTGCATTAGTTTAATGCATGTGTAGTCAGTTAACTCAGCTAGGTGAGTTAGAGTCAGCTAAACTAGTTGTAAATGTTTGTTGCAATAGTGAGAGATCAAGTGAATTAAATATTATTTAGTTCACAATTAGTGATCTGCCATGAAACTGATGATTTACTATTATTAGCTGCATGCATGTCAGTTCTAGTGGATACCCAGCTGAGACAAAGGTGAAAGGGAGGTTAACTATCTGTTGTGTCATTAGTAGGTTTCTTGCATGCAACCAGACATCCATTGGAGTGCTTATGATACTTGCGAATTTTAGGAAGGCCAAAATTCCTAAAGAATAGGAATTGCACAAGAAAGGCAAGTTGTTTAGAGGTTGAGAATTGGCTAAGTGTTGGTCAATTTTTTCCAAGACAATGTGAGACAGTTAGCAGAGTGCATGAGACTCTTGTGAGAGAGTGCATTGTAATTGTTTTATGATTCCATGGTTAATATACAATATAAGATAGAAGGGTTTTCAGCAGCAAGTTTTCCCCGGGAAATTATCTATGTTGTGGTTTGATTTGATTCTTTATTTGCTACATATGATTGATGATTGTGTTTAATTTCCACAATTGATCTGTAGAAGGGATTCAGTATCTAGCTTTATCACATTGTTATATCAGATAGAATTCATGATATACATATTGTTTGTATAATTTCTACACTCCCAGTCCACTGCTAAGGCTGAACTACGCATTGTGCAGTCTCAAGCCTCGGGCTTCATCCTTGGCTACTGGGACTACATAGTGCGTAGTTCCTATAGGCAGCCAGTCCCTGTTTTTTTGAAAATTGTACAATCCTTCTATCATTTTTTCAGTTTGATTCTTGATCATGCCTTTAAAGTAGATTTGAAAAAGACTAATGTTTACTTTCCACGAGTGTCTTTTTTGTCCCACAAGTACCATAGTTGTTGAGCACTTCTCTCCAAAATTCATTGTTACCATGGCACCAAAGAGAGTTGATTCAAAAGAGACCACTGAAAGAGAAATCAAGAAATCAGTTGAGCAAGCATCATTTAACTTGTCAGTATATGCATACACTCAATTTTTTATAGAAAATGAGTCAACACTAACATGGAAGATCGTTAAAGATGCATTTTCAAAGGACTTTGAGGAAGATATGGAATATCAATAGGTATATCTGAGTATCCAACAATTAGGATTATATATTTTTGCATTCATATATCCATCCTTTCTACGTGAAACTATCATTAGCTAGATTTTGTCACACATTGATGAGAAAAATATGAGATTGAGAAGTGCTAACGGACATAATCTTGGAACCTTTTTGGAAGAGGATTAACAGTGCATGTATCATCTTCTTGAGCGAGTAAAACTCATGGAATCATAATTTTATGCCACGCATAGCTATGTGAGCACAAAATATATTGTCAAAGGATGGGTGAAGGAGCCATTGAAGTTTCTACATACATCCACCCATTCATACAAGACAAAGTCACTCAAGAAGGTTTATCAACACTTGGTTATCTTGTCTTGCAGACTATAAGGTCAGCAGAGCACAAATACCTTTCTTGAAGGGTAGGCGATGTTATTGAACTAGGTGGTGAATGAGGGGAAGTCATTCAACTGGTTAGATTTTTTGGCTCATTAGTTGAGATCCCATGTAGCACAAGCCTGGGATCCCCCCAAGGGAGAGAAAGAAAGGTTTTATATGTTTTCATACTTACAGGATGAAATATGTGCACATAATCAGTTTCCTGACATGAACTAGACAAGGACACCACGAGAAACTGTCGTGCATATCTATTGTAAGGTGCTTTCAGGTTGCAGTAATAGAGGAGTTATGAAACAACTAAATGATCACTTCATCATTCCGTTATACAATCTCATATTTGAGGAGGACCCAACTTGCATGTCGTGAGGAGAAATGGAGGAAATATCAAAGATCATATATTGGTTTTCCTTACCGGATGGAAAACATATTAGAGTGTTCAACAGACAGAAGTCTCCGCATATTTTTCCAAGGTATGCCACCGACAAGATGATCATGCAAGAAGTGTCATATCACCTTGCCACAGGGTTGTCAGAAACATTGCATAGGAAAAATAAAGTACCATGGCCCACTCTTCCTTTGCATATCGTATTATACGAGATTAATAATATCAAAGTTGCAGATACAAAAGAAATATCCATAGGAAAGTTTCATTTTGGTACAAAAGACTTCAATATGTATGATCCGAGGGGAATATGAAAAGACCATTGCGCGAGAATCTACTACAATTGGGTCGGCATGGAATTTCATTAGACGGAGGAGGATCCATGGAAGACTTGATACAATTCCTCCAAACCTCACAAGTTATTTAGTATAGTTGGGGCTTCACAAGACACTCCACAGATTGTAGAAACTCCAGAAGAAATAGGAGTAGAAGGCAATAACCTAGTACAAGAAAAGGGAAAGAGAATGGTTACTGACATAACATAGGAAGAAAAAATTTATAAGATGAAAGAAGATCCAATTATCACAAAAGTAACTTTGGAAGAATAAGTAAAGAGGAAGAAAAGGAAACAAAGAGCATAATGGAGAAAGATAGAAAAGAAAATCTTGCAGGAAGCATAATTGAGAGCGCAAAAATTAGAACAAGAACTGAGGGAAGAATGAGAGCAAAGGAGGAGAGAACAGGAGGAGAAGCAGAAGTAGGAAGAATAAGGAATGAAATGTGCCACAACAGAAGAAATGATGGCAATATAGGTTGAAGAGCAAGAATAGACCCAACCAACAACATAGGAACAAAGTGAATAGATGTAGGATTGGGAGCTCGCTCAATAGACTGAAGACTTGATTGAATTTGTTGACATGGAGTTGGAACTAAAGTCGCACGATGAAGATGTGGACCTGATACCTAGTACACCACAAGTCACCATTTAGACTCGACAACCTCTAGCCACAAAGTTAGCCCCAAGGGAGGAAGGGGACATAGTACCTCTTGACGATGATTCGGTAATGGATGTGTACAATATTTCATATGATGAAGTCCATAAGAGGATTGAACAAGCATGAAAAATCATTTTCCAGATGATCATGCATCACTTGCATTTGGTAGAGAGAGGGTGATATTGGTAGACACGAGCAAGAATCCAAATGCCATTGTCAAATCCACCTTGATCTTTGTAGGTGTAGTGAGATCAAACACTCAGTATTTGACGATCAAGAATAATCATTTGGTACTGAATTTGCAGGTTTCTCGACAAGAGATAGAACAACTCCATACAGTAGCTCATAATGCATCTTCCACATTAGTCGGCTTGGAGGAAATGAGAGAAAATATACTTGCTAAAGTATCCACACTTGGAGAGACCATGCAGGACCTCTATGAGGATGTCATGACTATAGATAGGAAGTTTTCCACTTGAATGGATTGCAACGGCAAAGAAAATAAATTTTCAAGATCCTTAAGAATGTGAAATCTACCATCTCCGCCATGCCAGAATGGAAAATGAAATACAAAGGGGCACCGCTTACCTTGGTAAAAAAAATTAAGCTGTTAGGTCCCTATATTACTAGTATAGTCCCTTATTGTTGTTATTGTAACCCCCTTATTGTTATTATTGTACCCCTATAACTCCCATATTGTTATTATTGTGCCCTTAAATTATTATTGTTAGGTCGGCTAGGATTACATTGTGGCCCCATGGACTCCTATATATAGAAAGGAGGTTTTTTAAGTTATATCATCCAAGAATTGTTCATTCATGTAATGTATTGGAGGTTTCCCCCTCGAAGTGGCTTATTTCTAAGGCGTTGATATCTATTTTCTTCTATTTTTGGAGCTGGTTTCACAACATTTGGTATCAGAGCTTTGGATTCTAGGGTTTCACTGCTCCAAACAGGTCATCGTGGAATTTTCGCTATAAAGTATTTTCTATGAAGGTTCAGACACTGAAATTTTTAGAGTATGAAGCTGAATTCATGAGGAACATCGTCGCAAATTTTCAGATCTTGGTTCACACTATTTTCAGAGATATGATCTGTGGAAGTTAGGTCTTTTTGTAGGCTCCTGAATTTAACCTAAATAGGTCATCGTGGAATGTTCCCTATAATTTTTTTTCTACAAAGGTTCAGAAGCTAAAATTTTTAGAGTGAAAAGCTGACATCCTGAGGAACATCTTCACAAAATTTTAGAGCTTGGTTCACAATATTTTCAGAGATATGGTCTGTGGAATTTAGGACATTTTCATGCTCCTGAATTTAATCTCAAAGAGGTGATCGTGGGAAAATCCTCATAGCTCTCTCTCTCTCTCTGGGCATCGGATTGGAATGATGTAATAATTGGCCGCAAGTACACAGACTGTAGTTTTCTTTCTATCAATTTCAGAGCCAAAGGAGGAAACATTGACACATGGAAAGTCGTACAAGTTTGCTCTACTGAACCAGTCCATAATTGGGTCATTGTGGGAGATTGAACATAAATTTGCCTTGAAGAATCCAAATTAGGTCAGACCTGTGGCGTTTGAAAGAAGCTTCATAAGGCTACTATAGGGCCAAATTTCTGATCTTTAGGATTTGTAATTATAGAGATAATTCAATTTCAATATCGAGCTCTTCAAAAGCAAGTAAAAGGTGTGTATTTTTCTTTTCTGAATTGCATAAGTCTTGTTTGAAGAATCAAGTTGAAATGATTCCAAGGGCATATTGTAGAATAGATATCAGTATTGGATTCAAAAATGGCCCCTAAAAAGAATTCAACACCCATTAAGCCTTTAGAAGGCTCTACCATGTCTCATGAAGACGAAGAATCGCAACATGACATATCAAAATTACAACAACAAGTGCAACAAATTTCTCTCTTGCAAAGAGCTACAAAAAATGACATGGAAGTTTTGAAGAAAGGCGTGGAAAATAAGATGGATAGTTTGAAGAAAGGCATGGAATCTAATATGGATGGTTTAAAGAATGGCATGGAAGCTGGCATGGAATCTAAGATGGAAAACATGAAGAATGATCTAAAAGAAGACATGGAAGGTTTAACAAATTTGATACAAGAAATGTTTCCTAATGGTGAAAATATAGTAGAGGAAACTCATGATGAGAACAAAACAAATGTTAATCGGGATTTCATAAACTCTAATGTTGGAGGGAAGAACCACCATATTCCAAAAATTGATATGAGGAATTTTGATGGAAAGGATCCTGTAACATGGATACTATAGATGGAGCAATATTTTGATCTCAATAATGTGCAAAACACACAAAAGGTATGCATTGCAACTTTACATTTAGAAAAAAATACATTTGTATGGTATCGATGGCTTTGCTCCCGTAAATAAATTGTCACTTGGTCAATTTTTAAGGAGGAAATGATAGCACATTATGAGGATACAAAGAGCAACACCTTCTTTAGCCAATTGATAAATCTCAAACAAAAGGGTTCAGTGGGGGAGCACATTCAAGACTTTCAAAAATTGAATATAACGGTAACTGATATTTCAGAGGAACACAAGATTGATCCCTTCAAAGGTCCTTTAAAGGATAACATCCAATATGAATTTCGTGTTTTGGAACCTGATTCATTGGAGAAGGCATTCAGGTTGGCCAGAAAAATTGAATGTAAAATTATGGCGACAAGGAAGCCTACCACTCACTTCTATAAAGAGGGAAGTGTTGCTACTCCTAGATTTGCACAACCTACAAGGTTGACACTACAACAATTGGAAGAAAAAAGAGAAAAGGGGCTTTTCTACAGTTGTGATAGCAAATACAGTAAAGGTCATAAGTGTGCTGAGAAGAAATTATTTTACATAGATTATGAAGAGGAAGAAGAAAATGAAAAAGAATATTCAAAAGAAGAGGGTATACACCACGAACCAACCCTAGAAGAGGAAGAAATGATTCTGACCATATCGTGTAATGCATTGGTAGGAATTACCACTCCTCAAACTCTTAAGATAGAAGGACACATCAAGAAGAAAAAGGTAATAGTGTTGATTGATTCAGGTAGTACCCATAAATTTATTCATTGTAAGGTAGCCAAGGAATTGAATTGTTTCGTATACCCAACACCAGAATGCCAAGTGATGGTTGCAAATGGAGGAACTATAAATTTCTCTATAAAATTCCATAATATCAAGCTACCCATGGGCGAATATGTATTGAATAGTCTAATGCTTTCCATTCCTATGGGAGGTACTGATGTTGTACTAGGAGTACAATGGTTACAATCTTTGGGGACGATAGCTTTTAATTTTCAAGAACTTTTCTTGAATTTTTTTTCAGAAGGAAAGGAAGTCGAATTACAGGGTATTGCAGGGAAGCCAGGAAAGATAATAAGCTCTAATGTCATGACAAAGCTTCTAAAGAAATAAAAACGAGGCATAATTGCACAATTATGCTCACTAGAAGTTCCAACATCAAAATCATCTATTTCTTCATATCTCCAAAAAGTCTTGGACAATCATTCCAAGGTGTTTGAAACTCCCAAAGGAATCCCACCTATTCGTGATCCTGATCATGCTATTCATTTAATTCCAGGAAGTGTTCCTCCAAACATCAAGCCTTATAGATATCCTTATGTCCAAAAGAGCGAAACTGAACATATGATTGTAGAAATGTTAGAGGCTGGTATAATTCAACCTAGTCAAAGTTCTTTCTCTGCTCTTGTAGTATTGGTACACAAGAAGGATGGATCATGGCGCATGTTTCCAGATTATAGGGTGCTCAATAAGCTCACCATTAAAGATAAATTTCTTGTGATTGATGAATTATTGGATGAATTACATGGAGAAATTTATTTGGCCAAGTTGGATCTTCATTCATGATATCATCAAATTATAATGAAGACCGAAGATATTCCAAAAACAACATTTCGAACTCATGAGGGTCATTATGAATTTTTGGTCATGCCTTTTGGCCTTACCAATGCACCTTCTACATTTCAAGGGTTGATGAATTCCATTTTCAAACCCTTCCTTAGAAAATTTGTGCTAGTATTTTTTGATGATATGCTAATCTACAACAAGTTTTGGAAGGATTATGTTCAACATGTTGACAGAGTGCTCAAACTATTGCAAGAGAAACAATTATATGCAAAAACATCCAAATGTTTCTTTGGAGTACAAGAGGTGGAATATCTGGGTCATATTGTATCTCATGAGGGTGTTAAGGTATATCCTAACAAAATTAAAGCCATTAAAGAATGGAAAGTCCCAACAACCATAAAGCAATTGCGAGGATTTCTGGGGTTAACAAGGTATTATCACAAGTTTGTTAAGAATTATGGGAGAATAGCAGCACCTTTAACAACATTATTGAAGAAAGATGCATTTTCATGGACTCCTGAAGCAACTAAGGCCTTTGAACATCTTAAAGAAGCAATGTTCCTAGCACCGGTCTTAGCTACGCCAGATTTCACAAAAACCTTTATTGTGGAATATGATGCCTTAGAAAATAGAATTGGTGTAGTTTTGATGCAAGAAGGAAGACCCATTGCTTTTGAAAGTCATCCAATCAAAGGAAAGTATTTACAAAAAGCTATTTATGAGAAGGAAATGTTAAAAATACTGCATGCACTAAAGAAATGGCGAACTTACCTAATGGGAATACACTTCAAGGTAAAAAATGATCATGATAGTCTTAAACACTTTTTGGAACAAAGACTATCTTCAGAAGAGTAGAAAAAATGTGTCACAAATATGTTGGGTTATGACTTTGAAATAATCTACAAAAAGGGAAGCTAAATTTTGTTGCAAATGCACTCTCAAGAAAGAATGAAGAGGTGGAAGCATTGCTTTGTGCCATTTCTATTATCCAACCAGATTGGATAACCAAAGAAAGGGATGAATGGAAGAAGTATGAAGAAGTGTGGACACTCATTCAAAAGTTGTAGCAAGATCCTAGTACATCTGATACATTTAGTTGGAAAAATGATTCCTTATGGTACAAAGATCGCTTATATCTTTGTACGAATTCTGAATTAAAACAAAATATTATTTTGGAATTGCACACTTCTCCTTTAGGAGGACACTCAGAATTTTTAAAAACTTACCACAAGGTGAAGAAACCTTCTTTAAGCATGAAACATGGAAAATTGGATGCACTCGTGAAGAAGCAGGAAGCTCCAATTTGTATGTCATAGTACCAATATTTTGCAACACCTTGTAAGGACCATAGTACTTTGGCGATAATTTATTATCCTTCTTAGCTTTCTTGAGGGACATTTGTTTGTATGGTTGTAGCCGTAAAAATACCTAGTCTCCTACATCAAAACTTCTCTCATTGCGATGTTGATCTACCTATTGTTTCATTCGATTTTGTGCCAAATTCAGGTTTTCCTTTAAGAGTTGGAGAACTTCTTATTGATGCTCGATGTGATATTCTGCTGCTTGAACCTTCGAATTTTCTCTTAAAGATGATGTGATGGATGGTGGATGATATCCATAAAGTGCCATAAATGGGGTAATTTTCTCTGCAATATGGAAGGAAGTGTTATACCACCATTCAGCTAGAGGTAACCACTTGACCCATTGTGTTTGTTTATCAGATACAAAACAATGAAGATATCCTTCCAAACATTTATTTACTATCTCAGTTTGACCATCAGATTGAGGATGATAAGATGAGCTATGAGCTAATTGAGCACCCAAACAAGAAAATAACTCTGTCCAAAAATTTCCAGTAAAAATGGGATCTCTGTCGCTCACAATAACCCTTGGGCTTCCATGTAGCTTTTGAATTCTATCCATAAATGTAGTAGCAACTGTACTTGCTTTAAATGGATGAGATAATGCACAAAAGTGTGCATAATTGGTAATTCTATCAACTACCACCATGATGACACTCTTTCCTTCGGACTTAGGTAAACCTGTGATAAAATCCATTGAAATCTCCTCCCAACGTTGACTTGGAATGGATAAAGGTTGTAGAAGTCCTGGGGTCTTAATTGTCTCCACTTTATTCTGCTGGCAAACCAAACATTCCGCCATAAAATTTTGAATATCAGATTTAAGGCCATCCCAAAAAAATTCTTTCTTCACCCTGTGGTAAGTTTTTAAAAATCCTGAGTGTCCTCCTAAAGGAGAAGTGTGCAATTCCAAAAGAATCTTTTGTTCTAGTTGGGAATTATTACAAAGATATAAGCGATCTTTGTACCATAAGGAATCATTTTTCCAACTAAATGTATCAGATGTACTAGGATCTTGCTGCAACTTTTGAATTAGTGTCCACACTTCTTCGTCCTTCTTCCATTCATCTCTTGCTTCGGTTATCCAATCTGGTTGGATAATAGAAATGGCACAAAGCAATGCTTCCACCTCTTAATTCTTTCTTGAGAGTGCATCTGCAACAACATTTAGCTTCCCTTTTTTGTATATTATTTCAAAGTCATAACCCAACATCTTTGTGACCCATTTTTTCTACTCTTCTAAAGATATTCTTTGTTCCAAAAAGTGTTTAAGACTATCATGATCAGTTTTTACCTTGAAGTGTCTTCCCATTAGGTAAGTTCTCCATTTCTTTAGTGCATGCAGTATTGTTAACATTTCCTTCTCATAAATAGGTTTCTGTAAATACTTTCCTTTGATTGGACGACTTTCAAAAGAAATGGGTCTTCCTTCCTGCATTAAAACAACACTAATTCCATTTCCTGAGGCATCACATTCCACAATAAAGGTTTTTGTGAAGTCTGGCATAGCTAAGACTGGTGCTAGGCACATTGACTCTTTAAGATGTTCAAAGGCCTTAGTTTCTTCAGGAGTCCATGAAAATGCATCTTTCTTCAATAATGTTGTTAGAGGTGCTGCTATTCTCCCATAATTCTTAACAAACTTGCGATAATACCCTGTTAACCCAAAAAATCCTCGCAACTGCTTTATGGTCGTGGGGACTTTCCATTCCTTAATGGCTTTAATTTTGTTAGGGTCTACTTTAACACCCTCGTGAGATATAATATGACCCAAATATTCCACCTCTTGTACTCGAAAGAAACATTTGGATGTTTTTGCATATAATTGTTTCTCCTGCAATAGTTTGAGCACCCTGTCAACATGTTCAACATGATCCTTCCAAGACCTGTTGTAGATTAGTATATCATCAAAAAACACTAGCACAAATTTTCTAAGGAAGAGTTTGAAAATGGAATTCATCAACCCTTGAAATGTAGAAGGTGCATTGGTAAGGCCAAAAGGCATGACCAAAAATTCATAATGACCCTCATGACTTCGAAATGTTGTTTTTGGAATATCTTCAGTCTTCATTCTAATTTGATGATATCCTGAACGAAGATCCAACTTGGTAAAATAAATTGCTCCATGTAATTCATCCAATAATTCATCGATCACAGGAATGGGAAATTTGTCTTTAATGGTGAGCTTATTGAGCTCCCTATAATCCGGACACATTCGCCATGATCCATCCTTCTTGTGTGCCAATACTACAGGAGCAGAGAAAGAACTTTGACTAGGTTGAATTATACCCGCCTCTAACATTTCTGCAATCATACGTTCAATTTCGCTCTTTTGGAAGTAAGGATATCTATAAGGCCTGATGTTTGGAGGAACAATTCCTGGAATCAAATGAATAGCATGGTCATGATCACGAATAGGTGGGAGTCCTTTGGGAGTTTCAAACACCTTGGAATGATTGTCCAAGACTTGTTGGAGATCTGCAGAAATAGATGATTTTGATGTTGGAACTTCTAGTGAGCATAATTGTGCAATTACACCTCGTTGTTCTTTCTTTAGAAGCTTTTTCATGACATTAGAGCTTATTATATTTCCCGGCTTCCCTGCAATACCCCGTAATTCGACTTCCTTTCCTTCTGAAAAAAATTTCAAGAAAAGTTCTTGAAAATTAAAAGCTACCGTCCCCAAAGATTTTAACCATTGTACTCCTAGTACAACATCAGCACCTCCCATAGGAATGGAAAGCATTGGACTAGTCAATACATATTCCCCCATGGTTAGCTTGATATTATGGCATTTTCCAGAAAAATTTATAGTTCCTCCATTTGCAACCATCACTTGACATTCTGGTGCTGGGTATAGGAAACAATTTAATTCCTTGGCTACCTTACAATGAATAAAATTATGGGTGCTACCTGAATCAATCAACACTATTACCTTTTTCTTCTTGATTTGTCCTTCTATATTGAGAGTTTAAGGAATGGTAATTCCTGCCAGTGCATTACACGATATGGTCGGATTCATTTCTTCCTCTTCTAGGCTTGGTTCCTGGTGTATATCCTCTTCTTGTTCATTTTCTTCTTCCTCTTCACAATCTATGTAAAATAATTTCTTCTCAGCACACTTATGACCTTTAGTGTATTTGCTATGACAACTGTAGCAAAGCCCTTTTGCTCTTTTTTCTTCCAATTGTTGTGGTGTCAACCTTGTAGGTTGTGGAAATCTAGGCGTAGCAACACTTCCTTCTTTATAGAATTGAGTGGTAGGCTTCCTTGTCGCCATAATTTTACATTCAACTTTTCTTGCCAACCTGAATGCCTTCTCCAATGAATCAGGTTCCAAAATGTGAACTTCATGTTGGATGTTATCCTTTAAAGTACCTATGAAGAGATCAATCCTGCGTTCCTCTGGAATATCAGTTACCCTTATATTAAATTTTTTTGAAGTCCTCAATGTGCTCCCCCACTAAACCCTTTTGTTTGAGATTTATCAATTGGCTAAAGAAGGTGTTGCTCTTTGTATCCTCATAATGTGCTATCATTTCCTCTGTAAAAATTGACCAAGTGACAATTTTTTTATAGGAGAAAAGCCATCGATACCATACAAATATATTTTTTTCTAAATGTAAAGTTGCAATGTAATATTCCTAATTATCCCAAGCTAATAGGAATATTTCATTTTGTTTCCTTTTTTATTATTTGACGAACAAAATGTAAAGGAGAACAAGAAAAACTCCTTAAATCAAAGAATAAATACATGCCCAATATGAAAAGGGATAAATCTGGGCCTTTGTAATAAAATCCACTTGTGTGTGAAACAGGATTGAGACAATTGACTGGGTCAACAGGACCAAATCTTAGTTCTATCTAGATTCATTGAACCATCTAGAGGCTCAGTGTATTTTTAGATGGTGGAGCTTCATGTGAAAGGAGCTAAAGTTTTGTAAGTGGTTTAGGGTTTTGCACATCCTCATCTTATAAAAGGAAGGAGAAAGCTCAAGGAAAAGGTTGTTGAAGATATTCAAAATTGAGTCTGCCTAGACTAATTTGAATTCTCTAGGATGTTTAGCCTGAGAACTGTACTGCATAACACAAGAGGGTTTCCTGTTTAGGAATCCTCTCTCTCCTTCCATTGAGCAACTCTTGGAGGAGGTTGTTTTTCTTTGTCCACTATCAGGCTTTGAGGCCAAGCTCCATATCTCTTAGGTAGCATAAATATAGTCAGGATTTACTTGTTTCAATGAGCTATAGCAAGTGGGATCCTAGAACTGCAGAGATCTAGCCTGTTTTGGGAGCCTCTTCTCACGGAGTGTGTCTTTTAACCTCATGGAAGAGTGCCTCTCTTGACTTTGCTTCAGATCCATATCTTAGAATTAGGCCAAAGTGTTCTCCACTTCATATGTGTAGTCCCTTGAGGAAACTACGTCCTTTTTGCAGGCAGAGTTGCAGTGTGGGCTTTGCATCAGTTTGGACGATAGATCTCTGGTGAAAGGGATCCTTCGCTTCACTTTGGTGATCCATAGATTGGCCAACCAGTCTATGTTCCATTTCAGATCTGATCTACTATGTATCATGTTCTTCAAAAATTTCTGAAGTTTACTGCAGATCCATGGTGTAGATCTCAGATCTACTCATTGTTATTCATCTTCTACTGAGATCCCCAAGGGGAATGTACTAAAAAGCTCTTTTTGCATATAGATCCCATTCAGATCTATCATTCTATACTCAGATCTATTCTATATCTGAAATATAATAAGATAATTCTTTATCTTCCTGAATATTACGTTGTCTGGTTCCTCTTGCATTTCCTTGTATCATAATGCTTTGTTTTGAGGCCTCTCTTCATGTATAAATCTGTATTTTCTAATATAAAACCATTGAATCATATTCTAAACTTTCCATACTGATTTTCCATCATTATTTCAGTTCAAACATTTATAATATCACGCTATAGAAGCTTCAGTACATTATGCATAATTTAAGCCATGGGAAATCAGGGTTTTCAAGCCTAGTTGGGGAAGGAGGAACTGTTTAACCTAGCTAGAATTATTTGTTTGAGCTGAAATTTAGAGCGTAGGTCCCTCATGACCTAAGATATAATATCCAACCATCATCCCACCTTATTTTTACGCAGATACCTTAATACACTCATTTTAGGGCCAAAATCACCTCGTTTCCCCACCCTTTTGAGTCCAAAGTGAGTTACTGCTGCATAATCATTTAATTGAAGGATCTGTCATTGGAAATATTTTATAAGGCATATAGCTGCATCTCCAACTATGGAATACCTTAGGGTATTCTCATTGTTGTAGAAATTCCAGATTTGGAATATTACAGTGGTATCAGAGAAAATTTCTTAGCTTATCCTGTGAGTCTAAGCCCAAGAAGAATAGAAAGCTGAAGATGATGAGTTTTACCTCATCATATTATAGATCCATGAAGAGCCTCTTCAAAGAGGGTAGATAGACAAAGGAGGAGGAAGAAGAAAATGAAACTCCTGGAAGGTTTCAAGAAGGAGAGGAAGACCCATGCACTTCCTACCCTCACAAAGAAGATGAATTGTACAGAAAAAAAAGAGCATGGCTCCACTACTTGGAAGAATGATAGAAGAGGAGATCTCCCTGCTCCTTTTCCAGAATATGAAGGGTATTGAAGAAGATCTCAAGAAGATTGAAAGGGTGGAGACTTGTACATCCGCTGGCAAAACCTTGGAGGAGTAGCCTTCATGTTCAGTAATGGAGGAAGACTACATAGTTGCAGAAGAAGCTCTTGTTTCTAAATCCCACAAAGGTATCATTAAAAATCCATCTGTTGTCATTTCAGCACATTGTATGAAGATATCTGCATTTCTGTATGTTGCTAATTTAGAGCAACAAAGTTGCATTGCGCTATGCAAGAGCAGTAAGGAAGGAAGGAGGCACCATTCCTCATGGGGGCATTCAAATTGCAGCTTCATTCATGAATAAATGGAGGAAGAAATGATGAATGGTAGACATCTTGAAGTGAGAAACCTTTTCTCCTTTCTAGATGCCTCTTTCTCAATGAGCACTCCCCAACTCGAAGAGAAAATTCTACCTGCAGAAGATCTAGAACCTCAATGGTTTTGGAAGGACATAGATGAGAGGTCTTTTCTTGAAGATCTCAAAGGGATTGCATTTCAAAAGCCCTTGAAATGTAGAAGGTGTATAACCATGAGGAAACAAAGAGGAGACGGGGAAGAGGGCCAGCCGCATTCCTATCCATTGCAGAAGGTTGAAACACCTAGGAAGGTGATTGGATTGCGCAGTGGAAGCATGGAGGGTCTTCTCCATTCATGTATTCAGTCATATCTCATTAAGGATGTCTCATTATATGAATATTATGGCACCACCCATGTGCAGCATGTGTCATCACTATCAAAGGATGAGACCCTGAAGATTGCAGAGGGCAAAAAGGAGGGCAAGCTTCACATGGTAAGAAACATTTGTCCCTCTTTATTTCAGCATAATAATGAAAAAAGAAGGAAAAATGATCTATTCAAGAAAATAAAGGACACATCATTCCATATATCCTTCCATGATCTATGCCTTGATGTCTCCTTACCTGAAGGAATTCCACCAAGGAGTTCCCATGATGAGCAGAAGAGCAAAGTGTTCCCTCAACCTTGTGCATGAATGTCATCTCTTTCTAAGAGGGAAGCCAACACAACATTCGAGACTTTGGGTAAGAAGCATGCTTATGTAAATCACATCTTATTTCATGATTGCATGCATTCTCTTACATTACATTTGTAGGCCATAACTCCCAAATGGAGTGTTTTACTTGGCCAACTATGGGCCAAGATTATATTCAAATATGGCCACTCCCTTGATGGGCTAAGGGAGGTGTTACAACATGATGGGTGCTTCCCTAAGGCACCAAATATACATTTCACTTCCAGACATGATGGAATGATAAGGGCAGCAAGTAGGTGGCATGAAAACCACTTACCATATCTAGATCTGAAGCAGTGAGGAGATCACCTACACTGGTTCCTATTGGGTGAGTTTGGGTACCACCCAAGGTTTTTGAATTTCTTGCCTCATTCCTTGTATTTCAAGAAAATGATGCATAAGAATAAGGCATGTTTGTTTTGGTTGATGAGAAGAGAGTATGGACACCCCATGATGAATTCCATGTCCATACATCTACTTGTATTTATGATGTATGTACATGTATTTCTATTTAGAATGAATATCATAATCATGTATGTACTTAGGGTTGGGAGAAGATGTAACCTTCTCATGGAATGGCATAAGGGAGCATGTTTATATCATGATGTTAATGATGCTCCAATATTTATTGTAAACATGAGAAGAGGAAAGGTACAATGGGTGAATGTATCCATTAGGAATGCAATCTCCCAAATTAATTTGTATTTCAAGAAGAGGATAGAACCTTATAGGGTTGATGCATTATATATTGTGTTTTCTTATGCAAAAGGTCATGTATTGGGCTTATGTCATGGGAAGGGATCTCTCACAAGGGAGAACTTGGAGCAATACATTTGTTGCTTGAATCATGTTCAACCAACATCTATTATCCTCCATTATTTCCAAGCTTTGAAGAAGCTTATGGCAGCAAAAAGGTGGTGGATGGCCACTTATTATATCATGATTTGAGGCAGCTAGAGTATGGAAAAATATGGTCTCAAAGGAGGGACTTGGGTCACCATCCAATGACATTTAGTCCATATTTCTGTTGGAGCACCTATGATAAAAATGATTTGTTCACTATATGCATAGGAGTTTGGGCAAGAAGGCTCACTAGAATCCATGAAGAGAAGCATAAAGGTCCAAGCTCCTCTTGGCTTCATGAGAACTACATTTTTGTAGCCCAGGATCAACAGCTCCAAATCCATCAACAATGGGAAGAGGGACAACATGATTTGAGTATATTTATCTCTCATTTCCAGCCTTATAGCCCCTACTCGTTGCACATGACGGGGATTAATGATTGTTTCTATGAGCTATCAAGAATGGCTCCTTTTATTTGGATGATAGCATGGAGAGTAAGGGCTCTTAAAGGGGTTGAAGTACGCTATATTTACAATCTCTCATGCCTTGAGAAGACCAATGGACAGCTTGTAATTCTTCCTTTGTATCTCCCAATTCTTCATGATGACAACTATGTGGTTCATTCCGGGGAGGAGACAATTCCATTGGAGATTTTGCGGCACTCACCTTGCAGCTGCTTGAGGACAAGAAACAATTTTGGAGGGGAGGACTGTAATATTCCTAATTAGCCCAAGCTAATAGGAATATTTCATTTTGTTTCCTTTTTATTATTTGATGAATAAAATGTAAAGGAGTACATGAAAAACTCCTTAAATCAAAGAATAAATACATGCCCAATAAGAAAAGGGATAAATCTGGGCTTTTCTAATAAAATCCACTTGTGTGTGAAACAGGATTGAGACAATTGACTGGGTCAATATGACCAAATCTCAGTTCTATCTAGATTCATTGAACCATCTAGAGGCTCAGCACAGTTTTAGATGGAGGAGCTTCATGTGAAAGGAGCTAAAGTTTTGTAAGTGGTTTAGGGTTTTGCACATCCTCATCTTATAAAAGGAAGGAGAAGGCTCAAGGAAAATGTTGTTGAAGATATTCAAAATTGAGTCTGCCTAGACTAATTCGAATTCTCTAGGCTTTTTAGCTTGAGAATTGTGTTGCATAGCACAAGAGGGTTTCCTGTTTAAGAATCCTTTCTCTCCTTCCATTGAGTAGATCTTGGAGGAGGTTGTTTTGCTTTGTCCACTATCAGGCTTTGAGGCCAAGCTCCATCTCTCTTAGGTAGCTTAAATAAAGTTAGGATTTACTTTTTTCAGTGAGCAGCAGCAAGTGGGATCCTAGATCTGCATAGATCTATCTTGTTTTGGGAGCCTCTTCTCACGGAGTGTGTCTTTTAACCTCCTGGAAGAGTGCCTCTCCTGATTGTGCTTCAGATCCATATCTTGGCATCAGGCCAAAGTGTTATCCACTTCATCTGTGTAATCCCTTAAGGAAACTATGTCCTTTTTGTAGGCAGAGTTGTAGTGTGGGTTTTGCATCAGTTTGGAGGATAGATCTCTGGTGAAAGGGATCCTTCCCTTCACTGTGGTGATCCATAGATTGGCCAACCAATATATGTTCCATTTCAGATCTGATCTACTGTGTATCATGTTATTTAGCAATTTCTAAAGTTTACTGCAGATCCATGGTGTAGATCTCAGATATACTCATTGTTATTCATCTTCTGTTGAGATCCCCAAGGGGAATGTACTAAAAAGCTCTTTTTGCATATCTATCCCATTCAGATCTATCATTTAGTACTAATATCTATTCTATATCTAAAATATAATAACATATTGCTTCAGCTTCCTGAATATTATGCTGTCTGGTTCCTCTTGCAATTCCTTTTATCATAGTGCTTGGTTTTGAGGCCTTTCTTCATGTATAAATCTATATTTTCTAATATAAAGCCATTGAATCATATTATAAACTTTACATACTAATATTCCATCATTATTTCAGTTCAACCATTCAAAAAATAACGCTATAGACGCTTCAGTACATTCTTCATAATTTAAGCCATGGGAAATCAGGGTTTTTAAGCCTAGTTGGGGAAGGAGGAACTGTTTAACCTAGATAGAATTATTTGTTTGAGATTATATTTGGAGTGTAGGTCCCTCATGACCTAATCTATCATATCCAACCACAATCCCACCTTATTTTTATGCAGATACCTGAATACACTCATTTTAGGGCCAAAATCACCTCTTTTCCCCACCCTTTTGAGTCCAAAGTGAGTTATAAGCTGCTTCATAATCATTTAATTCAAGGATATATCATTGGAAATCTATTATAAGGCATATTTCTGCATATAAAACTCTGGAATACCTTAGGGTATTCTCATTGTTGTAGAAATTCTAGATTTGGAATATTACATGCAATGCGTACCTTTTGTGTGTTTTGAAAATTATGGAGATCAAAATATTGCTCCATCTGTAGTATCCATGTTACAGGATCTTTTCCATCAAACTTCCTCATATCCATTTTTGGAATATGTTGGTTCTTCCCGCCAACATTAGAGTTTATGAAATCACGATTAACGTTTATTTTGTTCTCATCATGAGTTTCCTCTACTATCTTTTCACCATTAGGAAACATTTCTTGTATCAAAATTTTCAAACCTTCCATGTCTACTTTTAGATCATTCTTCATGTTTTCCATTTTTTTATCAATCTTAGCTTCCATGTCATCCATCTTAGATTCCATGCCAGTTTCCATGCCATCTATCTTAGCTTCCATGCCATTCTTCAAACCATCCATCTTATATTCCACACCTTTCTTCAAACCTTTCTTTGTGAGAACGAAATTTGTTTTACTTGCTCTTGTAATTTTGATATGTCATCTTGCCATTCTTCATCTTCATGAGCCATAGTAGAGCCTTCTAAAGGCTTAACGGGTTTTGAATTATTTTTAGGGTTCATTTTAGAATCCAATACCGAAATCTATTCTACAATATGCCCTTGGAATCAATTCAACTTGACTCTTCAAACAAGAATTATGTAATTCAGGAAAAAAATACACACCTTTTACTTACTTTTGAGGAGCTCTATATTGAAATTGAATTATCTATATAATTGTAGATCCTCAATATCTAAAATTCATCCTTGTGGTAGCCCTCTAAAGCGTATTTCAAATGTCATAGTTCTGACCTAATTTGGATTTTTCAAGGAAAATTTATGTCCATTCTCCAACAATGAGCCAATTATGGACTCGTTCAGTAGAGCGAACTTGTATGAATTGCCATGTGTCACTGTTTCCTCCTTTGGCTCTAAAATTAATAGAAAGGAAACTATAGTTCGTGTACTTATGGTTACTTTTTATAGCAATCCAATTCGATGCTTAGACAAAGAGTTATGAATATTTTCCCACGATAACTTCTTTGAGATAAAATTCGGGAACCTGAAAAAGACCTAAATTCCATAGATCATATCTCTGAAAATATTGTGAACCAAGCTCTAAAATGTTGCAGCGATGTTCCTGAAGCTTTCATCTTTGCTCTCTAAAAATTTTATTTTCTGAATATTCGTAGAAAAAAAGTTATAGCGAACATTCCGCGATGACCTGTTTAGGTTAAATTCAGAAGCCTACAGACATCCCTAACTTCCATAGATCATATCTCTGAAAATCTTGCGAACCAAGCTTTGAAATTTTGCGACGTTTTTCCTTAGGATTTCAGCTTTGCACTCTAAAAATTTCAGCTTCTGAACCTTCGTATAAAAAAATTTATAGCAAAAATGTCACGATTACTGATTTGGAGCAGCAAAAATTCTAGAATCCAAAGCTCTGATACCAAATATTGTGAAACCAGTGCCAAAAAATAGAAGAAAAGAGATATCAACGCCTTAGAAATAAGCCACTTTGAGGGGGAAACCTCCAATACATTACATGAATGAACAATTCTTCGATGTACAAATTACAAAAACTCCTTTCTATATATAGGAGTCCATGGGGCCACAATGTAATCCTAGCCGACCAAACAATAATAATTTAAGGGCACAATAATAACAATATGGGGGTTACAGGGGTACAAAAATAAAAATAAGGGGGTTACACTAACAAAAATAAGGGTCTCTACTAGCAATATAGAGACCTAACAATATGTTATTTAATTTACGCATATGCTTCTGAAATATTTTGTTTGCATTTGTATGAATCTTTTTAGATGCGTGTTGATGTATTGATATGTCACTTTACCTTGTGGAATGTTATGCATGTTAGTTCATGTGATGTCATTTTGATCATCTGTTACTTCCAAGATGCGTGCTATTAGAGGTTTCCAAGGGGTGGACATCCTTTCCCCTTCCTTTGTTGGAACCTTCATTCATTGCACTTGACTCTCTGCAAGGTCACACACTTGTTCTCACCAAAGACACTGTTAGCACTGCAATTTTTCAAAGTCTGGTCACTATTGTAGCTATGTCTTTTATCCTTTCTTGTTCCTTAGCATATGGTTCAAGGCCCTGGAGGGTTAAAATGTGTCATATTTTTTAACATTTTTAAACAAAATCCAAATTTTTTTGAGTCCAAGAGTTTTTTTTGTGTCTTAGAGTTGTTAGGGTAAATTCTCTTTAATAAATCTTTTAATTGCTTTGAGTGGTTAAGGTCATGGGTTTATCTTGAGAAGTATTATTTATTCACAATGATATCTTCTATCCAAGGCTAAGGAAAAAATGTTAGAGTTATAGGTTATTTTAGGAATAACATAGAAATTGCTACTTTTTCTAGAAAAGCAACAATTTTCTTCAGAAATCTGGTTTTACAAGCAATAAATAAATAGCTACCTTTTTAAAAAAAGTAGCTATATACTTCAAAATTTGTACAAGGAGGTAAATAGGCATTACTTAGGTTAAAATACACTCCTCTTTGGAATAATTGAAGGTCTTATAAATCAATAAGTATTACCTTTTTTAAAGGTGGCTATTTCTAATTGGAGGATTCATTAAAAATGAGGTTGGCTATTTTATTTGCTAAGGCTAGTTAAATCTAATGCTACTCATCAAAGGTGGAGTGTATCAATGTTGAGTTATGCGTAGAAATTAGTTAATAATTCAATGGAGTGAAATGTTCGGTGGAATGAGATGGCACCAAAATTTAAATCATTTGATTTCGTGTCACTCTCTCTCACCATGATTAAGGGCATGTAGAGCTATGTTTACCATTTACCCTAAGAAAACTACAACAAATGGTTTTCTTATCAGTAGGGGAATTTTGAAGTCTAAAATGGGCCTCCTAAGAAAAATGTACAACAAAAATAAGCTTCATAGGAACCAATAGGATTCAAGATGATGATGTCAACCATGGGGGATGATTCACCATTTTTTAAGTAAAATGGTAAAAATATTAAAAAATAATAAAATAATAAAACTATTTTTTCAACTCATATTTTCAACTTATCTCCAAAATTTTTTACTCAAAGTTCAAGAGGGAGTACTTGTTGGATGCAAAATTTAATTCCTCATCCAAGGAGTACCCATGTTGCATACTTTCGATGGACTCTGCTATGCGAAAAATGAGAAATACAAGAAAAAATGTGATTACAATCATGTTTTTCATGTATTTCACATTTTTCATGTAGCAGGGTCCATCTAAAGTATGCAACATGGGTACTCCTTCGATGAGGAATTAAATTTTGTATCCAAGGAGTACTCCCGCTCGAAACTTGAGTAAAAACATTGGGAGATAAGTTGAAAATATGAGTTGAAAAAGTAGTTTTTTATTTTTTTCCCTCTAAAATTTGATGATGTAATCAAATATTATTTTATTATTTCCACTATTATTTTATAATTTCCTGAGGAGGCCCATTTTAGACCTCAAAATCCCCCTAATGCCTCCAACAAACATTTTTTTACCTTGTGCCAGCAGTTAGGGCTTCGTGGATGTTTGTTATTCCTTGTTTTACAAGTGTGCATAAATGATTGAGTTAGGTGTTAACAGAATGGGTAATGGTGGTAAGGTAAACCATTTAGAGCCAACCAATACTCATTTCATTGATCATCATGCAAAGCCACAATTCCAAGCAACATGATGGTATAGGTTTTTGAATAATTTTTCAAGAGAAAATGTTGCAGTTGCTCAGGCATTTGCCGATTCATTCAATGGAGAGCAGGTCAAGCTGGGGTGTCGAACCTTCAGGAATCATAGAGACCATTATTGCACGAGCTACCCAAACATCAACTATAGGTGATTCATGGTATAAAAGGAAAAATCTACATAAAGATGATTTAAATCCATATCTTAAGCCTAAGCATGAAAATATAGATTGGACCCCTATTGTTCAAATTTCATTTTTTATGCTTGAGTTGCAAGATGTTATTACCACAATGTAGCGTTATATTACCTATGAAGGCAGGTTTTCCACTGTGCATCAGTATCAGAGGAGGTTTCTAGCTCACATTTCAGGTTCTAAACCTATGAATCTACCATTTTTTCTCTATAAATTTCTTTTGACAATGTCTCAAAAAATACAAATAACCCCAAACTATTCTCTTCACAATATTTATCACAGGGGTTTAATTAAAATGTTGGTGGTTTATCGTCTGAAGAAGAAGAGAACCACATGGGAAATGTTCCTAGTAGATGAAGGTTTTAGCAATATTAATTCAAGGAGAAGGGTAGGAAGGCCTTTGAGACAAAAAAACCAAGAGGAATAGTCAAGCCCTACACCTACATTGACTCCTTCACAAACTAGTCAACCTTCTTCACCATCTAGCAGACAGACATGGAACTCAACTAGGAGAGCTACGGTTCAAACCACCACTCCTATACCTATGATGCCACCATCCAAGGAAGTTTATACTAGAATAATACCTAAGGAGCCACAGACCTTGGAGTCTTTCAGGAAAGAGCATGTAAGCAAGCTTAAATAGAATGCTACCCTACCTGAGAAGAATGCTATATCTAAAGGCAAGGAAGAGGTAGCTTCCTCTTCAAAGAGTAAATGCAGAAGAAAAATTATTTTGATAGAAGGATCTTCAATGTAAGTCACACATGAAACCTTAACACCAATCCCTGTTCTAGAGACTAGACAGGGGAATGAAGAAGATAATGCCACTCTAGCAGTAGATGATCCAACATTGGCACAAGTCTTTTCCTCTCTCAAAAAATCATCCAAGGGGAAAATTAAAGTTTCAGAGACTACATCAGAAGAACCAACAATAAACCAACAATAGCCCAAATTTATTCATCTCTCATTTCATTAACAGAAGGAAAGAAGAAAGCCATAATCCACTCATATTCATCTTTTGAGGAAGAGAGTAGTGAAACAAAGTTTACTGAAATAGAGTTTGAAGAGGGGCAGTCAAACAAAGTTATCCATGGAAGAAGGAGGCCTTCATATATTCCTAGTCCATACATACAAAGGCCTCATACGAGACCAAAGAATAAGCTGAGACTATCAAGCAAACTCATATCCAATCCTGCTCTCAGAGATGAGATAATAAACATATATGAAAGTCCATAAAATGATCCAGGGAAGAAGAAGGCTCAGAAGAAAAATCAAGTATAAAAGAGAAAGCCAAACAAGAGGGTGACCAAGGCAGAAGCTATTAGGATTTTTGCTTCTATACTATATATTTAATGATTGAATGTCTAAAACCATGAAAATATGAAGAATCATATCATTTTTAGCTTATATATAGAATTATCAAAAATAGCTACCCTTTCCAGAAAAGTAGCTATTATTTTCATAATTTTTATAAGAAAATGAAAAGGTAGCTATTCCTTCTGGTTTTGAAGAATGAAACTCAGTGGTGATAAATTGAATGCAGCCTCAATGGTGATGGTTTTTTCCAAGTGTCATCCAGTCAAGCTATCTTTGAGATGTCATTTTCAATTGGTTACTCCTACATTTTTGTGGATAAAGGTACATGTGTCTTTTTCAATTGGCAATTTCACTTTTTATGGAGGAAGTTTTTCTAGAAAACGAGGAAGGCTCAGCCACCTCAAATCAACCATTTCGAGCTCCACACTATCATGTTTGGTCTTCATTGTATTTTAGACTACTTTTTTATTATGTTTAAGATAAGCTTTACTATATGTGGAAGATTGTAATTAAGTCTTTGAAACAGACTTGCATTTTTTGTGGAAGCTTTAACAAAACATATTTTTGTATATATACTATGTAAATAAATGAAGAAATGGTCCATCGGTTGTCCATCTCATTGCATTATGTATTTTTTGGCTCAAGGGGTCCTGACCTAGGTTCGGAGGTTCAAGTTTTTCCAGCAAATCCCTATACTACTGGCCCTTTTGGCAGTGACCTACTTGTGCAGGCCAAAGTCTCACCCGAAGTAGTATGGGTGGGTGCTGGAACCAGGTTTTCGTACCCTGGGAGAGGGTAGGTAAGTCAATCAGAGTTGTGTTCAACCTTATAATAACCAGATATTGTATCATAGAGCCTATATCTACAGATTCCCTTCGCATCCACATGCGCAACATCAATGATACTCACAATAATCTACAGATCATGAACTCACATAACGATAATGCAGTTATTCCAGATATTCTTGCATGAAGTGAAATAGAAAAAATCTAGATTGCAACATAAATAAGTAACACAAGTATGTTTGCAGCTGAAATAAATAATACAGTAGCATATATTAAGTAACCAAACATCACAGATTCATATCACAGTAATTCCAGTGGATTCAAATATTCAAAAATAATTACGCATTTATTAATCCTTCAGATCTACTTACAATACCCCAAAACCCAACCTACGCACACAGCAACAAGGTCTGAACACAGTAGGATAGAGGCCCTCCATGCAAACAGTAGCAGGATTCCTTACCCAACAACCCTAACCAGATCTATCGGTTTGCACTTAGCACCAATCTCTTGTCTTTATTAGTCTCTCTTACAACTCAAAAAGGTTCAACTACTTATACTATTTTAGCCTACGCATCCAATGGTCTGCAAACCATGGTTTGTAGACTCTTGGTCTACCCTTGACCCATTTACAATGCTTTAGGGGCTTTGACCCACCCCAAAACCCCTACGTTAGACTAAAAATAATAAAAAATTTACAAAATGGACCAGTTTCGCAGCTTGCAGGAGACCCTGTTCCAACAGTCCCCCAACACAATCTTGTGACTCATCCCAAGTCACTGCGATGGTAGGTTCTCCACTTGCATGCGTAGTGCAGTGAAGGCGGTGATTAGTGGAGGCAACACCTCTTGAATCTGAGCAGTGGTGCTCTGTGCAAGGTCTACAAGCTTTTGGGATGTTGGTCCTTCGATTGTCGTGGTGACACTTTCCAATGTTTGTTTTAGTCGCGTGACCCATCAGCATCTTGTGAGAGATGGAGGGTTGTGGCAGCCCATGGCTTTAATCATTCTTCGATGACATTCTTCTTGCGCCAGAGTTTCTCAATCTCGTCCCGGAGAGTACTATTGGTCCTCAAATGTGCTAACCATTGTGCAAGCACCAAGGTGGGCAATGTAGCCTCGACCTGTGTGAAAGCTTATTCTTCCTGTCGTAAGTCCTAATTGACCTTTTAGAGGACTAGATTGAACTGGACCGTGGTCTAGAGCTGTATGGATGACTCTAGAAACTGGGTGCCTTGAGCAATCTTCCTTGTGATAGTGTTCCTAGCTTCGATCACTAGCGTAGCACATTGGGCTCATACCTCCGACGACATGGTAGGCTACAATGTGGCTTGTAAGTCAAAGATTTGCTTCTCCAGCTGTGCCTTGATGACCTGCATTTCTATCTGAGATGGTTTTAATTCTACGACCATACTTTCTGCCTTGGCCTGAGGTGTAGCTGTGGCTGGGATTTCGTTCAGAACCTCTATGCAGAGCTGGTGGATCACTGTTTCAAGCTCCACCTACTGCGATATAGCGAGGGAATTTTCTGCAATTTTTCATGCGATGGTCTGCTTGGCCACACCAAGCTGTTGATGCACCTCCAGGTCTCGATGGTGGATCTCTCGGATCATGGTGGTGTTGAGACCCTATAATGCCTCGTTAGGAAACTTATCTAGATCCAAGTGTATCCCTGTATCTAATTGAAGTTGGGTTCCTACAAGGGAAGTGATATGCAAAGAGCAGAGATGTCTTTCTTTCGGAGCTAGCACTGTACTGCTGATTACCAAGGGAGCCCGTCTCTGAATTACGCTGGTCCACAACATATATTCCTTCCACTAGAGGGCACGGAGCTTGGTCTGAAAGGTGTTAATTGCAGCCTTTTTTTGTTCCTCTATGGTTGCCCATCTATCCTCTATAGCTAGTGTAACTGCATCTGTGATTTGCTCGAGGTCACCGTTAGTTAGCATGACCATCGCATCATATTCCTAGTGTTGGGCATGCTGCTTTTTTCGAGGCCTTTTTTTAGGCTCACATGGCTGCTTTGTATTCTGGAGGGAGGTGGTATCTTGGTTATTTGTCCCTTGCGCGCTCAGTTCCAGCTGCGGACCAGCCCCGTCGTCCTTGTCAGCGATCTGTTGTAGCTGTGAGTCCCTTTCCGCGGCTGTGTCCAAGCCCCTCTTACTCAGTCCTGTGGTTTCCTTGGGGTTGATAGGGGGGTCACTCCTATTGTGTAGGTCCCTTCAGTGCTCTTTTCGCCAGGTATGAAGCCACTCCTCCATGCAGGGAGCTAGAGTGTAATTATCCTATCAATTTCTTTGTCCCTCAACCCAAACATTACTTCCTCAAGTTCGGGCTCTGTAGGTACCGAAGCTTCCATGGGACTAGGAGCTGTTATTCTAGCAAGAAAAGGGAATTTCGATTCTGGGGGCCTATCGGTAGTGGGAGTGGGTTTCTTTGCCATGAACAGAACGCTACAGGCCCAGAGAACCGTGCAGCATAAATAAAATACATATGGGTTACGAAAGGGATACAAAAATTTTGTCTGAGCTAGCCTTCCTAATTTATAGTGCCTATGGCTGTCCAACGGTAGGGTAAATGTCACTTGGAACTTACCATCAATTAAATGGTAAAAAATCTCAAGGAATCGCCCCATTAATTTCTAGCCGCCCGCTCCACTCCACGGTAACGTTTCCCCTTTACCATATTTTACTATTCCAACTATCACTTTTCACTCCATATGTGCACTCAGCATACCTACTAAGCTTGGACTAAACATCAGTGCCTCTTACGCATCCTCCCCCAATACAAGCTTGTTCCTTAGGTACCTCAAAACCAAAGACATGTTTTCCTAACAGGTGTCATCCCAACCGAACTAGACCCCCTGCGTAAGCAAGTCCCTCATAGGCGCTGTAAGTAGTGCATATTCCTAAAAAAACTTTGTGTAATACCCTACATGGTCGAGGAGTGAACGTAGTTGTTTCCTTGTTGTGAGAGTCGCTAAATATATGATATCTCTTCCTTCTGTATCCACATCCCCATTCTTAGCCAACGTAGGGTGCATCCCATTGCTAACCCTTCGCAGCCTGAGTGGCCCGGTAGCTGTGTGCACCCCTTCCAATTTTGAGTCAGAAGCAGCTCACGGATCATCCTTACCCTTTGTTGGGGCTAGGCTACGGTAGTTGACCATGCTTGGTATCCGCGTTTCCAATGTGGGTATTTCCGGTGCGATAATTAGGTGTGATTCACCCCATAACCCAATGTCAATGTCCCACAGGACTGCGTCAAGCGCCTCTATCCCGCCTACTAACCAAAATGTTCCCAGGAACTCTTCCTTCAACATCCCCCAGTGGCGGGTGCGTCGATGTAGCTCCGCATCTAAGTACCATGCAGAAGGAAGTGGCCCTAGGGCATGAATCAACAAGTGAACCCACTCTTTAGTCATCTTGTCATGCCACTGTTCTTCCCATGTGAACAGATATTCACGTGGATCTTCCGATCCAAGGAATTTCTTGACTCGCACACCATTTGGGGCTTCAAATCGTAGGATCATCATATCCCAACATTCCTACCAATCCTGGAATGCCTCCTCATGTGTCTCCCACCAGCACATAGGTGTTCCATGCATGGCTAGCTTAAGGGCCCATAGACTTCGTCCCTTGGGAACCTCTCCTTCGAATACTCGCAAAAATTCCTTAATGCTACCAGAACTAACAAAGTATGGTAGGTATCTTATCGCTAAGGAAATGCAACGGAAGTCCCTTGTGACTCGAAGACATCACAACACCGAGACATCATGCAACTGGTTTTTTCAATTCTCCATCTCCCCATCAGAGTCAGAGAAGAATTCACTGTCCTTTTCCCAGCAGAGTACTCCTCCTGTTGTGGGGTTGATCCAATCTTCGTCCCATGCAGTCAACTTGTAAATTTGATCCAACTCCTCTTCAACGCACACTCACTCTGTGTATCATTGACCTTCCATAGGATATAATGGTACTATCACCCTTGTACCGTTATTCTCAAACACAATGCTTCTCTTTTTGAGGTTGATGATAGCACCCATATCTATGGCCCAGTCTAGCCCTAAGAGTGCAGGGTAGGGGTCCGCATCTTCTACAATTTCAATTACCTCAAAGTCAGCTCGGGCCTTTACTCCTGTGATATCCACTGTAATTTTAGACAACCTTCCTAGTGGGATGATTTTATGTTGATTTTCCATGCACAACTGAATAGTGCACCATTCCAACTTAGGCTCTCCCATTTGTTGCCAAGTCTATTTAGGTAACACGTTCGCATCTGACCCTAGGTCCAAAATAACCTGATTCATTTCGTAGTCACCAATCTGCGCAGTCAACCACATTTCTCTTCCGGTGTGTTTACTATGCCTGTATATCTTGTGCATGTCCTTGACCTCCAGGGGTAGATTGGGTCATGCTGCACAAATATGTATTAATGCCTGAGTATTCTCCACAGCCTTTGGGTTGTGCAGAAGCTTCATACATGCTTGCAAAAAGGGCTCGACCTCCTCATCTGCCTTGAGGTTCGCAGGTGCCTGAGCAATAGCTACCTCCACCTCAGCAAAGTCCTTGCGAGTTGCGACAAATGTTTATTTTCCCTTTTTTAGGTCCAAACCTTCTTGTTTGATAACTTCTTGTCAAATCAGAGGTTCCATTGCAGCCTCCAGCTCAGGTTCCCTGGTGGCCATCCCACTGCATGTCACAACATTCACACTTGGATCTTTGTCTCGCAGCTTAGTCTTAACTTCTGCACATTCTGCGTAGGTGTCAGTTGCTTTTCCTACATTTTTGCTATCAATATTGGACAATATTCAATCGCATGGTCCAGCTGTCTGCAATATCGGAAAGATTTCCTTATAGGGTTCGAATAGTCCCTTGCAAAGTTTCTTGCTTCTCCATAGTTATAACAGATTAGCTAACCTCATCCCAGACCTGCACTTTCACCTCGGCCCCCTCCCTTGCTCCTTGATGGGGAGCCACCTATGACTGCCGGGGTTCTTGGTGATGCAGGGTTTGATTGTACTCTATATAAGTTTCCTCGATCAATCATCAAATCATATGTCCGACAGTTCTGTTCATCATGTCCCACTAATCTGCAGAATCTACACTATTGTTGCTTTACCTCTGGAACATATGTAGCAAGGTGGGGACAATGGTTGGTAGCGTGTAGCCCCGTAATGTGACAGTCATCGCACCATAGCACTGGCCCACTAGGTCCCGCAGCTTCCCTAGGGCGCAATGGGCTAGGTCCCCCAACCTGCATATAGTCTACTAACAGAGGGCATTTATCCTTGGTATGACCACTCACCAGGCATCGTATGCACCATCTCTTGGGGCTAGCCTCTGCACCCCATTCCTTCCGCAGATTCTGGATCTCTATGTGCATCACTTCCAGTTTTCCATGGATCTGTCGGACGCCCAACTGAGTCTCGTCCCAAGGTGCAACTTCTAACTTCATGGCACCCTCCAAGGCTTTCTCCTACGATTCGAAATTTTGGTGCCCCATAGGTACGCGCAGGTGAGGTAGCAACATAGAAATGAACCATTTTGTGTGTTGTCTATCATCATATTGGAATCCCCCTTCTCTTCTTTAATCGTTTATTGGCCTCCCACATAGATTCAGAAGGCCCTTGCTTGAAATCCTTTATATCAACCACGATTTGAGAGTAGGACTTAGGTTTCTTGAACTGTTGTTTCAGGGCGTTCTTAATATCTTCAATGGTTGCATTTGTGTTTTGGCCGATGTATCCCATGTACTAGTCCAAATCTCTTCCTTCGAAGGCAAGGGGCAGCTATTCTCTTTTCACCCCATCACTAGCTATATTCTACGCAGTCCATACTGTTCCTGCGACAAACTAGAACTGATCCATGTCTTCATCCCCCACACCCTTAAAGGTCGGAAACTTCATTTTCACAGCCATGTCGTCTTCCAGTGGTGGAGGTGTAGGTGAATTATTACCCCTAGGCTGGTTTGAAAGTAGTGTGCCTGGAGGACTCTGCGAAGCTGCTTCTTTTACCGGACTGTAGACCAATCTATCTCCTTCTAGGTTGGTTCTGTATTATTTTCCACTTCACGTTGTGCTCCTGTCCATATTAGATGTCATTCACTTGGTATGGCTACATAGAATACTCTTTTTGCACAATAATATCTTGATCAGCAATGGTAAGGTCTTCAGAAAATTACCTTGGAACCCCTTGAAGAATCTTCGCTCTGCTTCAGAGTAGGAGATGAATTGATCGATGGAAAATTCTGTCACAAATCCTCCTAACACACTATCTACCCAATATTACACCATGTGAGTGATGGTGTTATCAACATTTTCTAACTGCTGGATTAGTTCGGGGGTCCACTCTGTGACCCGCTCATCCTTCCAACACTTCTAAAATTCCACCAACCTTGCGAGCCACTCCTGGAGCTCGATCGCAATCGTTACAAAGAAGATCTAATAGATCTCTATGAAAATGTACTTATTCTTCCACTCTTCAGTGGTCAACCTCTCACTGCAGTTTTCTTTTATGGAAAATTATTGAACTTTTTTTTCAAAACATTCATCAATTTCCTTTCTCTCAAGCTTCCAGTATAGCCTTGACATTACCTGATCCCTCTCTCAAAATTCTTCTGGTCCCGGCAACGAAACCATTTTTTGGCTCGAGCGGTCCTAACCCAGGTTCGGAGGTTCAAGGTTTGCCAACAAACCAATATACTACTAGCCCTTTCGGTAGTGACCTACTTGTGCAGGCAAAAGTCTCACCTAAAGTAGTATGGGTGGGTGCTAGAATCAAGTTTCCACACCCTGGGAGAGGGTAAGTAAGTCAAGCAGAGTTGCATTCAACCTTATAGTGACCAGATCTTGTATCATAGAACCTATATCTACAGATTCCCTTCCCATCCACAGGTGCAATAAAAATGATATTCATAGTAATCAACTAATCATTAACTCACATAACGATAACGCAACTATTCCAAATATTCTCGCATGAAGTGAAATGAAACAAATCCAGATCACAGCATAAATAAGTAACACAAGTATGTTTGTATCTTAAATCAATAATACAGTAGCATATATTAAGTAAAACAAAACATCACAGATTCATATCACAGTAATTCAAGTTGATTCAGATATTCAACAATACTTCTACATTTATTAATCCTTCATATTTACTTACAATACCCCAAAACCCAACCTGCGCACACAGCAGCAGGGTCCGTGTAGTGTTCCTTTTTCAGAATTTTTTGGATTATGGTCCATGAGGACACTGTATAAGGAAGGTAGTGTAAAAATAAGCTGAAAGGGGACTTAGATCCCTTAGTTAACACACCATACATTACACTTCTAGAATTATAGCTCAAAGAAATAACCTAGGAGGGTTATTCAGGTCTCCTTCTCTTCGATATCTTGAAAAAATGCTCAAAGAGTGAGCTACAGAAACATATGAGCATAATCATGAAACTCTAAAAAAATGTACAAATCAATATATGGAATATAATACATCCATCATTTTCATTAATAAATCATCTACAATATACAAAAATATGTTGAGGGACAAGCCACTCAAGCTACAAGAATGAATCTCCAATGATCAAACTATGAAGTACATGAGTTGCTGCAACTGCAAAAAATGCCAGAGAGCAGTGATGGTGCTACCTATTTTAGAGTAGTTGCTGCTATAGGTGCATAAACATGAAATATGGATGAACTATACAAGAAATTCCCAAGGATAGAAGAATGGGCTCCAATACAAGATTTCTAGCCAATCTAGGAGAGATTGCTAGATATGCCGGAAAATGTACAATGTGACAATCTGACTTGTCATTGAAACTAAATCAAAATATAAAATGAGGTTGAAGAAGATCATAAATAGTGATTCCATCCTCTTATAGTGTATCCAAGAAAAAAACTGATCCTTTTACTCAGAAACAACTCCTCCTGATGAGCTCAAATAACCCTCCCAGGAACTGCTAGCCAAAATAATGTAGATCAAGCTAGAAACTGCGCTATGAGGGAATCTGGATGGTTGGCCCGATGCCAATGATATGTAAATAAGCCCGGGAGTCCTCCTCACTAATCCTCCAATGAATAGCTGAGCCCTCCACTGAAAAACAGGCCAAGGAACAACTCAAGAGATCCTCTGTTGTTGTACCCAGCAACACAGAATTATCCTGCTCCAGGAATAACATTGTGACTGAAGGAGATAGCTTTGGCCAAATGTTGGAATGAGGAAATGTAGCTCTAGAACCTCTCCTTCCCTGAGGATGAGGTAGGGATTCCTAACTGGGAACACCCTAGTGCTATGCAACACTACACTCTTGCTAAACAACAAGAGGAGCAAAGTCTCAACAGACTAAGCAAAATGATAATCAAGCCTGAAGAACAATCTCTCTCCTCCTCTTCTTATATAGCAAGTGCTCCTCTCCACCATGGGTCCCATCCACATGTGCCTTCCAAATCATGCACGCAATCCTCCTCTAAAACTGTGTAGTCCATCAAGGAGATACATTGTATCTAGACAATGTATGTGGACTTGGTCAAAATGTCTAGATCAAGCATGATCCAGTCCTGTTCACACCATGCGGTGCTCAATTTAGCTGCTTTATTCTCCCGCATTTCACATGAGGAGTGTTTATTCTTCCTTCTCAAGGATTATGGGGCCTTCTTACCCATTTTATTTAATTAAATAAAATACTTCTAACTATAATGTTCCTTTTAGCTTGAGGCTAAAGATTGGGAACATTAGAGTCCTCCCCCTTCAAAATGTTTCTTGTCCTCAAGAAATTGCAAGGTAGGGAAAAATTTCCTCCTCCTCTTCTTGTGGGCTCCTCATCAATAGACTCCACCATAGCTCATAAAAATCTGCAATGAGTCTGTCCTCCATGTATCCCTCCAAGTGTGTAAAACCAAAGTATACATCATGAGATAATAGGAGATGCAAGTGGAAATCTCCTTGTTGTCCAGTGGCCTCCTCAAGGTAGGAGTGATGGAAATCATGGGAAGTCTTATTCCCAATGAGTGGCTCCTTCACCCATGCAATCATCCAAATGAAATGAGCCATCTTAGGTAGCTCGTCAAAGCAGTCCTCATCCTCGGATCTATGCAACATATTGGGGCTGAATGGAGAGTTTATATTTTCCCATCCATGTAGTTTCTCCCTCCATTTATGATAACTGTGAGGGGGTTTCTAATATTGGGCTAAACTTTCATGGCCTCTACAATTGGTCCAAGCCTCCCCACAAAATGAATCAACCATGAAGTGCCTCCTCCAACAACGCACTCTCTCCCAATAGCTCCTCCTACATGAAAAGAGAAGTAGTGACATGGCAATCATGGTGTGCCCATTGTTTCTCCTGAAACATACAACATGTGAAAGGGGAGAATCATACTCCAAATGGGCATCTTCAACTCCAAGCCCACTCTCCAAACAAAGCCTCCCATGAGTATACAAACATTGGTAACATATGGAAGCAAAATACAATGAAAACAAGTTGCCACATGACAACCGGAGAGGGAATAAAAGTTCCATATGAGGAACCAGCGTAGTGCATTCCATGCCTGCCTCAAAAAAAAAAGATAACAAGTGCTTTAATAGCCACCTTTTTGCTGCCAAAAACATCTCATAAGTTGAAAACATGTAAGTATAATTTGGTGCCAATGGTGCACACCAAGAAGTATGTGGCTTCCCCCACAAACCACCATTAAGGTAGCCAAAATCAATGCTATAAGTAGCTGCAAGTACATCATACAAAATGAAAGAAGGGATGATCCTCCTCGATACAATATGCTACTCATATAAAGTAAAGAAGTACAAAAAATAATGTAAAATTATACCTTCTCTTCCATGTACTTGAGACCTTGAGCTGAAATGGCTCATCTGAATGCTCTCCCTCACCTACAATGAGTAGGGAAATGGTTGTGCCAACCTCTCAAAAATCATCTGGGCTATGCATCTCTCCATATGATGATATATGTCATGATGGATGCCCTCCCAATTGAACTCCTCCATCAACTAGAAATATGCATCAAAGTGCATAGAAGAGAAGTCCTCATGTGCTGCAACAGCTTCTCCTTGAGACTAGAAGATCTAGTCAAGAAGATCTTGCCATAGGAATAGATGACCATATCACCCACCATGTATCTATCATCTCCATCTGGTTCATCAAGAATCATGCATGCACCAATATCCTTGGAGTACTCTACCAAAAGCTGAGACCTCCAAAAAGGATCAATCCTCCTCAAAGATAGCGTTGGTGATCTGGCATGTGAAGCTCTCCTCATGCTGCTACCTACTACTTTGACATCCCCCATGCCAAATTATTCCTCTAGACTTTTCACCTCTCCAAAATCTAACAGTGGTGAATCCCAAAGAAAGATGCCTCTCTTCAATGCCGGGTCCGGTGGCCTCCCAGGTGGAATGCCTCTCTGTAGTGAGACATCAGAATGGGAAGTAGGCTATGTATATGAGAGGAATGGATGGTCCATCTATCCATTACGCAGTGCAGTCTCTCTCCAATACGAATAAAATCTCCTCAAAAGATAAGGGTGAATGCTCATTCCCCCGAATGTTGATCCCTTTCGCCTCATCCATCCTTCATCTCACAATCCTCCAATACTACTGCATGCTGCTCAGGAATTGTGACTAGGTCCCCACATGTAGTACCCCTTGGAATCCCTTGCATAAGCACAAGGACTCATCTCATGGAAGCAATGGCTCCCATCTCATCTCCATGTGGTGATGGATTTCCCTCCAATGATACAACATTGTGGGTTCTTCTATGCATATTCTCTTCATCAATATGTGAGTATGCCTCCTCTTCAAGGAGAGACCATGGATTTCGGTCTTCTTCTGAAAGAGGGATCTTCATGTTATCACAAATGGAAGAGTGCCCTTCATACAATGGGGGTTTTTCCTTTAGAAAGTCATCATTCTAGTTCTCTTCCCCTCTAGCAATGTGGAGTGGAGTTTGTTTCATGTCTCCTTACAATGTATGCAAAGTGTTTGAAGATATGATGCATGATGATTCACATTGACTCCCATCAAATTTCTTCATCAGACCCTTTGTGAATTCATCATAGGTTTTTACATTTGCATGATAACATGAAACACAAATTTTAAACCACCAATCATGGGCCGTATCTTTGAGATGCAGCACTACTATAGTGATGGCCTCCTTGGCTGCAACTTGGTGTAGCTGAAAATATGCATCAAGCTCCTCCACCCAAGCTGTGGTTTTGCACCTTGTTGATCCATCGAAAGTGGATAGAAAGAATATATCTTTCTTCCTCCCTTTGTAGCTGTTGAATCTTTCTCCCCTGAGTCTGCAAAACTCTTGGAATTCCAAGTGCACTTCGAATCTCCATGATTGAGATTCATACTCCCAAAGAAAATCACTCAAGGTCTCCTCCCTTGCTGACTCTTCTTCCTCTATTCTTCCTACAGTAGATGTGGGAAATGTACTATGCTATGGATCTACATGTGTGGTTGAATGCTCACACCCAACGTAGTTACAACTAGGGCTTGCTTTATCCACAAACCCTCTTAGGAAATTTCTCCAGTTTTCCCTTTCTATCTCCTCAAGATCTTCAATGATACCTTCCATGGTCTAGAAAAGAAGAAGGGAAACCTCCTCTTTTGTCATTATTCTTTTTCTATTTTCTCTATACATCTCCTCTTCTAAATTAGGAGCTTCTCCTTCTAATGGCATTTTATCTTCGGCTACATAGCTGTAAAGTTCCCTTTTAAGGAATATCAAAATTCTATTCCAGAGATTGACTACAGGGGCATTTACTGGATATGTCACCTTTGAAAAGGATGAGATCCAGAGGCTACCTAGCCATATGCAAACTCTATCTATAGAGTTTGAAATATTCCTCTTTCAGGGATTCAACACTTTGGCTTGAAGCCATAGGCTGAGCCAAAGATCATGCTCTAATACCACTGTAGTGTTCCTTTTTTAGAAATTTCTGGATTATGGTCCATGAGGAAGTTGTATAAGGAAGGAAGTGTAAAAATAAGCTAAAAGGGGACTTATATCCCTTATTTAACACACCATACATTACACTTCCAGAAGTAGATCTCAAAGAAATAACCCTAGGAGGGTTATTCAGATCTCCTTCTCTTCGGTATCTTGAAAAAGTGCTCAAAGAGTGAGCTACAGCAACATATGAGCATAATCATGAAACTCTACAAAATTGTACATATCAATATATGGAATATAATACAGCCATCATTTTCATTAATAAACCAGCTAAAATATACATAAAGATGTTGAGGGACAAGCCACTCAAGCTACAGGAATGAATCTCCAATGATCAAACTATGAAGTACATGAGTTGCTGCAACTGCACAAAATGCCGGAGAGTAGTGACAGCACTAATTATGTTAGAGTAGCTACTGATATAGGTGCCTAAACCTGAAATATGGCTGAAATATACAAGAAATTCCCAAGGATAGAAGAATGGGCTCCAATACAAGATTTCTAGCCAATCTAGGGGAGATTGCTAGAAATGCCGAAAAATGTACAATGTGACAATCTGACTTGTCACTACAAATAAATCAAAATATAAAATGAGGCTAAAGCAGATCAGAAATAGTGATTCCCTCCTCTGATAGTGTATCTAAGCAAAATACTGATCCTTTTACTCAGAAAAAACTCCTCCTGATGAGCCTAAATAACCCTCCCAACAACTGCTAGCCAAAATAACACAGATCAAGCTAGAAACTGCACTGTGAGGGAAGCTGGATGGTTGGCCTGATGCAAATGATATGGAAATAAGCCCATGAGTCCTCCTCACTGATCCTCCAATGAATATATGATCCCTCCACTGAAAAACAAGCCAAGGAACAACTCAAGAGATCCTTTGTTGCTGGACCCAACAGCACAGAATTATCCTGCTCTAGGAATAACGTTGTGACTGAAGGAGCTATATTTTTCCAAATTTCGGAATGAGGAAATGTAGCTCTAGAACCTCTCCTTCCCTGAGGATGAGGTAGGGATTCTCGACCGGGAACACCCTAGTGCTATGCAGCACTACACTCTTGCTAAACAGCAAGAGGAGCGAAGTCTCAATAGACTAAGCAAAATAATAATCAAGCATGAAGAACAATGGCTCTCCTCATCTTCTTATATAGAAAGTGCTCCTCTCCACCATGGGTCCCATCCACATGTGCCTTCCAACTCATGCATGTGATCCTCATCTAAAACTACGCAGACCATTAAGGAGATACATTGTACCTAGAGAGTGTATGTGGACTTGGTGAAAATGTCTAGATCAAGCATGATCCAGTCCTGTTCACACCATGTGGTGCTCAATTTAGGTGCTTTATTCTCCCTCCTTTCACATGAGGAGTGTTTATTCTTCCTTCTGAAGGATTATGGGGCCTTCTTACCCATTTTATTTAATTAAATAAAATACTGCTAACTATAATGTTCCTTTTAGCTTGAGGCTAAAAATTGGGAACATTACATTCCACACACAGCATGACAGAGGCCCTCTGCGCACACAATAGCAGGAGTCCTTACCCAACAACCCTAACCAGATCTATCGGTTTGCACTTAGCATCAATATCTTGTCTTTCTTAGTCTCTCTTACAACTCAAAAAGGTTCAACTACTTATACTCTTTTAGCCTACGCATCCAATGGTCCGCAAACCATGGTTTGCGGACTCTTGGTCTACCCTTGACCCATTTACAATGCTTTAGGGGCTTTGACCCACCCCAAAACCCCTATGCTAGACTAAATATAATAAAAATATACAAAATGGACCAATTTCGCAGCTTGCAGAAGTTCCAACAATATTGTATATTTTTGAGCTTATAGTATCCAAAAACACTCTTGACGACTTATGAATGGTTTGATTTGTGTATTGTCTATCTCCTTATGTGTTTCCATACTTTACCTTTTCATTCCAGATCATGATCTACATATGTTGTTTCATTTTTTTGTTAGTCTTGTGGTATTGCTGTACATGATTATCTAATTTTGTAAGTCTTGTTTTTACAAGCTTTCTCAATATGATATGTATGGTGAAATTATTCATAAGCTTTCTCTACTACAAAAATTTTCGACTGTGTGTTGAGATTCTTGTAATTCTTGAAGAAGCTTTCTTTCATCAATACATTATAGGTCAGAAATATTTTTTCTGCCTTTCTTCTTAGCAGTGGACTTATATTCTTTAGACCCACTATTCTTGCACATTCTCCTAACCATTAAAATACAAACTAATCCCTACTACCACATCAAGCAGTGGTACCCTCATATGTGTGAATGATTTATCAGTTTGAAACCCTATAATTTTCCAATGTGTGTGAGAATCTCAACCACTTTCCAAATCATAATCCAACTATGAGAAAATCCCTTGAGCTTAATATGTGTCTGGTCAGGCGCTTGTTACAATCCAAGTGTTGATTCCAATGCTGACGTCTTTTGGTGCATCTTTCGGGAAACAAAGATTCTGAACTCAGTGTTCTCCTGAATTTTTTTGCATGAATGCCTAGTACTAGTTTTTAAAGGTGAATAAAAACTAATTTTTAGTGTCAGTCTTTACATAATTCCACCAAGGATTAAAACACATTTTCATGTGCATCTTAGGTGTCCCATATTGAATAATTTTTTTATCATTCTGTTAGGTCATGACATAAATTTTCTCCCCTGGTGGTTGTCCTTGTCCAATAAACTTTGTTTCCCTTAGAAGATCATATTGGCTGACTCATTGCCATGATTATTTGAGCATAAGAACACCTATGAAATGTTATTTTCACTTGAAAGTATTTTAAGTTAAAATATCATTTCAGGTAAAAAAGTAGTCCCATTAGGTCATTAGGGTTTTGCATTTATCAAGGTCACTCCTTCATTCTGATGATGTCAGCACATATATGAGAGGTATCGATTATGATAATCATAATGGTTTCATTTTCCTTTAAAGGTTGTATTTTCAGTTTGAAGATTTTTTTTTATCAAAATTCCATTTTGATAGAAAAGTCACTTATGTAATTTATTTTTTATTTTTTCAAATGTAATTTTATGCTATTATATGTAATAATTTAATCCCAAGCTGTCAAAGCCATTATGTCAAGCCTCAATGATCAAATGAAAAATTCAACTTCATGACTTCAGCAACCGGCAAAGCAAAAAGTGTCAAAGAGTATCAGTGATAAAGGAAAAAGACTTCAAACATTAGAAAGTGAGTTTTTAAAGTTAAATTAAATCCACATGCCTATAAATCCTATCAAACATTTCAAAAGAGCCATTTTTGCCTTTCAAAACATCAAGGAGTATTTAGCAAAGAATAATTTTCGAGTTTTTGAGCGAAATTGGGCTAAATTTTTCGGCGCTACGCGTTCAGGAGACTGGCGCTACGCATTTGAATCAGTGATGCGCACCTACCTAGTGGTGTTGTGCCCTTTCCAAGAGTTTCTAGCATTATTTTTGAAGGTGATACATGCCTTCCTAGAGGTGCTGCATGTTTCGACAAGTGTTGCACGCTCACAGAGTGGCGCTGCATACCTAGACAGTGAACTTTGCTGAGTGTTCAAACCATTCAAAAATTTTCAAACCACTTCCAAATTTCTCCAAAGATCCTCCAAGAGCCCTAAAGTAGTACGTACATATCATATACCTTGTTTCTAAGTTATTTGATAGCTCTTGAATGCATTGAAGTGAAACCCTAAATGAAACCCTAATTTCAGTTTATGGTCATTGTTCATACACTTGGTTCATCTCCTAAAGCATATATCAGTCATAGGAAGGGTAAATTTCATTCACCTATGGTTTTCATTGACCTATTTTGTTCATTCATTTAATTTTCTTCACTCATTCCCTTCACTTTTTCAAGTTAGCCATTTCATTCCCTTCCCTTTCATACCATTCCAACTTGTACCCTAGGGTTTTATAAATCATAATTTGAAGATGTCTGAAGAAGAGGATAGTGGTGTTGGTGAGGAACAAATGCCAAGAAGAAATGATCTCAAAGGAGGGAAAATTAACAGGTTTGAACCTATAACCACAAGGGAACTCATGGCCTCTCCTCTCATTGTGTCTTGCTTTAAAAATGTGGGTTGTTTTCAGTTTTGTGAGAGAGTGCAGCAAATTCAAAATCACCTGGAGTTAACAAGATTGTTCATCACTAATTTACATGAAAAATAGGTCACTCTTGCTGGGTTCACCTTTGATATGTCCACCAACGCTATTGCAGCTGCTATAGGGATCCCTAGTGTGGGAGAGAGGTGTTTTAAACAAGAAAATTTGGATATGAGCTATTATGAACCGCACCTCAAACCTAGGTACAAGGATCACAAGAAGTAAATTTTCCCTTTCTCTCATCTCCTTGACCGGTATGTTCCCATGTTGAGGATAATCATGAAATACTTCACTTGTGAGGGGAGCTTTTCTCGACTCTAATCATACCATATCCATCTCCTCATGCATTTCACTAGAGTTAGAATGCTACACTTACCTTACTATCTTTTCTGCAACATTGGAAATATGGTTTACATTGTGTAAAACAGGGATTACAATCAGAAAATGCAAATTGTATTTCATCATTCACTCATCAAGATGGTGGTCATGCATAAGCTTCAACAGAAAATAATTTCATGGGATGCATTCATTGCAAATGAGGTTTTCACTACCCCACCTAGCCATCATGAGCAAGATATTCCTTCATCATCTCATCCTCCCATATCCCCTTCTCCATCACATCCCACTTCTCATACATCACCACCCTCTCAGATCCATTCACCTCATGTTGATCCTACCTCATCACCTTTATATAACCCTTCACCATCACATCAGGATACCAGAGCATCAAGTAGTGAAAGGGACATTGAGGCATCTTACACCAAAATGACTGATATTGAGCCATTTTCCTTGAAATATCAGAGTAGCCACAGGCATGTGTTTGCTTCACATGGTGTGAAAGGGGCCATTCTTTCTTCATCAATAAAACAGGTAGACAAGGGCAAGTAAAAGGCTATAGAGCCTATCATTGTTGAGTAGGAGGACAAACATGAAACTAAGCAGGAGTTTCAGTTGATTGACCTTGATGATGAGGATGAGGTTAGAATCACCAATGCATTGATTAGAGGCAAGGAGGCCAAGATTAGTGAGCTTCTAGCTAATATTGATATAGCAAGGTACGTGATTGACTTTCTTGAGCTAGAGAATCAGTAGCTGGAGACTAAGCAAACCATCAATGAAGTCAAGACAATTAGAGCGCAGAGAGAGGCAGAAAAGGGCAAGGCCTTGCTGGAGGAAACATTCGGTAGATGTGATGATAGTGATGATAAGGAAGATCAACTTCCAAGACAAAGACCTAGGACAATTGGGCTAAATAAGCCTTTAGCTCAGGAAAGGCAAAAAGAGGCTGAATTGGTAGAGCAACTCACTCCAAGTGAGCTGCTTGCCATTGAGATTAGTAAAGATAGAGAGTCTTGGCTTGAGAGAGCCAATTTTCATCTGGAGGGCCTGCTAGAGAAGGCAAGAAAGTTACTGATATTCAGAGGAAGATGGAAAAACATTATGCCATGAGAAAGAGGATTGCAAGGGCCAAGGTCAAATGAGCCCATGCAAAGATTCAGGCTTTGACTGAGTCAAAAGAGAAAGAGAAGTTGAACATTGTTTCTGAGTTGTCGCTCTAGGCCTCCAACCTTTGATCAGCAAGAAAATTCCAATTTTGGCACACCTTGTGCAAATTTTGATTTTTTGACAGTTTAGCATGCAGAAAATTGGCTAAACGCATAACGACACCAGTGTTGCGCTCTTTTTTGGGGCATCCAAATGCAAAATGGTCAGCATAATCATGTTCCTAATAATAATTACATCAAAATCAGAATGTTTTAGAATATTTGGAGGAGAATTGGTCCCTCAAAGAGGAAAAAAACCATCAAAAAATCATGTTTCTGCCCTCTTTTTGACCCTGGCACTGAACGTTTACCAGTATTGGAAGAACAAGTTTTTGATAAAGAATATGGGAACCATTTTGGAAAATTAAAGCATATCTGGAAACTAGACTCAGAGACCTTTCCAATGCTATATCATGGAACTTATTTTGACAATGGGAAGGCCTCCAAAAATGTCTTACAAAATAGTTCAAATTTTCTGTCATGGCTGTGCGTTTACCAGCAAATTTACAGTTTTACCAGTTTCATCAAATTTTGAAGTTTCACCTCTGTTTTAATTATTGCTTGGGTAAAAGAGAAATTTACTATTTTAAATATCATATTTTACTTTTACATACGGTAGATACATAAGTTAAATCATTAGTTTGAAGTCAAATGTATCTATTCTTAAAGATAGGAATGAGTCACTTTCCTCATCCTAGACTCTAGCTTTCAGTTCAGATTTTGATGTAACAACTCCCTCACCTCATGGATTAGACCCCTAAGGATGAGAGGAAGTGGTTTTGAAGTCTATAATTTGTATTTTTTCAGTCCTTGTAATGTTTGACATCAGTTGAAGAGATTGTATTGATCAAGTATCATTTTGGCTTGGACATTAATGGGAAATTGCAGCTATTTTCTTGGGATCCCTATGGTATGAGTTTTAAACATAGTTTTCTCTTTTTTATTGATTTTTTATAATGTATTTTTAATTCATAAACCATTTCACATCTATAATATATTTGATTTCATGTTTGAAAGACATAATTCATATTTATTTATGCTCTGTTTTGGGAAATTCAGTATAATGTGTTCATTTTCTTCAGTTTAGGGAAAATACATTCCATATGATTTCCCTAGATCCTCACCAGTATTTTAATCTCATTTAATCCTCTTTGAATGTTAAACCTTTTACCTACCTTTCCCAATCAAACATACTACAATTTCATCCCTTTGGCCTTGATCTATTCCCCTTGACCTAATCCCTGTTCAGTGAGCCCAACCCTAAAAATAAAAACCCCTTGCATTCCTTAGCTAGCCTAAAATATTTTTCATCCAACCCTTCTTGGCTGTGATTCTATCGAGAGATCCCTCTCTGATTTGGTAAGGCTAGATACCAAGTCCAAAGTTTGGTTTGAGGTTACCTCAGGATTTCCTTCTTTAGCCTAAGGATCAATCCGAGTGATAACACTATTCACTCTTTCTGATTGTAATTGGTTCACCTAGTGACTCCACAAAGAGGATGAGGGGTTTCAAGACCTCTTACTACAAGAAAAAATCACAGATCACCTCCTTTGATTCTAGTCTCTGACCCAAAAAAGATCATAAAGGATGCAAGAGGGAAATAGAAATCAGATGAAGCTACATCACATTCAGTGAGAAAGGTGCATTCAAAGTACATTCCAAAAAAAGGTACCATCATCTATCTTTTAACCTAAAGAAGTTTCAGTTTCAAAAAACTCTACTAAAATATTTCAAGTTGAAACTGCTTCTATAAAAGACAAAGTAGATGATGTAGACCTAGATTCAGCTGAAAGTATCTCTCAGTCACCATTTAGTAAATCATAAACAAGTTTTATTCCAATAAAAGAATAAAAATCAGAGGTTTTAGGTGTCAGTGAAGAAAACCAAAAATTAGAAGTCTTTGTGTTGACAGAATGAGAATTAGAACAAGTATTGGAAATTTCACCCTTCCTAGATAGGGCTATTTTAACTAAAGAATATATTAAAACAATTCTAAGCTTTCTTCAAAATCATCTTGAATATCAGTCCTCTCTTAGCCCACAACATGAATATTTTTCTTTGTTTCAAAACCCAGCTATTGTCTCATCCTCTTCTCATCAGAGAGAAGGTAACCTTCCTGAAAATTTGACTTTTAATCTCTCTGACTTTTTAGCTCAGCAAAACATAGTTGAAGTTACCCCAATCCTTCAAGAATCTACATATGAATCTGATTCTCTTGGAGAGGTTGAAATAAAGTCTTCTGCTATTCATTTCCTTGAAAATCCATTATTTTCAACTCCAAAGCCTGAAGAACCAGCCCAATAATTTAAGTCTTCTGCCATTCCAAAGCAAATACAAACTCCAAAAACTATAATGTCTGGCACTCAAACATCTACATCAACAAGTATTCCACTATTTTTACCATAGCAAGGCATGGCTCAACCTCCTCCTACAAGGATGCAAGATATTTTTGCTGCAAGATATGCACCACTCACTCTTCCTCAACCTTTGCATCCTCTTCTTGAAGGCGATTGTCTGAAATATTTGCCTAAATATATAAGGGAGGGAGAAGGATTATCTGCTAAAGAACACTTAGTTTCCTTTTACAGTTATGCTGATAACCAAAACATTGAACATGAAGATATATGGTCAAGACTCTTTGTTCATAGCTTGGTTGGAGAAGCTCATAAATGGTTCATAAATTTTCCACCAAATTCAATAACATGAATAGATGCTTTGGAGGAAGTGTTTTTAAAAAAATGGGGTGACCGTAAGGATTGCTTGTATTACCTCGTAGATTTTGGAGCTTTAAAGAAGAATATTGATGAGTCATTGGTAGATTTTACAAAGAGATTCAATCAAGTCTACCAAAATATTCCAGTAGAAGTTAAACCTCCTGAAACCACAACCATAATAACCTTTTCATATGCCTTAGACTCCAAGTTTTCATTGTGGTTGAGAGTTGAGAAGCCACATACATTGATAGGTATGTAGGAGGCTGCTATTGGAGTGCAATCCAATCTTATGGCCTCAAATAAACTGAAAATTGAAGAGGGGAAGGGAGCAAAGGATAAAAATAAAATGAACGAGGAGAAACCATATTCTTCCTCTAAAATTTCACAGCTAAAGAAAAGCTTGATCAAATGTCTAATTTGATTAAATATCTTGCTTCCAAAATGAAAAAACTGGTGTTAGAAAATAGGCCTCTTATTAGGCCCATTCAAAATGAAGGAAATAGAAATCAGGCTCCTTTTAGGATACCCTTTCAGCCTCAACAAATTTTACAATGCGCAAGAAGAAATCCCAATGATCAGAATGTTCAGCCTCCACTGAATAATTTTGTTGAAGAAAATAAGCAAGAACAAGAAGAGGAAGATGAAGACATAAATTGAGTTGGGGAGACATCACAATCAACTTGTTTGACTTTTCAAGAGTATGAATATCATTCCAGGATAAATCTATTTTCAGATGATGAAGAAGATCTCATATTATTGTCCAAAATGAGAAAAAACAGGTTGAAAATTAGACAATAAATTATAGTTTGAGGTCAAAAGGGGTTGTCAACCAGCCTCAACAAAAACAAGATTTTGAAAAACATGCTGGAAAACAAAAGACAAAAGTTAATGATGTTCCCCCATCACCTAATCTTGCCCCAATCATTAAAAATACTGTAGAAAATAATAATTTGGCTCCTCTAAATTTCAGTTTCAAGTCATAATTGAATACAATTAAGATTATGGTTTCGCTCCTTGAATTGTTGAAAAATATAGCCTATAGAGAGTTATATAAAATTATGTTACATCCATCTCTTGCTCCTGATTCGATCAATCTAGAGGATGTACATCCTACCATCTACTTGGGTAGCCATGTCCAAGATCAAAATGATGATAATTCTCCACCCTTTTATCTTTCACACAATATTGATAACAAATTGCTGCATAACTTCCTATTATATTCTGGGGCCTCTCACAAGCTAATGCCTAAGGAAGTGATGGATGAATTAGGACTAGAAATCACTAAGCAATACCATGATCTTTACACATTTGACTCTAAAAGGGTCAAGTGTTTAGGAGTGATCAAATATTTTGTAATTTCTCTTACCCAGCTTCCCATGAAAAGTGTAGTTATGGACATAGTGGTTGCAGACATACCTTCTAGATTTGGAATGCTTCTTTCTAGATCTTGGTCCAAAAATTTGGGTGGCACTCTTCAAATGGATATGACATATGCCACTATCCCAGTCTTTGGAGGAGAATTCAGGGGATATTATAGGGAAACACAAATGACTCATATCATAAGTGATCAACAAAATCCCTCAAATCATCCTATATATGCAGAGGAGAAGGAATTAGGGTCATCCATTTTACACCTCGTTGCTGATGACAACAATTTTCACCCTGAAATTAGTAAAAACCAACATTTTGAGGTCACAAAAGAGCAGAACTTAGAAGCAGGGCAGATTTGGAAATTTTATTTTGATGGAGCCTCATCATGAGAGGGATCAGGAGCTGGTGTAATTCTTATTTCTCCCAGTCAGCAAGTAATAAATCTATCATGCAAATTACAATTGCTACTACCAATAACACTGCTAAGTATGAAGCAATTATTTTAGGTATGAAGGCAACAAAATATTTAGAAGCTGAACAATTGATTGTTTTTTGTGATTCAAAATTGGTGGTACAACAAGTGAGAGATAATTATCAAGTGAAAAGTTCAAAATTGAATAATTGCATAAATGAATTGTGGGATTTAATTGAACATAACTTTTCAACATTCAATTTGAATTTTGTTTCCATAGAAGAAAACGAAATGGAAGATTCACTAGCCATAGTTTCTAGTAATTTTAAGGTTCCTCTTGATGTTAAAGCAACATATGATTTTCAGATTAAAAACGGACCTTCCATTCCTGACAATATAAAATACTAGAAATTATTTGAAGATGATAAAGAAATTCAGAAATTTTTGGAATGTGTAGAAGAATTTTCAGACATTCAAATTGATAATGAGCAAGACACAGTTGAAATTCATAACAAGAAGCCATTCAGAAATACTATAGCTGGTAAAGACATTATTGATCTAAAAACGAACTTCATTCCTAAAGGTTTGGTTATTTTAGAGAGTTTGTTTGACAATAATGATGTCTTTTTAAATCCTGATAGTAAGACAGATGGAGAGATTAAAGTTGTCTGTAATATTGGTACAAAAAATCAGCCTATATATGTTAAAGTTTCTAAATTTCTTCCTCAAGAAACTAGAACTAAATATGTCAATTTGTTGAAGAAATATGCAGGAATTTTGGCATGGTCCTGCAATGACTTGAAGACATATGACAAAAGTATAATGTAACATAAAATTCCTCTTAAATCAGAAGAAAAGCCTGTGGCGCAGAAGATAAGACATATTAATCCTATGTTGCTCCCTATTATTGAAAAGGAAATTAAAAAAACATGGGAAGACAAAATAATTCTGCCTTTAATATTTTCCAATTGGATAGCTAATATAACCCCAGTTCAAAAGAAGAATTACGATATTAGAATTTGTGTTGATTTTCACAATTTGAACCAGTGTTCATTGAAGGATAACTATCCTTTACCCAAAATGGACCATATATTGTAGAAGGTTGTAGGCTCAAAGAGGTTGTCAATGATAGATGGTTTTTCAATGTAAAATCAAATCTCAGTTGACAAACAAGACAAGGAGAAAACAAATTTCACTACACCCACGAGGAAAATTTATGTACAATAAGATGCCTTTCGTTTTAATGAATGCAGGTGCAACATTTCAGTGGGAAATGGACATTTCCTTTGGAGGGGAAAAGGACATATTTCTAGTCATTTACTTGGATGAGATTACAGTATTTTCCAAGTCTGATGAGGATCATTTAAAACATTTGCAGCAAGTGTTTAACAAGTGCAGAAAAATCGGTTTGTCTTTAAACCCAAAGAAATCATGCTTTGTTTTTCAAGAAGGAAAACTATTAGGGCACATAGTGACAAAAAATGGTATTTTCATTGACCGAGGAAGAGTTGAAGATATACAGAAAATTGGTTTACCCAGAAATAAGAAAGACTTACAATCAGTTTTGTGTAAAATTAATTTTCTAAGGTGTTTTGTTCTGAACTTTGCAGAACTAATTAAACATATAAATGTCTTATTGAAGAAATATACAGAGTTCAGGTGGCAAGATGAATCAAATTTTTTTTCATAGGAATCAAATATTATTTGACTAAAGCCCTAGTGTTAATCAACCCTGATTTTGAGAAGGATTTTTTGACTTCTTCATATGCTTCTGAGGAAACTATTGTTGTAGTTTTACTTCAAAAGAACAACGAAGGCTTGGAGCAACCTATTTCTTTTTTCAGCCGTGCATTAAGAGATGTTGAGTTAAAGTACAACTTGATTGAAAAAAAGGCATATGAATTGGTAAAGACATTAAAGTCTTTTCGAGTTTATGTTCTGCATTAAAAATTCATTTCTTTTCTGCCAAATATTGCTATCAAGGATGTATTGTTGCAACCACACACAGATGGCAGGAGAGGAAGATGGTTAACAAAGATTCTGGAATTTTATATTGAAATCAGACCTACTAAGTTGATAAAGGGACAGGGCTTAGCCCGCTTGATGGCAGAAATCAAATTGTAAAGCTCTAAATCTAAACATGGAGGTGGTTGAAGAAATAGATAAAGAAGGTATATCTGATTATCCTAAACTCTTTTATTCCAACTGGTATAAGGATATAATGTAATTTTTATTAAATTTCAGTTGTCCTCCAGAAATGGAAAAATCAAAGAGAAGGGATTTTAAACTGAAGGTTGTTAATTATTGCATAATGGAAAATCATCTTTATTGGAAAGACCCCATAGGAGTTTTGTTGAGATGTGTAGATGAAGCTGAGTCATAGAAAATCATGTCAGATATACATGAAGGGGTGTGTGGTGGAAATTTATACTGGAAAGATACCACAAATAAAATTATAAGAGCTGGATATTACTGGGCAACTCCTTTTTCTGATGTTTTTTCTAAATTCATGGCTTGCACTAAGTGTCAAAAGTTTGCTGGTAAGAAGAAGCTACTTTCATTACCTCTCATTCCTATTTCAACAGATGCTCCTTTCCAGCAGTGGGGGCTAGACTTCATTAGTGAGATTCATCCACCATCATAAGGACATCACAGGTGGATTCTTACAACCATGAACTATTTCACCAAGTGGATTGAGGCCATTCCAATCAGAAACACCACTGACACGGTAATAATTAAATTTATGTTGGAAAATATTATGTCTAGATTTAGTTGCCCTCAAAAGTTGGTGATTGACAATGCAATGGCTTTTAAATCTGCCAAGATGAACAATTTCTATCAGAAATATAACATTGATTTGACTCATTCTACACCTTATTACCCCCAAGGTAATGGGTTAGCTGATTCATTAAACAAAATCTTGGTAAGAATCATAAAGAAGATGATGCCAAAAATAATAATAATAATAATAATAATAAATTAATTAAATTAATTAAATAAAATATTGGGATACTCATCTAGTTCATTCTCTTTGGGCAGATAGGGTGAGTAACAGGAGACCAATTGGAGTTTCTCACTTTCAACTTGTTTATGGTACTGATACTATGATGCCATTACAGCTGGCCCTTCCTGTCATGAAGTTTTTACAATATGAAACTGATGATTCAAATCCCATTTGGAGAAGGATGCTGCAACTTATAAAAGTTCATCAAATTTAGGAATCCCTAATGGACAAAGAACACAAATACAAAGCCAAAGTTAAAGTTTTTTTTTTTTGAAAAAAGAGCAAACCAACATGTATTTCAAGAAAATGATTTGGTATTTCACTGGGATGTAAGAAGAGAAGGCCATGGAAAGCATGGTAAGTTTGACAACTTGTGGTTCAGGCCATTCAAAATTTCTCAAGTTCTAGAAAATAAAACATTTCTATTGAAGCATTTAGATTATGATCAATTGACTAGAGGTCCACTCAATGATCATTTTCTCAAAAAAAAAATTGTTTGATAAGTCAGACAGTATTTCCATTGTAAATATCTGGAGTGTTGTTTAAATAAAACTCCATGTCTAATGGTATTTGTGTATGTAAATACAATATGTCTTTAGTTCAATCAATAAAAGGCAGTTCATGTCATTAACTTCTGAAATTTAAAATTCATGAGAGTTTAAGGCACTGAATCTATAGTCCTTGAAGCCTCACAGGGAGGACTTCATCCCTAATAGGAGCCCTTGTTAGAAATGCAATTTTTCAAAGTCTTTTCACTATTGTAGTTGTGTCTTTGATCCTCTCTTGTTCCTTAGCCTATGGTTGAAGGCCCTAAAGGGTTAAAATGTGTCAATTTTTTCATCATTTTTAAACAAACTCCAAAAAAGTTTCAGTCCAATAGTTTGTTTTGTGTCTTAGATTTATTAGGATAAATTCTCTTTTAATAAGTCTTTTAACTGCTTTGAGTGTTTAAGGTCATGGGTTTAGCTTGAGAAGTATTATTTATTCACAAAGATCTCTTCTATCCAAGGCTAAGGACAAAATGTCAAAGTTATTAGGTTTTTTTACGAATAACATAGAAATAGCTACCTTTTCTAGAAAAGTAGTTATTTTCTTTAGAAAATAAGGTTTTACAAGAAACAAAGAAATAGCTACCTTTTTCAAAAAAGTAGTTATTTCCTTCAGAATTTGTACAAGGAGGTAAAGAGGCATTACTCGGGTGAAAATGCATTTCCCCTTGGAATAATTAAAGGTCTGCTAAATCAAGAAGTATTACCTTTTTTAAAGGTGGCTATTTCTAATTGGAGGATTCATTAAAAATTAGGTTGGATATTTTATTTGCTAAGGCTAGTTAAATATAATGCTACTCATCAAAGGTGAAGTGTATAAATGTGGATTTATGAGTAGCAATTAGTTAATAATTCGATGGAGTGAAATTTTCAGTGGAATGAGTTTGCACCAACATTTAAATAATTTGATTTTGTGTCACTCTCTCTCACCGTGATTAAGGGCATGAAGAGATTTTTTTCCCATTTTCCAAGAGAAAGCTACAGAAAATGGTTTTCTTATCCTCTAAAAAATAGTTTTTTACCTTGTGCCAGTAGTTAGGGCTTCATGGAAGGTTGTTGTTCCTTTTTTTACAGGTGTGAGTTAGTTGTTAACGGAATGGGTAAGGATCATAAGGTAAACCATTCAGAGTCGACTAATACTCGTTTCATTGATCATTGTGCAAAGCCACAATTCCAAGAAGTAGGATGGTATAGGATTTTGAAGAATGGTTTAGGAGAAAATGTTGCAATTTCTCAAGAATTTTTCGAGTCATTCAATGGAGAGTAGGTCAAGCTAGGGTCTCGGACCTTCAAGATCACAAAGAACATTATTGCATGAGCTACCCAAACATCAGCTATAGGTGAGTCATGATATAAAAGGAAAACTCTGCTTAAAGCTAATTTAAATCCATATATTAAGCCTGAGCATGAAAATATAAATTGGATCCCTACTATCCACATTTCTTATTTTAGGCCTGAATGGCAGGATTTTATTACCACAGTGCAACATTATATTACCTGTGAAGGCAGGTTTTCCACTGTGCATCAGTATCAGATGAAGTTTCTAGCTCACATTTCGAGTTCTAAACCTATGAATCTACCATTTTTTCTCTATAATTCTCTATTGACAATGTCTCAAAAAATACAAATAACACCAGACTATTCTCTTCACTATATTTATCACATGGGTTTAGTCAAAATGCTGGTGGTTTATCATCTGAAGAAGAAGAGAACCACATGTAAAAAGTTCCTAGCAGATGAAGGTTTCAACAATATTAAGTCAAGGAGAAGGGTAGGAAGGCCTTTGAGACAAAAGACCCAAGAGGAACAGTCAAGCCCTGCACCTACATTGATTCCTTCACAAACTGGTCAATCTTCTTCACCATCTAGCAGAAAGACAAGCAACTCAGCTAGGAGAGCTAGAGTTTAAATCACTACTCCTATACCTATGATGCAGCTAACCAAGGAAGTTTATACTAGAAGACTACCTAAGGAGCAACAAACCTTGGAGTCTTTCAGGTAAGAGCATGTAAGCAAGCTTAAATATAAGGCTACCCTATTTGAAAATAATGCTATGTATAAAGGAAAGGAAGAGGTAGCTTCCTATTCAAAGAGTAAATGCAGAAGAAAACTTATTTTGATAGAGGGATCTTCAGTGGAAGTCACCCCTAAAACCTTAAAACCAAGCCTTGTTCTAGAGACTAGAAAGGAGAATGAAGAAGACAATGCCACTCCAGTAGCAGAGGATCCAACACTGGCACAAGTATTTTCCTCTCTCAAAACATCAGCTAAGGGGAAAAGTAAAGTTTTACAGACTACAACAGAAGAAACAACTATAGCCCAACTTTATTCATATCTCAGTTCATCAACCAAAGGAAATAAGAAAGACATAATCCAATCATATTCATCTTTTGAGGAAGAGAGCAGTTAAATAGAGTTTACTGAAATAGAGTTTACTGAAACAGAGTTTGAAGAGGGGCAGTCAAACATAGTTATCCATGGAAGAAGGAGGATTTCATATTTTTATTCATCAGTATTTTTCACCTGTTGTTGACGACTAGATTCCTAGCTGAGTTTTCTAGAAGCTGATCTCCATATGTCAATTTGTCATTTAGAAAACCCCCAAACAATTTTTTTCTTTCCTAGCCCTTCCTGTCAGCCTATGATCAAAGCAATCTTCAATTTTCAAAGTCATGTCTTGTTTCAGCAAAATATCTTTGTCTATAGTTGTCTTGGTCTTGCTGGTCTACTATCATTTTCCCTTGGTTCTCATGAAACTCACTGTCCAATATTTGACAAAGTGTCTCCCTTCCTATCCTTGATCTTCTTGTCAAACACAATCAGAATCAATGAAAGTTGCCCCTAAGTTAGGTAGTGGCGCTTTAGAGAATCCCTTCCTTGAAAAAAATAACCTGAGCCAAAATCCTTTGTTCAATACCAACCAGCCTGAATTAGCACTTAATCTGCAAAAAAAAACCTTTATATACCCCTAGGTCGTGCCACTAAGAAGTCTTGTTGTCTCAATCCGGAAGAAATTTTACAAAGATCTAATACAAAAAGATATGAGCATGTGCACAATCTAAAAGAATATGCTTAAGATTGGGAAAAATCTCAATAAGACACTAAAGGAGCTTTCAAGGGTTCAAAGTCATATTTTTTGCATCTCTTCATGGTGCAAATCAAAGGACAAACTATATCCAGACAAGAACAAAGAGACAAATCCAAATCAGTTTCTCATGTTGAAGAGATTTTCCATCAGTAAGCAGATGGAGAGATGTAATGAAAATAAAGCAAAATTACATGTTTCAAAAGCCAAATTGATATAATGATTGATCTACAGTGTTTCTGTGTCTCTCTCAGAAGCAGAAATGTACGAGTATTCCAGAAAACATCATCAAACTGAACATAAGAAGACAGATGCTTCTTATGTTGCCTTGAGCCTAGGATAAAAACACTAGTCAAAGAGAAAATCTAATGTACCTCTACAAACACAGTAAAAAAAGGTTAGTAAATTATGACTAGCAAGAAAATAATCTACAAATACATGTCATGTGGTTTTTGGTTTAAAAGGTTCACAAAGATATTTGACAAAGGATACATATCTCAAAATATGCCTCATATAGCAGATTGTCAAGATTTCACTTTATTACCTATTCTGATATACAAAGCAAAGACATGTGTGGCAATGAAAGATGACACAGTTTAGCAATTGGATGAAATGTCATAAACTGTGTTAAACTCCTCCAAGCAAGAGCAAATCGTTGGGTGACATGCTGTAAACCTCCTTTAGTATAAGAGAAGATGGTTGGGAAACATGATAATGACCTCCTCCAATAAAGAGTAGAGGGTTAGGAATAGGATCAATAAGACCTCCTTCATTTAAAAGCAGAGGGCCAACATGTTTTTAAATGACTTCAGAGCTGTTGTGTGCTACCTCCTCCAAAGATGAACAGTGGGTGCATCAGCAGGGTTTTCAAATTGTGTTTGAATAAGTTTTCTATTGAAAAGACAAGGTTGAAAATTAGTGGTGAGTTAATGAGAGTTCATAGGTTGAAAGCATATTTCATATAACAGGCAAAAGGATGGCATGCTGGTGTTAAAGGTCTCTGTCATTATGTTTCAAAAAATTTTCTTCAAAGGATAAATCTGAAGTCATAGGTTTTAATTTAAGAGCAACCTCATATGAATGATGAAATTAGTAGACTAAGCTTTGTGTCAAGTGACTTTGCAAGACTGATATGAACAAACAGTCACTCAGATTTTTTTTGTGAAAAGAGAATTTTCCTCTTAAAACAGATCCCTTATGGTTTATAAAAATTCTCCCTCCAAAGTGATGAATGAAAGGCAAGCATCAAAGGATACTTTCAGCTCATTCAAATGGTAAAAAGGGGGGTAAAACATGTTTCATTTTCAGTAAAAGAAGACCTCCATCAGCAGATAAGGAAGAAGGCATCATGATAAGTCTAAAGGGTCATTGAAAAAGGCTGCAACAGTAGTGGTTTGTATGATAATCTCCCTTGTAAACAAAATGAAGAAAAACATAGTTTTTAGTAACTTTTCATTTCATAAAACAGTGTTTTTACCAATTATTTCAAAGGGCTGCAATAACATTGCTTTCATGAGTTTATTTTAGATGACGAGTCTTTTATAGAGTTTCAAAGTAATATGGTGCTGAAGGGGTGAATTTTACTTTAAATGGGCTTCATGGGAGAATTTCTGCACCAAGATTCACCATTTTGACCAGTGTTGGGACAGTCACCTTTTGAACAACCAAATGGATACCAAATGAAAACCTTCAAGCATATTTTTAAATTAGACTTTCATATCTTTCCAACGAGCCATCTCAGGCCAAATTCTGACAACAAGAAGGCATCCAAAAGTGGCCTGCAAAAGGCACTATGCATTTCAACACCAGGATTCACCATTTTTTACCAGTGTTGGAAAAATCAATTTTTGAACAACCAAATTGACACCAAATGAAACAAATCAAGAATATTTAGAAATTAGACTTCCATAGCTTTCCAATGAGCCATCTCGGGCCCAATTCCGACATTGAGAAGGCCTCCAAAACTGGCTACAAAAGTGCACGATGCGCCCTGAAAATTGTGTGACTCGCCTGTAGGTATTAACAATGTATTTTTCTAAAGAGCACGACGCGCCTGTGCAGCCAAGAGTTCTCTTATAGATTTATATGAATTATTCATGATAAAATAGTCTTACATAAGAAAAATGGTTTTGTTTTGAAGACCTTTTCTTAGTAACAAGAGGAGATACTACTTTAGAGGAACGAGCTAAACCTTCATCCAACAAATTGTCTGCTTGCCTAAGAAGGAAAGGACAGTGTTTTCAAAGGGGAAACATAGTTTTTATTCAAAAATTTCACTCTTTGCTTAGAAACAAAGGAAGATAGTGATTGGGGAAAAGGTTTTTATCAGTTTGTAAGGTGTTTGTTCACCTTTTAGAAACAGTGATAAATAATGAAGGCTTTGCAAGTTTAAAAGAGGATTTTTACTTTGATAGTGAAGAATAAAACAGTGAAAGGGAAGATGGTTGAAATGTCATTTTAGGAAGTTTTTCTTGCTATGAAATAGCTAAGATATTTACACAGATTCTAGAAAAGGAAAGTAGACAGAGTTTGAAGAGTCCTCAAAACTATTCAAGGGTGTCTTAACAGTGTTTACAAAGAGAAAATTTGTTGCTATATCAAAAGAATAGAAATAGTGGTAAAAGGAGATAATTTTTTGTCAAAATTGAAAGAGATATTTTTTAATATGAGTATTAAAGGAGAGAATGGTTATTGTGTCACTTTGAAAGAGATTTTCTTTCTATGAATGGCTAGGGATATGCATAGTCTCTAAAAGAAAAACATCAGTTTGATTAGAAGGTCTTGAATTAGTTTGAAAGAGTGTTTAAAACAGGGTTTTAAATAAGTCCCTTTTGTCTCTAATAACCACAAAGAGACAGTGAAAAGAGAGATAGTTAATGAGAAAATCTGAAAGAGTATTTATGATGTGAAACGCTGAGGATACATACAGTATTCCAAAGGAAAAGAAGAGTTGTAAAGGTTCTCTCAATCAACTTAAAGGAGTATCTCAACGGCGGTTTCCAAAATACACTTTGTTTTCCGAATAAAAAATGTGTTCTTGCTATGGTTATCAAAGGTTAACACAGTGATTTTAGAGGATGTTGTATCAGCTTGAAAGATGTCTTGTTTACCTTTTGAAAACAATGAATAGCAAAGGGGCAGTGCTTGAAGGGAGGTTTCTGTGCCAAAACAAAAAAGATTATTTTTCAACAAAGAACCACAAACACATATTATTCAAGATCTTTTGCCCAAACACAACAATAAAAAGTGATTTTTGTTTTCATTTAACAAATGCTTGTTTGTTAGCATCCAAGAACATGGTGAATTACAAAGAGAAAAGGAAATTTTGTGAAGGGTATCATGATCAGTTTGAAGGAGCATTTGAAAAAAGTGTTTTAAACCAATCCCTTTGTTGCTTAAACCACAAAGAAATCAGTGATCAAAACATGGACAGTCATCATTTCAAATTGAAGGTGTGAAATACATAAAACAGTGGTGTTGAAACCAATTTGTTTAATAGATTAGAGAAGAAGCAGTGGTTAGAAGATGAAGATTTTTGTCAGTTGAAAAGAGTCTTTTAAACATTGATTTCAAAAAGCGTTATGATCATCTAAATCAAGGGAAAAATAGGGATTGAAAGGTAAAATCATCATAGTTATTGATGATCTGTTTGCAAAAGGATTGTTTATTAAAATAGTGAAAAGGAAAAGGGCTAATGTGCAAATTTGAAAATCCTTTTGTGCTATGAGACAGCTAAGGTTACACATAGTTGATAGAGGCAAAAACAGAGTTTTGTAAAAGACTTTCAAATCAGTTTAAAGAGTCATCTTGGTAGTGGTTTCAAAGAACACCTTGTTTACTAAACCAAAGAAGAAACAGTGATAGAAGGGTAATGTCCTTGTTGAAAGTTTGAAAGGTTGTTTAGAGACAGTGAAAGGAAGAAACATATCTTGTTTTGTTTTAACATACCATGTTTTTCATGATCAAAGAAAACAATGACTTCAAATGAGTCCCTTTTTGTTTCAAATAAACATAGAGAGATAGTGAATAGGGGATGAAGATTTTGTCAAATTGAAAGGGTTCTTCTTGCTGTGGTTTTGTGGAGGTAAATCCCCTCTGCGGACAGAGGCGATCCCTACTAGCCCAGACCGGGTCTAGCAACAATCGTCACACGCTATAGTGCAGGTTCCTAATTGCAATTAAACCAACTAGCAATGAAGGCTTACCTGGAATCCAACACTGTCACTCATATAGAAAGTAGCGCTCCCATTCCTTAGCTCTGACAGATCACAATCCTCACGATCTCCGTGATCGGACACCTGCACACGCAAGAAAAAAAACAAACGCAAGCGTAAAATCCAGTACATACAACTATATTTCAGTCAGAGAAGACATAACTCATGATCATCATCAAGAACAAGAGTGGAACCATAACCAATAGTCGCGTATCATTAATTCATCAAAAGAAGAATACAACCATAGCTCTAACGCTGAATTCTCCTTCGGAGGGTCGTCAACAGAACGTGTCTCGATAAATCCTGTCGGGGATGGGACAAGCCTTTCTCTCCGGATGTCTCGACAATAATCTCCTCGGTTGGATTTGGCCTTAAGGGAATGGATCAAGGCTCTTGCAGCATTAGGCTCTTGGGAACTTGGAGATTAGCTTGCAAAGGACATGAGCAAGCTTTTATAGATGGAGGAAGGGGAGTTGGGATCCCTATAATAATGGGATTGGCCCTATCCTCAAGGAAGCTTCCATGAGAGGTGGCAAACCACTTCCTCTACATGGAGATCCGGAGCCAAACCTCCCAACTCAAATTAGATACCAGTTTATGGATTGGTTAGGAAAAAAATTCCGCCATTTATTTTTTAAAAACACTCCTTAAAATGGTTGGCGCGGGTGCGACTCTTAGACAGAGCGCCAATTGGCCTGCCCTCTTTGGAGGATTTTCCCCCTTGGCGCGAGGGTTGAACTAGGTACTCGCGCCAATGCAAAAATAGCTGTTTTTAGGGTTTTTCACAAGGTGTTTTCTTCAGGGCAATGAAAGCTCATGTTCAGAGGGATGTCATGAAAGTGGTTTCAAGTCATGTCATTTCTCACAGGTCACGGAATGAGCCCTCCAATTGTGCGAGATGGGAAATTACAGGGACGGTGACAAATTGTTGTGTAACAGATGCCCCCTAAAGCATGAGGCCCAAAGGAGAGAGAGGGGTGAAATGCTTTACGAGAACGTGTCCAACTGAAAACACTACCGTCAGAAAACCTTCATAGAGAAGTACAACAGATATCTCAAATACATGATATATATATGTGGTATGGTCGCAACCATCCATAACAGAGTATGTAGTAATCCAGATCCGAGGCATGGACGCAGCCACCCAGTGAGGATCGATAAATAGACTCAGGTATGGTCACAGCCATCCAATTAATGAGTCATGTAACTAATCATAATAATCCACAAAATCGCAGCCTGGATTATAATAGACAAAATCTATGGTCTTGCACTCCATCTCGATCCGAACAAAGTACAAGTTCAAGCATGTGAATGAGTGAGCTGAATTCGAACATGCAAGAACATCGTGTGATTACCAGCTAGTGATAAAAGCTGTTAACAGATGCGAGAGGAACCACCAATAATGAAAATGGCCCTCAAGGTACTACAGGTACAATATACGACATGTGAATCAATGAGATGGCGTCGAACACCCGTAGAATCACTCGATCGGAGGCTAATAATGAAAACCTCACATCGAACGCGAGGAACCTACCATTGAGGCATGCAGGCTCCAAGGTACCGGAAGGGAGTCTCTAGATCAGCTTCCTGGATAATGAGCTGAAGTCGATAGGAAGTGACCTTGATCGAAGGTGGGCCATAGTGTTTCCCACATCATCGACGCAAGACAGAGGAACATGATGTTTTTGTGAATCACGATCAGATGAGAATCAGAGGAAGGTTGGTACTTGCAGAGGTCAACTTCTCTTGAACATATAAATGGTACAACAGTGAGTTTGGCAGTATTTGACATCAATAGATCAGAGGTCATGATGATGAGGCAAAGAGCGAATCAGAGGTCAAAAGGGATCACCCAAACCCATGGAGGCAAGTGAAAAAATGATATGAGATTTCCCCAACCTGACACAAACACAGACAAGTGCCATGTTCAAGAGAGACATACTGTCGACACGACAATGATGTTGGTTCCATTTTCCCCACCATTTCTGGCGAGTACCCCTTTATTTTTACACAAGCTTGAAGAGGATACCATGTGCTTGCTGTATAAGCCCATCCTAGTACATTTAACGAGCCCTAGGAAGGAGGAACTCGAATACCGTCATTACGATTGAATCCGATGTCATCAGGGTTTAATGAGTCTGAAAAAGGAAGAACTTGGCATCTTTTCATATTTAGAGAGTTTGAAAAGACAGCAGAAAAGTAAACTCCAAAGGTCCCTTTTCGTAAATAGTTTCTCAGATCCGAAAAGGTAGAAAAAAATTTCTGAGAAAACCTCCTAGTTGCGATAGGCTTGGGTATTTCTTTTTCGTAAATAATTTTTCCCAGCTCGAAAAAGGGGTAAACGTATACTGGGTAGATGTCGTTTCGTGGCCACTTTAACGAGATCGAAACGACAAGGGCCTCGGCAATCTTTTCATGTTTAGAGAGTCTGAAAAGAGCTGAAAGATGACTCCTCCTAAAGGAACGAGTGGTATTAAGGGTAGCAACGGGTTCCGGTAATGATGGAACTGCTCAAAACAAATAAAGGTCAAGAGGCTGGCTAAAAAGACCACTCATCGCAGCGATTCCTCAAGAATGGGTGAAACAACCAAGTGAAGGCATATGATCGGCCAAGCAGATAGTGACGATGGACTGAGAAAACCAAGGCTCATCTGGAAAAACAGGCTGATAAAATCGCAATCACAAGAGGTAAAATGGGGATGGTTTCATTTTTACACAAGCTTGAAATCAGGAAACTCTGCTTGAAGTTGGTTTCATTTTTACACAAGCTTGAAACAAAGATAAACTATGCTTGAAACTGGTTTCATTTTTACACAAGCTTGAAACGGAAACAAACTATGCTTGAAAAGGTAAGCATGCCCCCAGCATGGTGACTCAATTCGAGGTACATGACCCCAAGCTTCAGTCCATATGAAAGGCAGATGGAGTGAAGGTTCAAGTTACGAGATCACGAGAAGACTCGAATTGAACAGGAAAGTGTTTCATTATTTTAATGAGGTTGACACATTAAAAGAACTATCCTCGAGACACCTTGTTTCATGGTTTAAGGAGCTTGGCACAAGACAAGGAACTCTGCTCGAACAACCTTGTTTCATTTTTTAAGGAGCTTGACACAGGAAAAGAACCATGCTTCAACAACTTGGTTTCATTTTTTAAAGAGCTTGACACATGAAGGGAACCATACTCTGACAACCTTGTTTCATTTTTTAAGGAGATTGACATAAGACAAGGAACTCTGCTCCGACCAGCTTGTTTCATTTTTTAAGGAGCCTGACACAAGAAAATGAATTGTGCTCCGGCGACCTCATCATAATGAACAAGAATTCATTGCTTCCAAGAGTTCCACTCCCGATGGAAGGAAAACATCCTAGAAGTCAGAACCCAATGCCCCCAGCACTTGATGCACAACAGCACTATCACCGAGTACAGGCACGGGATAAGTAGCCACATAGTTGACCTATGGTGGGGAAAATACAACGGGGGGATAAAAACCAGGAAGGGATGATGGTGGGCCAGATGCCGCATCAGGACCAAAGAACGAAAGTTGATCAATGGTCACGATCTGTCCTTCATGTGGAAAATAGACCACATGAAAAAGGGAGGAGACAAGCGCTCCCATGGCATAGGTGTAATCGCGCCCCAAATTAGATTGAAATCCAAGGGTCCTGGAACAACCATCACGTCCATATGGATGGTTTTACCTCCCAAAGTAACCGGTAACCTTGGAAGGATCCCTAACGGTTGACTAGTTCTTCTGTTAAATGCCAACAGATTCTGCGTAATAGGCGCAAGTGGCGGCGAGCCAAAATCTTGCCAAGTAGTTGAGGATAGAACACTAACAGATGCGCCTTTGTCTATAATGGTGCTGGGTATGACTAGACCAAAAGCCTGTACTGTGATCTCAAAAGGCACATAAGATGGAAGGCGGTATCCCCTAAATTGATTCCAATCAAAGGAAGCGACTAAACTACTCAGAGGGGCTACCATCGAACCGAGAAGGTCTTCCCCTGATTTTACGGAAGAAGAAGGAGCATCTTCTATGACCTCCATCTCGAAGGCGGGAGGAGTATCCTCCAGGACCTCCATCTCGAAGGTGAGAGGGGTATCCTCCAGGACCTCCATCACGGGAAGCGGATGAGCAGCTTCTTGAGATACTAGGACAGGAGAATCTTTCTCCAAATCCGAAGAATCTGATGAAACAAGAAGAACATGAGGGGTGTGAGATCCACTCTCAATGAAAAAGACCTGGTGCACCGTAGATGGGGCCAGCTCAACCGATCCCACAACCAATGGTTGGTCGGGAACGGATTCCTAATTTTGAATTTTCAGGGGAGCGGGATCGACCAAGGATGACTCTTGACCAATCGTAGGATCAACTGGTGAAGGACTCAAAGAAATCTTCTTGTAACTAGCCAGAAGGCATGGTGCAGAAGTAGTCGATTTGTCCAAAACTCGCTTGGATTCATCCATATATGAACAAAGGTGAATGGCATGGTGCCACCCACACAACTTACAGGGATTGGTAATCTTACCCTGCTTCTTAGGAGTTTTACCAACACCAGTTGAAGACGTTCCCCCAACTTGACTTCTAGAAGCCAAAGGCAATGGTGGACGACCATTGGACCATACTTCAAGCACCTTGGGAATCCCAGGGCAGTCTAGAAGAAGATGGTCTCCCATGCACAACATACAAGGGAACTTGAATTTCTGTGGAGGGTTGGAAGGCTTATCAATGGAAGAATTCTTAGGCGCAATAGCCGCAAAGCTAGCCTCTCCTTTATCAGAATTATTCTTCTTTGTCTTCTTCTTCTTCTTCTTAGCCACCTGGTTACTCGAATCCAGACTTTCACCAGGCGAAGTAGAAGAGGAGGACGCAGAAATAGGCGAAGAAGGGGAGAGGTCCACCTTGGAATCAACATGATGTTGACCAGGCAGAGGAACTGATTAAATGGTGGTCAGGACATTCGAGACCACAGAGGTTGAGAACAACCAAACAGGCAACCCAACAGTTAACCTAGGAGGGGACAACATTGCCATATAAGGAGCACCAACATTTCCAAAAGGAGGAAAATGACCAGGATTCCCATCGGAGGGGATTCCTTGGTTGGTGAACTCTAGAAAAGTTGCCATCAAAAACTCAAAACCACACACAGGCTAAAAACCAAGGCACACAATCAAATGGCCAACAAGCAAATTCTAACAGGGCGTGTGATCGTGGGTGATTTATTTTACGACATTGAAACTTAGAAAATTCACCGTTTCATGTTTTAAGAGTCGAGAAACGGATGAAAGGTGACTCTATCTCTTTCAATTTTGAAGCAAGCATGAAAGGACAAGCTCTTGGTGATCCTTTCAAATTTAAAGAGTCAGAAAAGATCAAATGACTACTCTGGTAATCTAGGCAAAGGGTGTACCAAATAATTGTGAATTGCAATATACACCTTAGTTTCCAAAATGAAAGAGAAATCAACCAAGGACTTAACATACGTGTAGGCAATCTCCCCGAATGCTGTGTCCGGTGTATCATGGGTATAGGGTGGCAGACTCAGCTTCCTATGGATAAAGGATAGAAACCTAGTGGGGTCTCCCTTTATATACTCGATGGTACGGGGAGCACAAGTCCGTACTAGTGCTATCTAAAGCCAAGAGGCGAACGACAGCTACTAGGTTTAAAGACGCTGGAACACGTCTCTATCCTAGACCACTAAATGTTGCGTTAATGTTTCAATGCTGCCTTAGTGTAAATTGAGTAAATTTTAATGTTTATCTTCAATTATGTCTCGGTTTCAAGGCCATACCGTATGTCATCTGACAATCTCCTATATGCAGCTATATGAGAAAAGAAAACTTTCAATTCGATGAATGTTATCTAGTTAAGGGAAGAGCTTCAAACAATGATGCAACAAACAACAACACTGTAAACGAAATTTTTCCAAACTAGATGACTTTCACTATCCGAAAGTAATTTCAAACATTCAACGATGCAAATAATGCAATGTAATCTATGCAAAATCCTCTTTTTCGAAAACTATGCAATTGTAATCTATGCACAATTTCCTTTTCTTTTTCAAATTAGAAGAATGCACTCAATGCATTTTTCGATGAAATAAGAATCTACTTAATGCATGCCTTTAATGAAATGAAATGCACTCAAAGAGATTTTTAGCTTTCAATCATTAAACAATGCGATCTAAGTTCAATGATAAATCTCAAAAATACTTTTCAATGCAATGTGATATAATGCATTTTAATGAAAAGAAAATTTTGAGACGAAAACTAAATGAACGCAGATCTTCTTAATGAAGGATGAAGGCAAAAGAGATGTAAACAAACACTAAGAATGCAATCATTGTTTCAAAACACTTTGTAACAAAATTCCTCAAAAGTTGACAAGACATATGAGGTCAAACACAAAGAGGACTTCCAAAGCATGAGATCAAAACAAGGCATTCATTCCCTTTTACATCAAACAATCATGGAAAGAAGACATTTCAAACAATGAGCAATGTAATCTATGCTCATACAGTGAAAAGACCGAAAGGGAAAGACACACTGGTGAAGGATTTAGGGAAAAAATCTCAATTTTCACACACCTTGAAATTGGCCCGACTTTGTCATTGAAAACTAGTGCCAACTGGCGCGACTTGCCCACTAAAAACTAGCGCCAATGCCCAATTGGCACGGGTTTCTAACTGTCAACAAGCACCAATGCCTGAAAATGAAAAAACAAAGAATTTCTCCCAACCAAGACCAGACTCACCACTTCAAGCAGGATCTAAAACAAACCCAGAAGCAAAGTATTGACCAAAAGAAACTTCTGAACAAGGGTAAACCCTAGCACCTACAAGAGATGGCGCGACTGTCTGGCTGTAATCCACGCCAGGCAGAGAATGGTGCGAGTGATGAACTGGAAAACTACGCCAATTGGCGCGACTGTCAGGGCTAAACTCGCGCCAATCAAGCCAACTATGAAAAGGTGAAAATTCGGAAAAGCAGAGGTCAAATCTGATCCTCTAGGGCTGAACCAAAAGCCAAACACTCAGAAAAGAGCCAGCCAAAAGAGCCGATCAAGCAAGCTGAATCGAAAAACAACCGAAAAGACAAGACAATAATCCAAGTGTTCAGTTCATAAACTAAACCGGAGATTGACTGAAGCAGCTTTGATCTACTTCGCTAATGTAGGGAAATAGCATTTCGAAGGCTATCTGGCTAACTTTAGGCTCCGTCTATAGCTTACAAAGCAGAACAACAAAAAGCTAGATGATCCCCAGCAGAGTCGCCAATTTTTTGTGGAGGTAAATCCCCTCTGTGGACAGAGGTGATCCCTACTAGCCCAGACCGAGTCTAGCAACAATCGTCACATGCTTTAGTGCAGGTTCCTAATTGCAAATAAACCAACTAGCGATGAAGTCTTACCTAGAATCCAACGCTATCGCTCGTAGAGAAAGTAGCGCTCCCATTCCTTAGCTCCGGCAGATCACAATCCTCACAATCTTCGTGATCGGACACCTGCACACGCAAGAAACAAAACAAACGCAAGCGTAAAATCCAGTACATACAACTATATGTCCGTTAGAGAAGACATAACTCATGATCATCATCAAGAACAAGAGTGGAACCATAACCAATAGTCGCTTATCATTAATTCATCAAAAGAAGAATAAAACCATAGCGCTGATGTTAAATTCTCCTTCAGAGGGTCGTCAGCAGAACGTGTCTCGATAAAGCCTGTCGGGGATGGGACAAGCCTTTCTCTCCGGATGTCTCGACAATAATCTCCTCGCTTGGATTTGACCTTAAGGGAATGGATCAAGGCTCTTGCAGCATTAGGCTCTTGGGAACTTGGATATTAGCTTTCAAAGGAGATGAGAAAGCTTTTATAGATGGAGGAAGGGGAGTTAGGATCCCTATAATCATGGGATTGGCCCTATCCTCAACGAAGCTTCCATGAGAGGTGGAAAACCACTTCCTCTACGTGGAGATCCAGAGCCAAACCTCCCAACTCAAATTAGATACCAATTTATGGATTGGTTAGGATGAAAATTCCGCCATTTATTTTTAAAAAACACTACTTAAAATGGCTAGCGCGGGTGCGAATCTGAGACAGAGCGCCAATTGGCGCGCCCTCTTTGGAGGATTTTCCCCCTTGGCGCGAGGGCTGAACTGGGTACTCGCGCCAATGCAAAAAGAGTTGTTTTTAGGGTTTTTCACAAGGAGTTGTCTTCAGGGCAATGAAAGCTCATGTTCAGAGGGTGTTATAGCATCATTTCTCACCTTCATATGACCCATGATTGCTTTTATGGCTTTGGGCACCCATTCCTATAGACTTGGACAAAATTCACTATAAAATAGTGTTAAATTCCCCATACGCGGTTATGCCTAGACTTTTTCGCGTGTATACGCGAGTCCACATGTACTTTCCCGCGTATGCCATTAAAATCATTAAAAAATATATAACAAATCCCTATTTTTAAGCTGGGTTGATGGTTACTATGGTAGTTCAACCACCCCAGCACGTGGCCAACTGTTTCCAACTGTTGAAACTACTTTGAGGGAGTATAAAAGCCCCTCATGTGCATGGCCTAAGGGAGAGAGGGAATTATTGATATTATACTCTGTTGGTATTCCCTATCCAAGTCTGAATTCCCGTGCCTCCTGCACTTCCCAGTTCATTATAGGAAACCCTTGTTTCCTGGAGATGCTCATCTCTTTATATGTCATCTCGTATGCACCAGTTCGGAAGGAATCTTAGCGAGGCAAGGGTGGGACGGCTCCGGAAGACGGTCTGCTCGAAGATCATGGAAGGATTCAGGTGATCTCTCCACTCGTTATTTCTGTACATGCTATTTATAATACAGAGGTACCATCTTGTTCCCGAAATATACGTTTTAGTGTCTGCTTGCATATATGAGAATATTGTTATTTAAGCATTCATTATGGTTTATCTAATGTTTCATATCGATTTCACTAACATTTAGAGTAGATATATGCTGTACAACCAGTTCTTCGTGCTTGTTTCTTCTTGTCTTTCAGGTTGAGAAGGAAAAAGGGTTGCTGGGGGTTTGGACCCCGCGGGATCTGCTTCAACCGTAGGACCTACGGGTAACTTCTTCGATCTACTCTATTTAGTTTTTCATGAACATGTATGGTTGTGTGAGTCCTTCTTAAGTAGCATGCCTTGCTGTATGGAGGTTTAAACCCAACAAACCTCTAGGGTGATTTTCCCCGAAACAGAACTGGCGACTCTGTTGGGGATCGCATTCTTGTGATTCCCCTGTTGGGTGGTTTCAGCTGTTTGATAGGTTTCCAACAGTTTTAACTTCTATTTGCAGTCCAGTTTACTCTTTCTCAGTCAGACTGAAGTCCTGGTTTCTTATCCAGGCTTGATCCTTTTTGTTTTTTCACTATTTGCCTTTATATACGCTCTTTTTTCTGCACACAGTCACGTATACACGCAATTTTGTCTAAAGGGAGTCGCGTATACGCGTGTTTCCTTTAGCACAGTCGTGTATGCACACTTGTCACTAAACTATGAAGTAGCATATACCTAGGCAGATTTTGAAATTTTGGATTCCTTGGATTTTTAGTCCTTTCTGTCTGTGGAGACCTATTCCTGCAGTGTCTTAGTACCCTCTGGATTGTGAAGAAAGTGGTCTTTGGTCTTTTCTCTCTTTTGTTTGATTGAAAACTAGTCTTTTTGGCAAAGTGTTGTTTCTTGTGCTGGCACTTCTGGTTTGAGTACCAAGATCCCTTTCTGGGAATTCTTGGCTGTTCTGCTTCATCAGAACAGAGAGCTCCTACTCATTCACTCTTTCCTATCTTTGTGTTTTGCTTGGCACTACAATTTTTGCCCATTTCTTGATTGGTTTTATTGAGTTCAGTTGGCTAGGTCTTGTTGCAGCTTTTGAAGAGTCTTTCTTGGTTCTTTGGAGTTTTTGTTTGCGGCAAGGTTGCACTATTCTTCTAGGCTGAGTGGCTGAGTTTTCTTGTCTTCTTTTTGCTCATTTTGATCTTGCTACTAGTTAGCCCTATAAGATTTGGAGCATTTTTGAAGTTTTTTCTTGGAATTCAGTGTTGTTTGGATTGGGATTTTATAGTTTCACTTGGTCTTTTCGAACTCGTTTATAAAACTCAAAAGCTCAAAAAACATTTTTCTTTGTTTTTTGCTTTTGTTTTTGCATTTTTGTTTTCGTTTCTTTGTATCTTTTGAAGCTTTGTTGAGGTTTCTTGCCTTTGGATTTTGGCTTGATTTTGGAAAGGAGTTGTTATTGATTTCTTTCTCTTGTTGTTAAGCGTTTTTTGGTGTCTTTATATTAAGAGTTCTTGATTTTGGGAACTAGCTTTCTGGACAACCAAAAAAGAGATAAAACTGAAGGACTTTTGGGAAATTTCACTCTGCTTTAGGAGATTTTGCATCTTAGGATTTGCATGCTTGTAGTGATTTGCATCAGGTGCATTTAAACATTTAGTCATTTTCATAGTTTTTGTGAGTGTGAGTTTGCTATCTGAAAAGAAAAAAAATACAATTTTTAATCTCGTAGAACCCATGCAGAAGTTTCTTTTCATCGAAAGAAAATAACTTCATTTGCATGTAGTTTGGTTTTTATTAATTTCTTTCTGCGTCAAAACATCATAAGTTTCATTTCCGCATCCCTCTGACTTAACATAACAGCCCATTAAAATAAGCGATATAATTTAAAATCAACTAGCAAGTTTTCTAAGTGTCATACACCAACTAGCTAGGTTGTAGGGCCTCGGATTAGGTGAGTGGAGAGTTAACTCTCCAAGGCCGCTCAAACAAAACATGGAAGTTGATTAATTGAGCGAAATCCAACTCCGTTAGGTGGACCGGGAAATCTCTCCTCCAGAGAGTCAAGCACGAGGGGAAGTGAAGGATGAGAAGAGGGATACCCCCTCTCTGATTAGCTGAATCTGACCTCAAGACCATTCTGCCTGGCTTCTGACATGGATTGGTGCCCATAGTTGCCACTCCTAGGTTCCACATAGGTGACTGCGGGGGGGAATACCCGTGGTACCTGAGGCAGACGTCGCATCACTTTTAGCAGTACTTCTGGGGGGTGCCCTTGCGAAGCTTGGGTGCTTGAGCTGGCAAAGGCTATCGTTAGGAGGTCGGCATAACTATTTCTGATACCTTCGCTAGTTGTTCTGGGCCATAATTATCCCAGACTGCTTTCGGGAGGTCCTATATTTCGCTTTCCTGTATTTTGGTGTCTGGTCCTCATCACCCGGAGCGGAAATACTTGAAGGCTGTTTTCTTGATTGTATCTCAGGGATTTTTCTTATAGTGAGTTCTCTTTGCTCCTAGCTTTCCTAGCTTTTCACTTTCTTGAGTCTAATTTAAAATCTATAAAAGTGGCTGATCAAGCGCCTCGTCGATCGAGGAGAATCCGAGGGTTATCTCTCGAGAGTCCAGAGCCTTCTTTGAGAAGGCGTAGGAGTGATTTAGCAGGTGGTTACCACCCTGTGACGTCTGACGCAGTGGAGAGAGATCCTCCACAGGGGTCTGAAGGTTTCGTAGCTGATTCTGGTGTCGGTTCCGAGAGGAGCGTTCCGCTCACCTCGCGAGTTTTATTTCCTCAGGAAGAAGATTTTCAAATTGAAGAAGTACCTGAACCTCCTGCGTTAGGTCCATCTCCTCTTCCTCCTGATTATCCATTCGTTGTTCAATACAACGGACCTGAGTCAGAGAGACCGGAAGATCTTCCGTATCATTCATACCTTTCGATGGCCACGATTGGGAACGCGGCTTCTGTCGTGAGTGTTGTAGGCATTCAGACTCCTGCTTCTGTTGAAGGAGGGGGCACTATTGCTTTATCTTCGATTGCTTCTAGTGCTGCTGTGTTTGGCTCTGGTTTCACCCAAGCACAAGCTTCTCATTCTGGTCCCTTCTGTTTCGGAATGCCCACTAGTGGGATTCCTTCTTTTTCCTTTTCCGCTGCTGCAGCTGGATCTACATCCATGTCTTCCATGGCTAGTGGATCAGCTTATTTTCAGGGGTTCCCCTTCGGAACTGGACACATTCCTAGTTCGAATCCTTCTTTAGGGTCCTTTCCGTTTACTTCTCAGACCCAAAGTTTCAACCCTTGGTCTGGGGGGGCAAAGTTCGACTACTTTTACAGGGTGGAACCCTGTGTTCACTACAGCGGGGGTAGGGAATCAGTTTTACGTTGGTCACCAAGGGAATACTTCTTTCCCTTCGTCAAGTGCTTATCAGACCTTTTCTCCTCTTTTTAATGCCTAGAACCCCTATTAGGGGCTTTCCTCTTCATTTCATACTTCAGCGGGGGGAATTGGTCTAGGATTTGGTAACTCTGCGTTGGGAGGAGGTTCTTCTCCTTTTTCTACGAGTCCTTTTTGGCAACCTGGTGCCTCATCAAATCCAGGGTATTCTTTTCAGAATGTTGGGAATCCATCCCATCAAGGATGGAATCCTCAGGCTCCACCTCGCTTACCTTTTCTGGCAACGTTAAACTTGCCAAATCTATCGAAGTTGACTAATGATCCGATTCATTATAGTCCGGGGTGGCCTCCGGTTCCCACCAAAATTCCTTCAGACATTCCAAAGTTTGAAGGTAAGAATGTAGAAGATCTGGCTGACCACATTACTACTTTCCATTTATGGTGTTCTTCGAACTCCCTGATCGATGATTCGATTAGATTGAGATTATTTCAATGCACCCTAACTGGAAACACTACCAAATGGTATATTGAGCTAACTGGGGGCAGTTTTGCTACATTTGGAGAACTAGCTGTTACATTTCTGAACCATTTTCAGTTGCCTGTCCGATATGATGCTGGGACTGAACTCCTAGCTAATTTTAAGCAGGACGATGCAACCCACATTTCTGATCACATTCAGAATGGAGGAGAAGGAAGAGGCTGATTAAAGCTCATATTCCAGGTGAATTCCTTTTGGAATGGTTTCTCAAATCTCTGCAGTCAGATATTTCGAAAGATGTATCCCTCTCGGGGGTATTTTCCAAGGAGCAGGCCATTTTTAGGGCCCAGCAGCTTGAGTTGATCTATTCTCAGTCTAGGGTCCTCCATAAGTATCTGCCTAATGCTCCTCACTCCAAATTAGATTTATCTAAAACTAAGCCCGGTCCTCATGGCGACGGACTGATTGGATCAATCAATAGTGGTGCAGCTAGCCTACTTACTCAACTGCAGCATTTTTCTTTGCAATCTGCTCCTTCTGGTCAGGCTGTGCCTGCTGAGTCATCACCTTCCCAGTCTTTGTCCATAAATGCTGTCCAAACTTCTGATCCCAAAGGAAATCAACAATCCGAAGGGAAGAAGAAGGGACGAAATAATAAGAAAAATGGCAAGAACGGGAAGGGTAATGCAAATAAAACCAACGAGCATGTTGGTGAGGGTCCAAAGGAGAAAAGGAAAGTGAAGTTTCCATGCAAGCTATGTGCTGGAGACCATCTTACACACCTTTGCCCTAAAATTTAGGATGCGCAGCGCTTGTTAGCCCAGCAGGGTTCTTCTAGTTCCCAGGCTGTGTTAACAAACCCTTTTCCCCAAGGGCAACAATTAGTTGTTGGCACGAACCAAAATCCTGGGGCTTCCTCTGGGGGCACCCAGGAAGGGGAAATTCCATCGAACATTTTTATGATGAGTGCTCACGCGGATATCGCTACGAGATCCCGTGATTATGGCGAAGAAGAGTCTTCGAAAGCTAAGGAAGTTCCTGATGCTACTGAGCCGCTTCACATTATGAAGCCTACTGTTGAGTCTATGCCTCGGATGCCCAAAGCATCTTCTAAGCGATCAACGATTAATCCAAACGCTAGGGCTGCCCAGAACTACTCGATTGTGGAAGATCTGGCGCAGAGTCCTTGTGCTATGTCAGCTTTAGAGGTACTCCAGTCTTGTCCGGCTCAGCGTAGTGCTTTGCTGACTGCCATTGGGGCTATTGATCCGAAAAATTCTCTTCTGATTACTTTTGATATGACTAATTTTAAGAAGAGACTTCCTCATCACATGGCCTTTCATATTAAATCATCGTACCGGAAGTGTAACATCTTTCGGACGGTTGTTGATGAGGGTGCTTCCACATGCGTGATGTCTCTCGCATGCTGGAAGATACTTGGATCTCCCAAAGCTGTTCCATCTAGCACTGTCCTGACTGCGTTCGACGGTCATTCTCACAGGCCCCATGGTATTGTCCCAGCTTTGCCCATCTGTGCTGGGGGCAAAACTATCAATATAGAGGTTGAGGTAGTGGATGCAAGCTTGGAATACAACCTTCTGTTGGGGAGAAACTAGATTTATGAGATGGATGCCATTGCATCCTCATTATTTCGCATTATATGTTTCCCCCACGAAGGGAGGATTGTTACAGTGGATCAACTGGACTGTCCTCCTGTAGACCCGAATGCGTCTACTGACTCATCTATTCCTAAGTTGGATAATACTAAGGTGCCTGTTGAGAATTTAGGAGTTGGAATGTATTCCTCCTTGATGGGTACTTTTGATATTCCTCCTCCTACGGTTCATATTAATGCTATTTCATCCTCCAAGGCTCCTCTTCGAAGAGAGTTCTTCAGAACTCATTATTTTTCGGACCCTTGGACCTTACCCTCCCCTACTGCCACATTAGCGGAAGGTCAAGTGGGTGGAATGGAATTTCCTATTTCTGCAGCTGAGATTGCATATCAGTCTTTTGTTGACTCTGCAGAATCCATCCTAGCTCCTCTTTCACCGGAAGAGTTGGATGGAGATGTGGCTCCGGCTTCGACGCTTAGTTCTTCTTCGGCCCAGGATTGCCTTGATACCACTCTTCCATCTAAAGAGGCCATCCTAGAAGCCATGACTGGTATAGATAGACCGTGGGATGATTTGCATCATCGGTCTTACTTCTTACCTGACTTGAGCGAAGTTGAAACTAGTTTCCCAAGTCCTCCATCTCCTGGTCTTGTTCACCCAGTCTTGAACCCTTTAGCACCAACACAGGTTTATGCTGAAGGGAACATGGCTGTGATTTCTCCTACTATCCTGGTGAACATTTCCAGGGATCCCAATATTATCGAGAATGTCTTCATCGGAGCTGAATTTTCCCGTGAAGAGGTTCAAATTTACACCGAGCTCTTTAAAGAGTATAGGGATGTATTCGCTTGGTCTTATGAGGAAATGCCTGGTATAGACCCATCTATTGTCCAACATGAGATCAAGACGTATGAAAACGCTAAGCCGGTGAGGCAAAAACTTCGTCCGGTCAATCCTAGGAAGGCAGCAGCTATCAAAGCTGAAGTTGAGAAGCTGCTTAAGGCGGGATTCATTTTCCCTGTTCCTTTGACTGAATGGGTTTCAAATCCCGTTCCCATAGATAAAAAGCAAGGAACGATTCGATTTTGCATCGATTTCAGAGACCTAAATAAAGCATGTCCTAAAGATAATTACCCCACACCATTTATCGATCAGATCATTGACGAGTGTGCCGGTAATGAGATTTTCTCCTTCATGGATGGTTTCTCTGGATATAATCAAATTACTATCCGTCCTGAAGATCAGCATAAGACTGCCTTTATTTGTCCCTGGGGTATGTTTGCATACAAGAAGATGCCTTTTGGTCTTAAAAATGTTGGGGCTACCTTTCAGCGGGCCATGTCATATGCCTTCCACGACATCGAAAAGATTATCGAGGCATATTTGGATGATTTAGCTGCTCATTCTCGAAAGAGGATGGATCATCCTGCTCACCTTCGGAAAATATTTAAACGATGTCGGTTCTATAAGATTAGATTGAATCCGAACAAGTGCGTTTTCGTGGTTACATCCGGTCGGTTATTGGGATTCATTGTGTCCAGGGAAGTGATTAGGGTAGATCCCTTCAAGGTTGAGGCAATACTTCGGTTGCCTCCCCCGTCCTCTATTCGTCAGCTTAAAAGTCTACAAGGAAAGTCTAATTTTCTTCGGAGATTTATCGTAAATTATGCTGAAGTTACAAAGGGATTTATGAGATTGTTGAAGAAGGGAGTTCCATTTCTTTGGGATGACTTCGCTCAACGCTCGTTCGATGCTTTGAAAAAAGCATTGACCTCTGCTCCTTTGCTGAGTCCACCTGATTATAGCAGGGATTTCCTTTTGTATCTGGCAGCAGAAGAATCTACTATTGGTATGGTTCTAGTTCAGGACGATGATGCTCTTGCAGAGCATGTTATTTACTACCTTAGTTGAGGCTTGGTAGGACCTGAACTCTGGTACACTCCGAAAGAAAAATTAGCTTTGCAGCAGTTCATGCTGTGCAGCGACTCCGGCATTACATTATTCTTCACAAAACTTATGTTTTGGCAGCAGCCAATCCATTTCAGTTTGTCCTCAGTAGGCGAGTGATTGGGGGCAAATAAAATAGATGGATTTTTATTTTACAGGAATTTGATCTTGAGTTTATGTCTGCCAAGTCCAAGAAATCATTGGTTTTCGCGGAATTGATCTCTGAGTTGCCCTGTGGGGAAGAGATGATCTATGATGAATCCTTTCCGGATGAACATTTGTTTCTTATCTCTTCACAGGATCCTTGGTACGGAGATATCATTGTGTATCTCCAGACTGTGAAGTTTCCCTCTACTTTTTCGAAATATGAGCGTCGTAAGTTGCGCCACTTGGCCAAGAATTATTTGATTATTGGTGATGCTTTATACCGTCGAGGGGTTGATTCAATCCTAAGACGCTGCTTAACTCTCGAAGAAGCTGAGGCTGTGCTGAATGATTCCCACAGTGGAGCTTGTGGGGGTCATTTATCTGGGCTTGCTACAGCCCAAAAAATCTTGCGTGCTGGGTACTTTTGGCCCTCGATTTTCAAGGATTGTATCGAATAGGTCAAAAAGTGTCATCCGTGTCAAGTCTATACTCAAAAAATGCGTGCTCATCCAGCTCCACTTTTTCCAGTCATTACTGTCGGTCCCTTTACAAAGTGGGGTATTGATTATACTACTTGTAACCCGCCTTTGGCTAAAGGTCACAAGTACATTATTGTAGCAGTAGACTGCTTTACGAAGTGGGTCGAGGCTATGCCTACTTTTGGGAATGATGGTGAGACTGCAGCTCTTTTCCTTTTCAACCAGGTTATCGCTCGTTTTGGTATTCCTAGAGAGATTGTCACTGATCATGGCATCCATTTTCAGAATAGTATGATGGCTGAGTTGGCTCTCAAATTGGGTTTCCGGCAGGAGCATTCATCTCCGTATTATCCTCAAGCCAATGGGCAAGTGGAAGCCGTGAATAAATCCTTGAAGAAAATCCTTCAAAGGACAATTGATAAAGCTAGATCCAACTGGCATATTATGCTATATCCTGCACTTTGGGCATACAGGACTTCAGTGAAAACTGCAACTGGCTTTACTCCGTTTCAGCTAGTGCACGGGGTGGAATCCGTATTTCCTATTGAATGCGAGATTCCTTCTCTTAAGTTAGCTGTATAACTTCTTCCTGACACTTCTAGTCTTGAAGAACGGCTCCTTCATCTGGAACACCTCGATGAGCAGCGTCGGGATGCTGCCACGATGAATGAAGCGCATAAAAACCAAGTTAAAGTTCAATATGATAAGGCGGTCAAACCCAGGGTTTTTTCGGAAGGTGACCTTGTTTTGGTCTATGCCCAAGAAAAAGATGCCCTGGGGGCAGGAAAGTTTAAGTGTATGTGGTATGGCCCCTTTATCGTTAAAAAAGTCCTTAAGAAAGGAGCATATACCTTGGTTGATTTTGAAGGGAACGAGTTGCCGGAGCCTTGAAATGGGCTCTATTTGAAGAAGTATTATTCCTAGGCTTTGGCCTGGCATGTTGCTTTTGTATATAGTAGTTTTGTTTTGTACATATCTGGTTGATTTTCGATCTTTGATGAGTTGGTGATGTTTTTGATCTGCTTTGGCAAGTTGTGTTGGATGTCATGAGTCATTTTGGTTTTGCCGATGGTGCTAGTAGACACACCCGGAACTTAGCTTCCGCGGCTTGGGTGCTTCACTATCCTTCCGGTCAGTTGTTAGTATTAAGAGGGGTCTGCATTGGTCCTACTTCCAATAATATAGCAGAATACACTGCAGTTGTTTATCTACTCTCGGAGGCAATATCTTTGGGTGTTGATTCGTTGGTAGTTTTCTTGGACTCTCAGCTGGTGGTGTCGCAGTTGAACAATACTTATCGGGTTCGTGACCCATTTTTATTACGGTTGTTCTTGAGGGTACGTTTGTTACAACGATCATTTCAATTTTTAACTTTCATTCATATTCCTCGAGCTGAAAACTGGTTAGCAGACTCATTAGCTAATCAAGCAATTGATTAGCACATTAATCATTCCATACAATAAAATTTAATCATCAAAAACATCATACATTTGATACATTTATCACATCACATCAAATATCGCTGTATATATATCATCAGAGTGTTCAAAAACTTTACAAAAATTTGGATCCATAAGGTCATACAAAACTTGGGCTTATGCCCGATCATGTTCAGTCTCAAAAAAGAATATACAGTCATCTAATACATAATATCTGTCTACTCCTGAGGTCCCTGCCCAGAAGTCGTGTTCCTATAGAACGTGACCGCGGTGGCAACTCGGCCGAATAATCGTACCCAGTCTCGGGGCACTCCTACCACCCGTCTCTGGATGGCTTCCGGCAGGTCTTCCATGGCAGCCATAGGTATTTGGCAGGTTAATCCCTCCAATTTCCTCTGCACAGCCTAGAGGGTCCTGTCTGAATCCACTGTATCTGCTTCGCCCTTGCGACGCTTATGGCGCGGGAAACCCTCAGGTCGCACTGGTCCAATATCTGTATCATGATCATGTTTAAATTTTCAATCATTATGAATCCAATAAAAAACATGTTTATTTTCATTTTTTCATACATATTTGAAAAAATCCAAAAAAAATTATATAAGTCAAAAAAAAATTGCAAACTTACCGACTGTACCCCATGCTGTGCCTGGTGGAAGAACAAGATCTGGGTCTCCACGAAAGTCCATCCCGACATAGGGATAGTCATCCATAGCGATGATTTGTTCTCCCCACCAAAGGAAGAACTCATCATCCCAAGTGGTCCGGGGAACTTCACTTCCCCCTAATCTCTTCATCATGTCTGCCCAACAGGCAATTATTGGGTCCCTCGGGCTACTGATGGTAGAGATAACTCTGGGTCTCAATGCTGGTATCTTCTCAAAGAAGAATGTCATCAAAATAGTACCGTACCCAAAGTGTTTGGTCTTTTCTTGGCGGATTGAGGTCAACTGTTGTTTCATGTTCAGTAAAAGGGCTGTGCACCAATCATACACATGAGTCAAGAATTCTACTGCTATGCTCATTTGCGTCCTGGACGCCTGATGTAGGGAGGCAGATCCTGCCACTCTGCCAATGGTGAAAAGGAGGATTTTCATGTGCAAATCCCGTAAATATTTAATCGCAATCTGAGTTCCAACTTTCTTGGAACCCTCTACGCAATACACGTGGACATAATCTTCCACGGTTAGCCCTCCCAGGGGCTTCCCGTGCAAGTCTACTGGTTCCCCCCTCCGGGAGAGTCCACTGATAAAATATATGTCTTCCACTTCAATGCGTACTAGCATCTGATCTATCATAAAACAGTCCTCTTCCGGTTCCCAGTAATTGACGAGCATTTCTAGCAACCAAACATTGCTTTTCATATTTGGCATTTTGAAAAATTTGAACAATCCGCAATTCCGAAGAATATTTTGCGATGCTCGATCTTGCATGACCTCTTGATCAATTTCACTGTGCTCATGCTCTCTCCATGAGATTGTCATCCTGTCAAAATTCAAAAAATCATGCATTAGCCACGCATTTTTTGATTCGGGCCTGCGCATACGCGACTTTTTCTATGCACAGTCGCGTGTATACGCGACTTTCCCATTACAAACCCGTGTATGCGCAAGTCCGTTTTTTTTAGCAAGGGTTTTAAAGGTGAAAATCACTAAATTTTAATTTCCAAATGGACAAAATGATTTTCAAGGATGATTGAGGAGCCTACCTGACAAATTCGGTGCGATTCGACGGTTAGTTGTTCCTGATTTGACGAAAGAAGTTCTTTGCTCCAGAGCACTTTTTTCCAAATCAGCAATGTAATAATGAACCAAATATGAGGTAATTTGTCTATTTATGCCTAAAAAGATGAAAATTTTCACAAAAATGTGTTATGCTTATTTTTTCGATCTATCTTAAGCTGCATAACCCGGATGCTTGGAAGTGCCCAGTTTGGTATGTTTTCAGGTACATTTTGACGATTTTGAGATTTTTCCCATTTTTGATCCATGATTACCGACTCGTCACGGTAGGTATATGATCTTCACTGCCATATAGGTTAGGGAAATCACTTTCCATTGCATCTTGCATACTAGCCTTCATACTGATCACTTGCCATAGGGTCGATCCCATCAGGTCATGACTATTACACCTATTTCACTCGCCGATTATTTAATCATGACTTGGTGGTAGAGCCTTCCTTTACATGGGCTTCCTAGTTAGTTCCTCGCTATCACTTGTTGCCCATGCTACATTTTATGTAGGCTCGGGAGTCCTCTTTAGTCCCGCCATGACTTATGTGTTGAAGCTTCATTCTTCTCCTTCCTCACTATCATTTTTTTGGCTTTTACCCTAGAGGCTCCCTGGTGTCGTTAAGTTGTATTACTGCATTGCATATTGGCTACTTGTTTATCCTGGCCTTTAGCCGGCTTCATTTGGACTCGATGTTTAAGCCAACTTTTGACCTTGACTATTTGTACAAGTTAACCATTGCATGCACTTAGCTATCACGACTTGACACCTTTTTACCCATGGATGGAACGTTCCTCTGAGTATCGCTTACCAGTTTTCGCCACCTTGCATTGAGCATAGGATTGTTCCAATCCCAGGAACTAGTGCATTTGATTTTTTGATACTCGTTCTATCCATTGTACCATAGCATTCTTTTATTCTTTTTCAGGCTTATTATATGAAAAAGACAAAAAAATCAAATATAACAAAAAGAGCGGGAACGGGATGAATCTTCATTGTTTTGATGGCAGTACAGAGTCAATTTGTCGCCCTTGAACAAAGCACATATACTTATATATATTTCCTACATTTGGGATGGTTTTAGTTTTGACCTAGGTTCAGCCTTTACCTTGTTTCACTTGTCAATCCTCCCCCGGTTGGTTATCTCTTCCAATCATATGGAGAGTTTGTTTTGCTTCCTGCATAACAGACTTATACAGTGTCACTTTTTACTGCCATGGTCATCATGATTCGTGCTTTTGTTCAAGGGAAGTCTAACCAGAGTCGGCCATTCTGTGGTGTCCCTTGACTCATTATTCAGTCGGCCTTCCCGGTCTTGTCAGTATCTTGTTCTATCACATCAGATGTTTTGGTCTTCTGCTCGTGCTGGTTTGAAAAGGTCCCCATTGACTTCTTGCTGGCGGGTTTGTCTCTTATCGACTACGACACATTGCTCTGAGAGAAAACCTAGAGCCGCACCCTGGCCCTATTCCCATCATTGATAGGTGACCTTGTGCTCAGAATTTGATCATCATTATGGGTCTTTGACTAAGTGGTTTCCCCTGTGTTCGATGTCAGCATACATTATCACACTTGGGATTCGTGCAGTACCTTGATTTCCATTTGACCCTATCGGTGGATTTCTCGCCTCTGTGTCAGCTTTCATTATTGGTTGGTTCAGAGGGTTTCTTCCATGCACTAGCTTCATCTTGTGCATGTCGGAAATGTACTTCGGTTTTGGTTCCATCACTCTACTTCGTTCGATTCCTTCCAAATCTTGGCCTGCGGGTTACACTCGTGCTGGACTGATGTGGGATGCCTTAATGCCTTCCTTCCAGCAGATATTTTCCCATCAACTCCGACTCATTGCTCTGGGAATAAGGTCTAGAGTCTTTTTGTCAGTACCGTAGGGTTTGCAGTCATCAGTGGCAGACTCTTCGCTATCGACAGTGGGGATTCATCATTGCCTCCTGATTGGTAGATTCTGTTAGCGCTCGAATCTGCCACATGCTGAAAGAGGCGAGGCTCGAGGCAACATCAAACCAACCTTAGCCTCGTAGCTAGCCCTACGAGGACAGGAGAGGGCTCTCTCCGGGTCAAACTCAGCAAAAGGATCTTCAAGGGGCTGAGATGACTGATAAGGAATGCTAATCTTAGGCTAGTAAACTGATATGAAAGGGTTTTTTGATAAAATGATGGGGTTTCTGGGCTGTGTGAAGCAAAGAACAGCTTGAACAGAGAAATGTAATCAAAAACACAGATTGTCTCCTGAGGCAAGGTAGGCAAGAAAATCTAACATCAAATTGAGATTAAATGGAATGGCAAGACTGCTGAGGAGCCGACAAGGGCATAGAGGATGAATCCTTGTCGAACAGAAGAAAACATTAAATATGAACAAATTTAAAGGCAGAGCATACCAAATATGAATTCTACCTTAACACTTCATTTGTTCAATTGGAAATGATCATGAAATGACATGAACACATAACAGGCTACATATGAAACAAAAGAGGACACAAATGTTAAATTTCAAGCCACAGGAATCTCAGAAGCCAGCGCTGGGTATTTTCATTAAAATTCGCTAAAGACCGATAATGAAATCTCTCCTGTTTTTCTCTTTCTACAATTACCATCTTAATACTCTCTTACCCTTTTACAAACCAATTTTTTCTAATAAATAAAAATCTCGCTAAGAAAAAACTAATCGGTCCAACAGCAAAGGTGCTGTTTCAACTGCAATTACCAAAAAATAGGAAAGAGCGTTTTCATCTATTCTAAAACAGAACCGTGTCCCTAAAAATTCTCTGATCATTAAAAGATAAATGCTGGAGCGCAAATCTTCATAGGATCAGGATTAAAATCTTAAACCAACTCGCATTCTTTGGTTGTGTTACATTTGTCATTTTAATAAAACAACTTTAAACTAAAATCCTGTCCTTTCAGCTCATGGTGACAACTGTATTGAGCACGGTTGCATGGTTGCAAGATAATGTTGCAATTATCAAAAGAGGAAGAAACTCTTGCAGTAATCCGTTAACGAGGAACAAATGGAAGTGCTGCTTTTTCCTAAGGCATTGCCACGCTCAATCGCAATCCGGCTAAATTTCAAATCAAGACCATTAACCTCATTCAATTTCCATATGCTTGTTTCTAACATTTTCCGCTTGAAACTGCCTTTTTAATAGGACTTAAATTTTACCCAATCAAAACATTATTTAATTGTCATTACAAAAGAAATAATCTATAGCCATCATGCGCCCTCATGAAAATGCCACTCCGTCACTAAATTTAAATAAAAAATAACTTTTGAAATTTGCCTCGACAACGTTCCGGCATTTCCAACCGCGTTTCTCCCTTCCGTTGCCAACCTCTTCAATGCAGTCAATCCTCCCGACACGTGCTTCAAGATCGATTGAAACAATTTCAAATCGGATCTACTAATTTGCTGAACGTTGCCACTATATTTTCCACATCAAAATCACCACAAGCATAATAAGAATCTACTGCACAATGATCAAAACTTGTTTGCAATTCATTGAAGTCGTTTTGGATGAAGACTGGGCGCACAAATGAAATTCTGGGTGCTGTTGCTCTGTGGGTCGCATGCGTCCAAGTGGGTCGCTCTACGCCTGTGTGGGTCGATCGACCTCCAACGTTACTCTCCGTAACTATTAATCCGATCTTGCCCCTTGAATTGACGCAAAGACTGGCTGCCCAAACCAACCCAGACTCAGCAAAAGCTCGAAAGGGTGATCAAACCACAAGTTACCGTACTCTCTCCTAACTTAAAAACTGTACTGAAATCGTGATTCTCCATTACGAAACATGAGAATTTTTATCCTCCTAATACGTTGAAAATTGAAATGAATGAACCCTTTGTAAACTAATGCGTTGAAAATTAAAATGAATGAACCCAAAACGATGATTTCAGGGTCAAGGATTTTTTCCAAGGAAGAGGACACTAAGGTTTGAAGGCTTGTTTTCTGGCCACCATTTGAATTAGCGCACTTGCTATTTATTCTTTGTCCGCCTTTACATACATGAAGTTCATTACACAATATCTCCTCGCTTGAAACCTTTAGATCAAAAGCCTGCGTGTTAATTTGACGTAGAACAACATAGTATACGGTAAGAAGAAATTCCGACAGTGTGTTTCCTTTCTCCAACAATAATGTTACCATAAATTTGTCAGCAACTTCGCAAGAAACTTCTCACAGGTTCTTCCACGCAGGTAATCGCATCCTCCTTTAAGTCTCCACTCATGTCCAACGGTGCAGGTCTGCACAGCTCTGCGGAAACCATGTCGTAGTGAGCCTTTACATAAGCTCCTCCTTGAACGCAGACTTCAAACAATGGATTTCAACAACTGCATCAATTGATCATACATGTGGCAACTTCTGTGGAGGTAATTCTTCTTATAATGTTCAATGTACAATAACCAGACCATTCACATATGTTTTTCCTTCACATGGAAGTAACTTATCTTCTCTCAAAATAGAAATTCTCACAGTTGCACCACCAACCAGTAATGGTGTTAACAACTTCTACAAAAATGGCAGTTTCAGATTGCAATTTTTTGCCACACAATCAACGCTCTTTGACACACAGGCGTCAAAAACTTCAAGTTTCAAGGATTCTTAATTAGACGGGAGGCCCACTCATCTTCCTGGAAATAGTTGCAAACAAGAATAATAGCAATGTCTGGCCAGCTACAAGCCACACATGGTCTCCTTTCAAGATTATAACCATCGACTCCTCCCAACAGCTGGGCGTGTTGCATAATTTGGCCTTCCGACATTTGGAAGCAAAACTCTGTTTTGTTTGATTTTGCTTTGTCTCTGATTGCTGATGATGTTTTTTTTTCTTTTGTTTGTGCTTTTGCAGAGATAGGAGCTGAGCTGCTGCCTTTCGAGAGCTGGAGAACTTGATACATATTCTAAAAAAACCACATTTAATGATTTCTTCTTCAAAACAGGGTTTTGAAGAAGAATCAATCCTGCATTATTTACAATGACATTCCTGAAATGAAGACTTTCTGAACCTTCCTCTGGCCTGCACATGTTACTGAAATATTTCTGAAGACTGACCTTACTTTTTAATGACTGCAAATTAGGAGAAATGAACCTTGGTGAATTTGATTGCAGCAGACTGACAGGACGGAGTCTAACATTGGCTCCAATGGGGATGGCAGCTGCCGCTTCTTGGAGGTGCCAAGAACCGCAGAGCTTTGGGAGAGCAGACAGTGCCTCCATCCGTTGGGCTATGGAATCATGATCAACTTATTAACTGAAAACTGACTGAAATGATTTGAAAAACTAACTTGGCAAACCTCAAACTAGAACTGCAATAAACTGGAACAAGATGCTGCCCTTTGGCTGCTTATTTATTTACAAAATCTACCCTACTCTGCTGCAAAAACAATAGATCAGGTAATACTGAAATGCCAGATCAACCATTCAAGTAAACCTGAGAACGATGCCGCTTGAGAATGCTCCAACCAGATCACAGATGTAATTGCTGGCAGCCCTTCATGCACGTAATGAACCTGGCCACGGAAAATACAGCTTGATCTATCAATCAAACTGAAAAATGTGTCCATGTATGCCGCAATAGGATCACGGAAGCTGGACTCTGTTGTCTGCCCCAACTCTGTGATGCATACTTCCAGCTGCACACTGTCAATGCAATCATCCACAGGTAACTCTATTGTTCCCTGTTTTGGAGGAGGAAGAGCTTCCAAGAACTTTTTGGGATCTCGGAAGTCATATGACTGGATCTGCTCATTTAAATATTGAATTTCCTTCTCAAACTTTTCAACAATTAACTCACAGAACCTAGTTTTAGTTTCAAGAGGAAACTTTGGAGATTTCAAACATTGAAGCAAGACTCTGACAAATTCTTCATTAATTTCATAATCCGCTAACAAATTTCTAACATATTCTACAGCTTCACACAGTGCAGGGTTTGCCACATACCCTACCATTGCATGAATAGATCAGCGAGCATTGGAATCTCTGGATCGAGCTGGAGTCGCCGGGTGAAAGTTTCAGCCTTCATATGTGTCTGACTGCTGTCCACCATCAGCATCAGATCTGCAACTTTGATTTCCTGCACTGGGGCAAGACAATCTACAAGTCGACTGTCAAATCAACAGCAAACCATCTTCCCCAGTATGGTCGCCACTATGTTAGCGCTCGAATCTGCCACAGGCTGAAAGAGGCGAGGCTCGAGGAAACATCAAACCAACCTTAGCCTCGTAGCTAGCCCTACGAGGACAGGAGAGGGCTCTCTCCGGGTCTATCTCGGCAAAAAGATCTTCAAGGGGCTGAGATGACCGATAAGGAATGCTAATCTTAGGCTAGTAAAGTGATATGAAAAGGGATTTTAATGAATGATGGGGTTTCTGGGCTATGTGAGGCAAAGAACAGCTTGAACAGAGAAATGTAATCAAAAACACAGATTATCTCCTGAGGCAAGGTAGGCAGGAAAATTTAACATCACATTGAGATTAAATGGAATGGCAAGACTGTTGAGGAGCCGATAAGGGCATAGAGGATGAATCCTTGTCGAACAGAAGAAAACATTAAATATGAACAAATTTAAAGGCAGAGCATACCAAATATGAATTCTACCTTAACACTTCATTTGTTCAATTTGAAATGATCATGAAATGACATGAACACATAACAGGCTACATATGAAACAAAAGAGGACACAAATGTTAAATTTCAAGCCACAGGAATCTCAGAAGCCAGCGCTGGGTATTTTCATTAAAATCTCTGTCAAAGACCGTACAATGAAATCTCTGTTTTCTCTTCTACACCAGCGCTCCCAGAACTCTCTCTTACCCCTTTTACAAATGAATTTTTTCTAATAAATAAAAATCTGCTAAGGGAAAAAACTAATCGGTCCAACAGCAAAGGTGCTATTTCAACTGCAATTACCAAAAAATAGGAAAGAGCGTTTTCATCTATTCTAAAACAGAACCGTGTCCCTAAAAATTCTCTGATCATTAAAAGATAAATGCTGGAGCGCAAATCTTCATAGGATCAGGATTAAAATCTTAAACCAACTCGCATTCTTTGGTTGTGTTACATTTGTCATTTTAATAAAACAACTTTAAACTAAAATCCTGTCCTTTCAGCTCATGGTGACAACTGTATTGAGCACGGTTGCATGGTTGCAAGATAATGTTGCAATTATCAAAAGAGGAAGAAACTCTTGCAGTAATCCGTTAACGAGGAACAAATGGAAGTGCGCTTTTTCCTAAGGGATTGCCACGTTCAATCGTAATCCTGAAGCAACTTCAAATCAGCACCATTAACCTCATTCGACTTTCCATATGCTTGCCTTTAACATTTTCCGTTTGAAACTGTCTTTTAATAGGAATTGGAATTTTACCCATTCAAAACATTATTTAATTGTCATTACAAAAGAAATAATCCATAGCCATCATGCGCCCTCATGAAAATGCCACCTGTCACTAAATTTAAATAAAAATAACTTTTGAAATTTGCCTTTGACAACGTTCTGGCATTTCCAACTGCATTTCTCCCTTCCGTTGCCAACTTCTTCAATGCAGCTGAATCCTCTGACACGGCGTTCTCAAGATCAGATTGAAACAATTTCAAATCGGATCTACTAATTTGCTGAACGTTGCCACTATTCTTTCCACATCAAAATCACCACAAGCATAATAAGAATCTACTGCACAATGATCAAAACTTGTTTGTAATTCATTGAAGTTGTTTTGGATGTCGTTGAAGTCGTTTTGGATGAAGACTGGGCGCACAAATGAAATTCTGGATGTTGTTGCTCTGTGGGTCGCTCGACCTCCAAGTGGGTCGCTCGACGCCCAGGTGGGTCGATCGACCTCCAAACGCAGTCCAGAACTATTAATCTGATCTTTGCCTTGAATTGACGCAAATACCTGTCAGCCAAACCAACCCGAGACTCTGCAAAAGCTCGAGTGGCATCAAAACCACAAGTTACCAGCTCTCCTAACTTAAAAAATGTACAAAACTGTGATTCTCCATTACGAAACATGAGAATTTCATCCTCCTAATACGTTGAAAATTGAAATGAATGAACCCTTTGTAAACTAATGCATTGAAAATTAAAATGAATGAACCCAAAATGATGATTTCAGGGTCAAGGATTTTTGCCAAGGAAGAGGACACTAAGGTTTGAAGGCTTGTTTTCTGGCCACCATTTGAATTAGCGCACTTGCTATTTATACTTTGTCCGCCTTTACATACATGAAGTTCATTACACAATATCTCCTCGCTTGAAACCTTTAGATCAAAAGCCTACGTGTTAATTTGACGTAGAACAACATAGTATACGGTAAGAAGAAATTCCGACAGTGTGTTTCCTTTCTCCAACAATAATGTTACCATAAATTTGTCAGCAACTTCGCAAGCAACTTCTCACCCGAGTTCTTCCACGCCAGGTAATCGCATCCTCCTTTAAGTGTTCACTGTGTCCAACGGTGCGGTGCTGGCAGCCTACTATGACTTTCGCCGTGATGAGAGGCATACATAAGCTCCTCCTTGAACGCAGACTTCAAACAATGGATTTCAACAACTGCATCAATTGATCATACATGTGGCAACTTCTGTGGAGGTAATTCTTCTTATAATTTTCAATGTACAATAACCAGACCATTCACATATGTTTTTCCTTCACATGGAAGTAACTTATCTTCTCTCAAAATAGAAATTCTCACAGTTGCACCACCAACCAGTAATGGTGTTAACAACTTCTACAAAAATGGCAGTTTCAGATTGCAATTTTTTGCCACACAATCAACGCTCTTTGACACACAGGCGTCAAAAACTTCAAGTTTCAAGGATTCTTAATTAGACGGGAGGCCCACTCATCTTCCTGGAAACAGTTGCAAACAAGAATAATAGCAATGTCTGGCCAGCTACAAGCCACACATGGTCTCCTTTCAATATTATAACCATCGACTCCTCCCAACAGCTGGGCGTGTTGCATAATTTGGCCTTCCGACATTTGGAAGCAAAACTCTGTTTTGTTTGATTTTGCTTTTTCTCTGATTGCTGATGATGTTTTGTTTTCTTTTGTTTGTGCTTTTGCAGAGATAGGAGCTGAGCTGCTGCCTTTCGAGAGCTGGAGAACTTGATACATATTCTAAAAAAACCACATTTAATGATTTCTTCTTCAAAATGTGGTTTTGAAGAAGAATCAACTCGCATTATTTACAATGACATGACGACATTCCCGAAATGAAGACTTACTTCAACCTCTCCGTCTATAACATGTTACTGAAATATTTCTGAAGACTGACCTTACTTTTTAATGACTGCAAATTAGGAGAAATGAACCTTGGTGAATTTGATTGCAGCAGACTGACAGGACGGAGTCTAACAGATTCTTTCAAGTGTTCAACTTCAACTCATTCATTCGCACTTGTTAGATTGTACTAGGGCACCTTGACACTCATTTTCATTATTGGTGGGTTGTCTCGCATTGGTTAACGGTATACATCATTGACCGGTAATCCAACGATTTCTCACATGGCCGACTTCAGCTCATTTATTCCCATTGTGTAGAATTGTGCCATAGTGATCGGTGAAGACCTCGGGTTGCATCAGCATTTCTCGATTCACTTTTGACAGTCCATTCATTTTCTGCCAGTGATGTCGTCCACTCTTATATGTTGCATTTCAGTACAACATCATCCTATATGTTGGCTCCCGAGTTGCGTGATAGTACCATTTGTTCCACCCCTTATGATTTGGTACTTGGAGATTCAGTTACTTATTTGATCAGACATCCAGTTGCACCATCCTTGATCAGCTTTCTATATGTGATACTTGGACATTGATTCAGACTTATACTTCCGGGCCATGCTCAGATGATTCATTGTGTACTTTCAGTTCAGTTATACTTGTATACATGTTGGATCTATTCAGTACTTTCTATATGATGTATTTTTGACCGAGCATGGGTATGCCCGCCTCAGCATGAGTTGACTCTCTGTTTTCTTTCATTGGTTTTTGGCAGGCTGAAATCTGGTGAAGTCCTCTCTTGTCCTTGCGAAGTTCTTTCTATGTGCATAATACATTTTGGCCATCATCTACCCCTTCTAACCTCATATATTAAGGGGCATCTGTTATAGCATCATTTCTCACCTTCATATGATTCATGATTGCTTTTATGGCTTTGGGCACCCATTCCTACAGACTTGGACAAATTCACTAAAAAACAGTGTAAAAATCCCCATACGCGATTATGCCTAGACTTTTCCGCGTGTATACGCGAGTCCACATGCACTTTTCCGCGTATGCCATTAAAATCATTAAAAAATATATAAAAATTCCCTATTTTCGGGCTGGGTTGATGGTTACTCTGGTAGTTCAACCACCCCAGCACGTGGCCAACTGTTTCCAACTGTTGAAACTACTTTGAGGGAGTATAAAAGCCCCTCATGTACATGGCCTAAGGGAGAGAGAGAATTATTGATATTATACTCTGTTGGTATTCCCTATCCAAGTCTGAATTCCCGTGCCTCCTGCACTTCCCAGTTCATTATAGGAAACCCTTGTTTCCTGGACATGCTCATCTCTTTATATGTCATCTTGTATGCACCAGTTCGGAAGGAATCTTAGCGAGGCAAGGGTGGGACGGATCCGGACGACGGTCTGCTCGAAGATCGTGGAAGGATTCAGGTGATCTCTCCACTCGTTATTTCTGTACATGTTATTTATAATACAGAAGTACCATCTTGTTCCCGAAATATACGTGTTAGTGTCTGCTTGCATATATGAGAATATCATTATTTAAGCATTTATTATGGTTTATCTAATGTTTCATATCGATTTCACTAACATTTAGAGTAGATATATGTTGTACAACCATTTCTTCGTGCTTGTTTCTTCTTGTCTTTCAGGTTGAGAAGGAAGAAGGGTTGCTGGGGGTTTGGACCCTGCAGGATCTGCTTCAACCGTAGGACCTACGGGTAACTTCCTCGATCTACTCTATTTAGTTTTTCAAGAACATGTATGGTTGTGTGAGTCCTTCTTAAGTAGCATGCCCTGCTCTGTGGAGGTTTAAACCCAACAAACCTCTAGGGTGATTTTCCCCGAAACAGAGGGATGTCATGAAAGTGGTTTCAAGTCATGTCATTTCTCACAGGTCACAGAATGAGCCCTCCAATTGTGCGGGATGGGAAATTGCAGGGACGGTGACAAATTGTTGTGTAACATGTGGATAACAAGGATAAAAATAGTGATTGAGGGGAAGAGGTTTTTGGTGCCAAAAACACAAACCATAAACATGTATTTTTAAAAGCCTCTTGGCTCAAACACAATACTGAAGAGATGACTTTAGTGATGATGAGGAACAAGGCAAAGAGTCTAAACATAGCAGTGATAATGAAGAGAAAAGTGATGGACAGTAAGGTAGTGACAAAGACAAACAAGGCAGCCCTCAAGCAAGCAATGATGAGGGCAAGAAAATACAAAACATGGATCATCAAGCGCACTCTCCAAAGCATGTGCTAGCTGCCTCTCCTAGGCAAGGGGCCATGAGTTCTTCACCAAAGCCAAAATGCCAAACAACAGGGAAGAAAACCAAGAAAAGCTCAAAACTGCCCAATGAGGGTGCCCGATGAGAAAAAAAGGAGAAAGAGACCTCTGGACTTGGAATTTTGGCCCAAGCTTCTAGGCCTATTTCTAAACACCCTTAAGGGGTTTGCTCACCAAAATTGAGCAAATTTCGACACGATCTTGTTTTTTGACATTTTTTGGGCCTAATTGCATAAAATCATGGGCGCCGCCATTTTGGTTTGGAGCATCCTCAACTCTTTAGAGTGGTACCATTGGATGCATTAAATTTAGGGGCATCTACTCAGAAATTTTTGGAGCATTTGAAGTTGTTTTGGTCCCCCAAAGATGCAAAAAACACTCACTTTTTCGACACTCTGCCCACAAATCAGCAAGGCCTAGTTTTTGGATTTTTTTTCACTTAGTTCAGTATTTGACAAATTTCTAGGCGTCAGATTGGGAAAATTCAAGTTTTTCCATAAATTAGACATCTAGAGCTTTCCAACGAGCTGTCACGAACCTCGTTTCGACATCGGGAAGGCCTCCAAAAGTTACCGGCAAGACAGAGGACTTTTTGTTGATATATTTCTTAAGTATTTTGGTGAAAAATGTGCCTTTCTAAAGTGAATTTTCCTCATGTGCGTTTAGCTATTTTTGGCCTTGATTAGTTATGAAAAGTCAATATATTTTCCTTTTTTAACATTTTTGAGATATTTTATTAGATATTTTGTGCCTTGGGCTTTGCAAAGCCTCAAGGACAAAATCAGATATTTTTGATAGGCCAATGAGATTGCAAGTTGCACTAGGAGGTTTTCCTCATCTTGGCCTATATATTCCAAGAGAATTCATTGTAAATGAGGCTGAACTTGATTAATAGAGCAATATATGGTTATACAAGCTTGGAAGAAACACTTGTCTCATGCATTGGATAGTTTCTTCAATGTTTTTGGATGATGAAAGAGGACTGGTGTTGGATTCCTTGACTTGGTAGAATGGTATAGTGTCCCTCTCTATTATGTTTTCTCAGTTTTCATTCATATTTCATGCTCTTTCTTGCTATAAGATAGTAGAGAATAGATCTGAGACATGCCCTTGGAGGCACCTCAGATTTCATGTTTCTTTATAGCTTCTATGTTTTCTTCCTTCTTAGTCACATCAAAGAATCCTTGATTTCTCTTTGATAACTGAAGAAATTGTTTGTTTGTTTCATTTATGGTTTTATGCATGCTAATTATGATTCACGGTATTCCCTGATTACTCATGGCTAGTCATAGCTCCACCTCTGAAACCTTTCTCTGCTTGTTTGATTGTCCTAGTTTGAACCAAAGAGGTCTTGTACTGATCTTGCCCTTTGCCTAAAAACTATGCAATCTCACTTCAAAGTGCCCGATAGCTGGAAATACTATGTCTAGGCGTTTCCTAATAGTGATTTGAGTTATTTTTTTTTCTTAATTGTCTTTCCCCAAAATCTAATAGCAATTTTCTAAAGTTAGAGAGTCATATATCTCTATGTATTGCTTGAATGTTTATTTCTATGCATTTATTAGTTTATAGTTACATTTCTCATGATTAATGGTTAGTCCTACCATGTTTATGTCAGCTATTGAACTATTTATGTTTGAAATCCTTTGTTCTTCACAAATTTAGTGTCCATCCCACTCCATTTTTCCCAAAGATCCATTTTACCTTAATCAAATCGGCCCTTCAACATACCTTGTATCACCATCTGGAGATTTCTTGACCTTTTTGACCCCATAGCCCAGTTATTTGACATATTTTTACCTATCTTAGTCTTTGATCAGTTCATCCCTCACAAACCTAAAAATAAAACCAAAAACCTACTTCATAACTAGCCTAAAATCAGAAACACAAGAAGCAAACACATAGATATCCCTTACACAAATAGAGAGAGCCCTCTCTGAGTCCAGGAATGCTAGGTCCTTGGGATCCAAATATTGGTTTGATGTTACCCTGTCACTTGGATTGCCAATTAGCCAAATCACAGGACCCTAACACAGATATTCCTAATCCATACATAAAAATGCCTCATACCAAACCAAAGAATAAGCTCAGACTAGCAAGAAAACTCATAGGAAATCCTACTCTCAAAGATGAGATAATAAACATAGATGAAAGTCCAGAAAATGATCCAGGGAAGAAGAAGGCTCAAGAGAAAAACGAAGTACAAAAGATAAAGCCAAACTAGAGGTTCACAAAGGCAGAAGCTATTAGGATTTTTGCTTCTATACTAGCTCTTTAATGATTGAATGTATAAAACCATGAAAATATGAAGAATCATATCATTTTTGGCTTATATAAAGAATTATTAGAAATAGCTACCTTTTCTAGAAGAGTAGATATTATTTTCAGAACTTTTATAAGAAGATGAAAAGGTAGCTTTTCCTTCTGGTTTCGAAGAATGACACCCAATGGTGATAAAGTGAATGCAGCCTCAATGGTAATGGTTTTTTCCAAGTGTCATCCAGTCAAGCTATCTTACAGATGTCATTTTCAGTTGGTTACTCCTACACTTTTGTGGATAAAGGTCCAAGTGTCTTTTTCAGTTGGTAGTTGCACTTTTTGTGGATGAAGTTTTTCCAGAAAATGAGGAATACTCAACCAACTTAAATTTGACACTTCGAGCTCCATACTATCATGTTTTGTCTTCATTGTATTTCAGACTACTTTTCTATTATCTTTAAGATAAGCTTTACTATATGTGGAAGATTGTAATGAAGCCTTTGAAACAGACTTGTACTTTTTGTGGAAGCTTAACAGAACATATTTTTGTATATATACTATGTAAAGAAATGAAGAAAGGGTATGTTAATTGTCCATCTCATTGCATTATGTATTGTATATTTTTGAGCTTATAATATCCAAAAACACTCTTGAGGACTTATGAATGGTTTTATGTGTGCATTGTCTATCTCCTTATGTGTTTCCATACTTCATTGTTTCATTCCATATTATGATCTACATATGTTGTTTCATTTTTTTGTTAGTCTTGTGGTATAGTTGTACATGATTATCTAATTTTTTAAGTCTTGTTTTTACAAGATTTCTGGATAAGATATGTATGGTGAAATTATTCATAAGCTTTCCATGTTATAGAAATCTTCAAATGTATGATGAGATTCTTGTTAGTCTTGAAGAATTTTTCTTTCATCAATACTTTATAGGTCAGAAATATTTTGTCTTCTTTTCTTCTTAGCAGTGGACTTCTATTCTTTAGACCCACTATTCTTGCACATTCTCCTAACCATTAAAATACAAACTAATCCTTGCTACCACATCAAGCAGTAGTACCCTTATATGTGTGAATAATTTATCAGTTTTAAACCCTATGATTTTCCAGTGTGTGTGAGAATCTCAACCACTTTCCAAATCACAATCTAACTATGAGAAAATCCCTTGAGCTTAATATGTGTCTGATCAAGCACTTGTTACAATCCAAGTGTTGATTCCAACACTAACAGATAGCATGCACCACTTTATGTGTTTTTCAAGCCAAGGAAAATCATTAACACCCCACTATTGGGACTCATACTCCAAACAGTGTGAGGTCTAGTTGGGACTTCATATCGGGGAGATCCCCTTAATGCTAGTGGTTCTAGCATCGTCAACAATACCTCGAGAGATTTGATCCCTCTCTCGATAGATCCAAAGTTAAGATGGATCTAGACTGATAATCAGAGAGTGTTATTACTTAATAAATATATAATTTAAAAGTAAGATTTAAATTAAAATGATATAAATGAAATGAATTTAAAAACATATACAATTTATTTAAAATTCATAGTAATTTATCAAATAAGATTCTTATTGTATTTTTATATACCATTTAAATATAAAATTACCAATAAAATTTTAATCATTAAATAATATTAATTAAATAAATAGGTTAATTGAGTTTATATTAGGTGGTTGGGAGGAATGATTAGAATAACTGACATAATGAACTTTGATATAATAGCTTACATAAAATGAATAATCCCTTGAAAACCAATTAAATTTAAATAATGTTAAATAATATCCATGAAATATAAAACCATTCATAATAAAATATATTTATAGGACACTCCTTATATGAAGATCATCTAAACAAAACCATATAAATCTAATTAACAAAATAAATAAAAAATTGTTATACAATGCATTATGGATTGTAAAACATACATCCCAAAAGTGAAAATAATTATAATTTAAGTATTCTCTGTAATAAAGAAATAACACCTTCATTACTTAAAAAAAAAAAAAAACTTATTTTTCTATTATATCATTTAAAATTTAAATTTATTTATTTTTAAAATTTATTATATTATCCGAAATTTTAATGGTGACTATGATGATGATGATGATGATGATTAACATCCACGGAGACTAATGAGTTCTATCAAAAATTAAGAAAGAAAAATATTAATTGATACTTTTTAATATTTTAATTCTATGATAAAAGAGGAGGGAAAGAAGAATTCTTAGATCATTATAGTTTTGCAACAAGTCAAGGAATGTGATAGTGTGATAGATATTTTGGAAATGAGAATGGATTTGAGTAAGAGCTGGACGATCCAAGAAAATGTGTTTTTCATCTCCAAGCTTCTTAGTATTGCATAGTTGACAAATTCATGCATCCCAGGGTGCTTTGGGAATAGACCAATGATCGATTTCACTTCACAACTCATGGGAGTTAGTTCTTATCTTTGCAATCTTCATTTTCTTCTTAGCACTGGTCAAAAAAGAGAGATAATTATGGTTAGTGAGAATGGGGTTGATCACCTCCTTATAATAACTTAGCTTCCTTTTCTCCTCTAGCTCCTTATCATCCCACAAATTTTCCTTAAGTTTGTAAGTAATAATATTTTAAATATTGTCTTTATCCTCCAAGATTATCTCCTTTTTTAACCCCCAGTAGTTGAGCTAAGACTGGGCATCCTTGTGCCAACCATGCTTGAACCAAAAATGGCGGTTTTGGCTAGAGTTCAAAGTGATTATGGGAAACCTTTTGGTTTCCATGTTGTAAAGCTTTTTCTTATACATTAGATATTGAAACCTAGACATGATTTCAATGGGGGAAAGACTAGCTTCCGTAAAAAGGATATGATAAGAGGTATTACTTTTAATCTTGAGGTTGTAGGTTATAAATTTCTCTTGGATCAACTTGATATTCCTCTATGATTATCTAGAATAGACGTTGATGGGGTGTATTGTTAGGTCACTTTGTGATGTGAAGGTCGTCGGTTTGAAACTTCGTGGGAAAAAATCTAGTCATGTTAATGGCTGGTGTGGCCTAGGTTGGGTGTGATCCCTAGGTGCTTTTGATGACTTAGATACCCCCGGGTCATAGTTTCGTAAGCCAAAGTTTAATTGTATTGTCATCTTTGGAAGACAAAAAAAAATTAACAAAAAAACCATTTTATAAATATTAATATACAATATTAGTTTAATTGATTTTCATTAAAATTAATATTATGTCATTAATTTAATGTTTAATTTGAAAGAGAGTCTCCATAATTTTAATTTAACTATCAATAACGATTAAGAGGACAATAGAGATTTAACCTCTATGAAATATTCTAATACATTTTTAGTAGTAGTCATAAACCAAACATTGAAATTTATCTTAAAAGTAATTATATGAATTACGATTTTTTGGGCTTGTGGTATTAGCAAGTCATGGTATTAGCACATAGTATTGTAATAAAATTTATTTATTAGTCAATAATTTCCATGGTAAAGTGGAAGTGGATCTCCATAGTTACGAATATTGTCACATGTTTTTTTTCTTTAACATATATATGTTCAACTCATATATTAATTCTTTTTATCATCAATAATAGTAATAGTAAGTTAAAAACAAGTTACAATTTAGTCAATTTTATTATTTTTTTAATCTTGAGAATGTGATATGTATTATGAGGAAAGCATTTTCCCCCCTATCTACAATTACCACTATTTAGTTTATATGGTTCTACTAATTAATGTGTTTTTGTCCTTTTATTTTGGAATAGGGTTTCAAAATTTTAATTTAATTACAAAAATATCTGGTAGATGATAGAGAATTAACCTCCACGAAATATTCTATAATATTCTTAGTAGTAGTGGTCACATATCAAAGATTGAAATTTATCTCAAAAGTAGTTATTCCCTGTTGGAATGGGGTTCCCTAACCACAATTTTGTCCATTTTTACAGTATTTTGTAATATTTAGTCTGGCGCAGGGGGTTTGGGGTGGGTCAAAACCCCCAATGAATTGTAATGGGTCAAACGGTATACCAAGGGTCTACAGACCATGGTTTATGGACCATAGGATAGTGTAGGCTAGCATAATATAAATAGATGGATAGACCAAGTCTAGGGGAGGCTAAGAAATGACTAAGCTTGGATACGAACTTGTGGATATTTTTTCATTTGTATGGGTAAGGGTTCCTACTAGTTGTGTGCGCGGAGACCCTGAGTCTTGCTATGTGCAGACCCCACTGGCTGTGTGTGTGGGCTAGTAGATAGATTCTGTAAGTTGGATCTAGATGTTAATGAATGAGAAGACTGTTTGGGATAACTTAAGTATTCTATGTTATGATTATTGGCTCCACTCTATGTTATTTATATCTTTCTACTGCATATTGATGATTGTTGATGTGCACATGGATGTGATACTATATAAGATGGTAAATGCATAGATCTGGTTAGATTTGGATGTTTTTCTTCTGTTAATATACTATTGAAATATTTATGAGCTCCGTTGGATATATTCCACTGATACACTGTTAAGGGTTTCTGTATTAGGGTTCCTCCGAAGCAGGTCTGATAGATCTGCAAGGACCCCCTTCAATTAATTTTCTCTCTCTCTCTCAGGGTGCGGAAACCTGGTTCGAACACCTTCCCATACTACTTTAGGTGAGACCTTGACTATGCAAGGAAGCCAATGCCGAAAGGGCCAGTAGTATAGGGGTTTGTTGGCAAACCTTAAAAATGAACCTAGGTCAGGACCCCTAAAGCTAACAAATGGTTCTGCTGCTGAGACCAGGAGAATTTTGAGAGAGGGATTGGGTAATTCCACGGGGTCATTGGTAGCCATTAAAACCTGAGTTAGAAGACTGGTTCGAAAAGCAGATTCAGGAATTTTCCCTAAAAGAAAATAGGAGTGAAAAGTTGTCCATGGAAGAGTGGAAAAATAGATATATTTTTATGGAAGTACACAAAATCTTCTTTGTATCCTTCACACACGAGTTGCAAGAGTGGCTGGCTCGATTGGCAGAATTCCAAACTTGCTAGAAGGAAAATCAGGTCACACAGTGGACCCCCGAGTTGATCCGACAATTGGAAAATACTGATAATAATATTACCAGAACTGTGGAACATTGGGTTGACAGTATATTGGGCTGATTCATGACAGAATTTATTTTTAATCAATTTTTGTCATATTCAGAAGAAGAATGAAGGTTCTTCAAGGGATTTAGAGGTAAGTTCCTAAAAACCTTGTCAATGTTGATTAAGATGCTATTGAGTGAAAAGGGTGTCTTGTGTGGTCACATCAAGTGAATGACCTCTGATCAGAGTGGGAGCATGACATGAAGTGGTAAATACTACTAGGTTAATCAAGAAGGAAATAGGTCGGTATACAGTCCCTTAATGGAATCATCTGATCTTAACCAAGGAGGGGCTGTGCAAGGTGGAACCAGCCCCCTGGCCACACCTACATTGAACCCCCACAAGGGTAAGAACTCTCCTACACCTCCTCTGCCACCAATAGAGGACGACATGGCTACACACATGATGCTGCCTACCTTTAAGGGCGTAGGGGATGAGGACATGGATCGATTCTGGTTCTTAGCAGAGTTTGTATGGACTACGCATAATGTTAACAATGATGTTATCAAACGAGCACAACTATCCATAGCCTTCGAGGGGAGGGCCCTAGATTGGTTTATGGGATATATTGGTCAACACGTGGACACATCCATACAGGATATTAAGAACACCTTAAAGCAACAATTTCAGAAGCCTAAGTCATATGCTCAATGTGTAGTCGAACTAAAGGACTTTAAGCAGGGACCTACAGAGTCCGTCTGGGAAGCTGAACAAAAATTAAAAAAGGTTATCAGCGATGGGGGAATTTTCTACAAAGATAAGCAGCAAAAATAATGGTTTATCACTATGTTATTACCACACTTCCGTGGGCCCATGGGACAGCAGAAGTTCAGCTCCCAAGAGGAAGCTCTGGAGATAGCCATGAAATTAGAAGTTGTGCCAAGGGATGATACATAGTTCTCAACCCTACAGATCCAGAACCAGCTAGAGGCAATGCACTTAGAGATCCAGAGCTTGCGAAATGATTGTGGTAAGGAAGCCAACCCAGACATCTGGTGCATACGTTGTAAGTTACAAGGTCACACTAAGGATCAATGCCCACTGTTATTAGACTACATGCAGGTTGTAGCACCAAGCCCTCTATGACCTAGGGAAATGGATGGCCCTAGCAGTTCTATGCTATGGTGTGCTGAATGTCAAGTGGTAGGAATATATGTTATAGATCACTACCCATGGTTAGGTGCTTATGTTCCGGAATTGAAACAACAATGGTGCAGTTTCTGCTCATCTGTGGGTCATGACGAGAAAAACTGCTGAACCTTCAACCTCGTGGTAGATAGGGGAAATTTATATAGGGTGCAGGTAGACCCCTCATCACCACTGTCTCCTTCGGGATGAGGATCCCTCACAAGAGGAAGAGGAGGAGGGAGAGGGGGAGTGTTGGTCGAGGATGCAGAAAGCCTATCTATTACAATTGTAGTGATGTAGGACATTTCGTACGATATTTCCTAAACCCAGCATGTCAATCTTGCAGATATTGCCAGTAATTTGATCACGTCATTGAGGACTGCCCGTTACTAATAGTGAAAATGCAAGAGAAGTAGCAGACACCTATGTAGAATGTGCAAAGCGTTAAGGCAGAACCATGGGACGGTGGGCCATGTATCAATATAGTCACGTGCAATGACATTTCCACTGGAGGAGCTGAAGAGAAGGTTGAAACTGAATCGTTAATCTAGAAGGCTGAGGATAGAGCGAAAGGATTAGACCTAAAAGGGGAAAAATAAACCTTCATCAAAGCCTGAAGTGAGATGAAAAAAAGTGAAACACCTACTGCGAAGGGTGTGATAGATCCACGGGTAGAAAAAGTAGTCAAACCTTTCCTCTAGGCATCTATGAAGCTTTTGCACAACCAAAAGGGCGGATAAAATCTCCAAGCCCTAATAGAAAATTGCACAGAAAATATTTCTCTACAGCCTGAGGTTAAAACCTTGAACAAGATATACAAAAATAAGATAATAACGGGACAAGAAATGCGCATGATTGAGCATATTGGGGACTATGAAATGGACCAAGTTATCCTTGACTTGGGTTCAGATGCTAACGTCCTACCCAAGAAGACCTGGCAACGAATGGGAGAACCTAAGATGGAATGGTCGACTATTCAACTACGAATGGCTAATCAGCAGAATATTATCCCATTAGGAATACTGATGAAGGTGGTGGTAGATATTGCAGGTGTTAAGGTTTACATTGATTTTTAGGTAATCCAGATAGTAGATGAAGTGAACCCTTATCCTGTGCTCTTGGGTCTATATTGGGCTATTGACATGGGAGCTATCATTAATCTAAAGAGAATGAGCATGATCTTTGAAAAAAAAGGCACAAGGGTGATAGTCGCATTGGACACAGTAGAAGTAGAGTGGTACACTGAGTCAATATGGGAGGAAGAAGATGTCGATCACATATACAAAATGACTGCCCAGGACGATGACTGGATCAACCCCATGGCTGATGACATGTTATGTTGGGAAAAATATAGCAAGTGATTATCTGATTCAAATGAAGAAATAGAAAACTGGAAAAACCATCTACACGATGTGTCTGCACTAAGGTGTCTTAAGATCACGAAAATATTCCGATGTATTTCTTCAAAGGTAAGAGAAATAACCCACTTTGATAGCTCTGGTAATGTTGAAAATCTCCTTGAAGCAATAGAAGCAAACGTTCCTGAGGAATGGATATTTTGGTCCTTGGACTTAGCCATGCGCGCAACCCCTGCGCGCTGGTGAGAGAATCATAAAGGAGCTTTCCGAGACTGGGGGGAATGCCGAAGGATGATGACCTTACGATTCCCTATACCAGTTAGACCACCAATAGAACTCTTCTCAGGGCAAGGGGATCCACGCAGGCACGTGGCTCTCTGGCTAGAAGTATGGAATGAAGGCACAAGGAATGAATGGGTCCATAGATTTATTCACACATTAGGACTAATCCCTACATCCTAGTATTTAGATGCAGAATTGCATCCGCGTACCATACATTGGAGTGTAATGGCTGAGGACTTTTTCTTGATGTTTGGACTAATGGGAGGCACTGAGAAACTTGATGAAGCCCTACAGGATATAGATTCTTTGGTCTTTAGTGAGTCCTGCCTTGAGAAAGAGCGTGTTGCATCAGCCTGGGATGCATAGCTACAGGACATCGCAAACTGTAGAAATCTTTCAATAGAAGCTTGCGATGAATATCCTCAGAATATTTTGATTGAAGAGAAAGAAGGAGAATGGGATGTCGCAGGTCCGTTGCTGCAAGTATTTGATGTCACCAAACCTCTGAAAATAAAGGAAATCAATATTATCACAGAAGAGCAGCCCAAGATGGCCAAGATTGGGGATTACTGGGATTATGGCATAGTGGGAAAGGTTGCAAAGCTCCTAACCGAATATTAGGATTTGTGCCCAACCAAGTTTTCTGAACTTAAGGAGATTATAGGGGACATGGGAGTTATGAGGATTACGTTGAAGCCTGATGTGCAGTTGGTAAAACAATGGCCTTATCGCTTGAACCTGAAATAAAAAAAAAAGGTCAAGGAGGAAATCAAGAAAATGGTGGCCGTAGGTATCATTGAACCAGTAGAACATTCAGATTGAGTAAGTCCCATGGTGGTCTAGGAAAAAAGGACTAAAGGAGAAATAAGGATTTGCTTCGACCTACGCAAGTTAAATGATGCTTGCATACATGATCTGTTCCCCACACCATTCTTTGATGAAATCCTAGATAATGTGGGGGGTCAGGAAGCTTAATCATTTACTGTTGGTTTTTTAGGGTACCATTAGATACGCATCTCACGTGAAGATCGTAGAAAGAAAACTTTCACAACAGAGTGGGGCTGATTTCAGTACATTGTCATGCCCTTTGGATTGAAGAATTCCCCTACCATCTTTTCACGTGTTGTTGTAGTAATATTCAAAGAATTCATTCATAAGTTCCTAGAAGTCTATTTTAATGACTAGACGATGTTTGGATTAGTAAAGAACCATGTGTCGAATCTACGCATGATGCTGGATGCCTGCAAGAAACATAAAATTTTGCTTAACATTAAGAAATGCATCTTCTGTGTCCCATTTGGGATTCTATTAGGACATGTATTATGTCAGCAGGGACTGATGGTGACCCATCCAAGATCACGATTATCATCAAATTGGCAGTTCCAACCACTGAAAATTATCTACACTCCATCCTCGGTCACACAGGTTACTACAGAAAATTCGTATAGGGGTACTCTTTGATCACCGCTCCGATGGAAAAACTGCTGAAAAAGGATGTGTCGTTCTTCTAGGATAATGAATGCTAGAAAAACTACGAGCTACTAAAACAAAATATGGTGACTAAGCCTATCTTAATATTCCCCAATTGGGCAAAGATCTTCCATGTCCATGTAGATGCATCAAGAATTGCCTTAGGAGTTGTCTTGGTGCAACTTGAGAAGGGGATATTGATCACCTGGTGGCCTTCGCTAGTAGAAAGCTTTCAAACGCAGAATGTAAATTTTCTACTATAGAGCAGGAGGGACTAGCAATGATGTATGCCCTACAAAACTACATGCATTATTTACTCGGAGGGTACTTCAAGATTTTCACAGACCACTCGGCTTTGAAATACCTAGTTAATAAGCTTGTGTTGGGGGGGGGGGGGGGATCTGTCAGTGGCTGCTACTATTTCAAGAATATCATTTTTAAATCATCATGAAACAAGGGAGGTTGAACTTCGGACCTGATCATTTGTCCAGGATCAAGGATGGGGAAGAGCCGACTAACTTGGACAATGGGTTGCCTGACGTGCAGCTGTTTGCTGTCAAGATAATTGATGATCACTTTGTCGATATCATCCACTTCTTGACCACAGGGAAGGCCCCCGATGGCTATTCAGTACCACAGAAAAATGAATTGGTTTCCCACATAGCCAACTTCACTATCATTGCAAGACAAATCTACAAGCTAGGGGCGGATGAGGTGTTGCGAAGGTACGTCCTTGAACACGAAATACTGGCTATCCTATCTGAAGCCCATGGAGGAATTGCGGGGGGGCATTACGCGAGTAAAGCTACTGTGTAGAAGATATTAAGGTCCTGGCTCTGGTGGCCCACACTACACATGGATGCCCATACGTATTTCCAGGCCTGCGATACATGCCAACAAAGAAAAAATCCCTCACAATGGGATGAGATGCCCCTGCAACCACAAATGGCCCTGTAGGCATTCGAAAAATGGGCCATCAACTTTGTAGGCCCCATTAATACTCCAGGAAAGAATACCGGTGATCGGTATATCATTACTGCCACAAATTATGTTACCAGGTCGGCAGAAGCCAAAGCTTTCAAGGATTGTACTGCGGACATGGCGGCGCACTTCATTTTTGAAAATATCCTGACCACGTTTGGGTGCCCAAAGATCCTGATGAGTGATAGAGGTACACATTTCATTAATGAAACTATCAAGGCTTTGATTGAGGAACTCCAGATTCACCATGTGAAGAGTCCCCCATATCATCCACAGTAAAATGGGACCGTAGAAGCATTTAATAAAATTTTGGAAGATACGCTCACCAAGGTCTGTAATGCACAACGGAGTGACTGGGAAATGCACATCCCCTATATACTCTGGGCCTATAGGACTACATGTAAGAAGATCACAAGGAAGACACCCTTCAGAATGGTCTATAGGAAGGAGACTATCATGCATATGGAATACATCATTCCCAGCTTGTGCATCTCGGGCTTCACAAATATGGCAGACCCAGACATCATGGAGGAATGCTTCGCATAGCTGGTGGCATTGGAAGAGGACCATTTCATTGATCAATTCCACCAACAAGTTCAGAAGGCACGAGAAAAATCCTAGTATGATCGACATATTCGGCAGAAGGTCTTTTTGGAGGAAGAATTGGTACTAATTTACGGTAGCTAGTTCGAGAAACAGCTGGGGAAGTTCTGACAGCACTATTTAGGTCCGTATGTGGTAAAGGAAATTACAAATGGAGGTGCGGTCAGATTGGCCATGTTGCATGGTGATTATTTTCCAGGATATGTTAATGGGAGTCGGTTGAATACTTATAGGGACTCCTCGGTGCTGAGCAAATGACTATATGGCCAAAGTAGTTGTATAATGGATTTTGCGTGCACCTGGTCATGGATGCGCAGGGATGGTGTGAAGGACTGGAGGTGCGGGTGGGTGTGATACAAGCACAGGAGTTGTGCACGGTGGAACAAAATAGCCGTTGAAACAGAGCAAGAGAATGGAAAACCATGCCTCCCATTCAACAAAGCGGGTAACTAGAAATTAATGTGGCAATTTACGAGGGTTTTTTACTGTTCCCGTAATGATGAAATTCATTTAAGGATAAACAAGTCGTTTTTCCCTCTCCAAGGCTATAAGATGAGAACTGTTAGTTCCGTGAGATGGAATTAATATCCTAATTTCTCGCACCACAGCCACTTCAATAAATATCATCTTGCCTGTCTACTTTTCATCTGCATGACTGAGCAAGCTACGCCCTCTGATAGTAGCAATGCCAATTTCATCTTCCAAGCAAGGATGACCGCTACAAACCCTAATGAGCCACCACCTACAACAATTTCCGATGAAATAGGATCAGATGAGGTCTGGGAAGTAACCCCTGAAGCAGAGGAAATCATCTCGACCCAATAAAAGAAAAATGGAAAAGAAAAGGTAAAACAAGAAAAGTGGGCTGGTGGGAAGCCTCATACTTCCCCTCAGATTAGGCACTCCCCTCAGAAAGTGCTTAAGGGTTGATCGCATGCTGCATCCCAGTGCCCAACGGCGCTCACAACGGAAGGCCTGTAGGCAACTTCGCTGACTTGGTTACCACCTTATGTTAGGCCATGTAGAATAGCAGCGTGCATGCCCAATGTTGATATTGTCTGCAGCTACCTTCAGATGCCTCTAATCCCAGAAGAAATGCCCTAGCTGGGAGGTATGTTCGGCCACCTCACCATATAAAATTCAATGACCATGACCTAGGGAACCTGGATGCCTTCCCTTCATTGGCCCCACACCTATACCTGGAATAGGTCATCGAAGAAGATGTACTAAAGGTAGAGCCAATGGTTTGGGTCCAGGGATTAGCCAGAGAAGGCATCTTGAACTTTCTGCGCATCCCCCACTTTGATCAATACAACATAACCAACCTAATTGTTCGCCAGTTGTTGGTACTCGTTCATGATGGATGGTTATGGCTCTAGGTCTGCATACTGATTGATGTTGCTCTCATTCACCGAATTACTAGACTTCCTATGCATGGACCCAATCCTAAGGAAGGTACTGGCAAGATATTTGAACACCATATTGCTGAAGATGTCCGAAAAAGGTATGATGTCACATGCAACAAGTGGGGCTTTTAGATTGATACAATTAGTGATCCAGGGACACACATGGGTACCCTACTTCTTTCCTGCAAGTTTATACAAAAATTCCCAGCAACGAATGCCCCCGCCCATGTAATTCAAATCACTGGCCAATGCAAAAAGGGAGTCTGTTTTAATTGGTCCCAGTACCTAGTTGAATAATTTATCGATAATGTGTGTGAGGCTTAGGATCAGGGAAAATATTTCTACTACTCTTGGCTGATCCTACTAATCATCTTAGTTGCATGGGAGACTCCAGAATAAGCGATCTTCCCCCCTCTTGAGCTTGGCATGTGCGATGGGGCGAGGTTTTCCAACCTATGGGAATCAAAGGACCCCAAGAGAGTTGAGGAGAATAAGTCCTTTTGGATACTCTACGATGGGCCATATCTGTGGCCGTTGATTCCCAGCCACGCCTGTCCCCAATAGTCTAAAAAAAATATAAGCATATTGTAGCATTTCAAGTGACCATGCACAATATGAAAATTCGTGCCTGCAAAGATCACACCTCACATAACCTTTTGTATATGACCACCGAAGCTGATATTGAAAGGATGATTGCCACTTGGCCACTAGAGTGGAAGGTCGCAGCCTAGCCAGCTGACCCGGGCGTGACAAGCACATCTTACCACAATACAGTGTCAAAAGCTACCACTTCGCCCCACCCAATAACGGATTCGGCGATTCCCGCCTCCACGCAGCAGTCGACCCCCAAAAGCATTGCCGCGCATCCAGAACCAGACTCCCTATTGGATCAACACATAAATGATATTGATGACGTAGGTATGTCAGTCTTGCATAGTATCGAGCGTACCTATGGGCTACCTAAGGGGCCTAGGAAGAATCATAAGGCCAGTAAGACCGACACCAACACAGAGGTTACTTTGACGAAGGATGACCTTGACTAGATTTTCGACGCTGTCACCACAGGGTCTGCCGATCGGTGGACTACTTGGGAAGAACAACACAAGGCCACTGTAGAATTCTTGCAAGTAGAGCTACAGGCACTCTAGCTTAAAGCAGACACCCTTCAAGTGAGCATAGATCAAGCAAGGCAGAATCAAGCGAGCGTGGATCAAGCGAGGTAGACTCACATGGGCCATCTAGTCCATGGTACAGCCCTGATGACCGTCACGGACAGCCGAATATTCTCTCTCCTCGGTGCTTCTTTTATCATGGAACCCACCGAATTGTGCACCCAAGTCCAAGAATGCTCTTCCATCGACCTTGATGTTGGTCGAATGGTAGGTGCATAGCTGCATGAATTATTTACCGCCATCACCAGTGAAATTCACCACCGAGAACTCCATGCACAACAATACCTTAGCGAGGCCGAGCAGACTATTATGACTCAAGCTGCCGCAACCGCCCAAGTCTAGACCATGCACGTCACCACCCTTTCACAACAAAATGCCTTATATCAGCTGATCAACGGACTTTTTGAAGACATGCTATAAGTAATTCCTGCTTCTGCTACGCCACAAGCCATGGTCGAGGGATTGGTCGCTACCTTGAAGGCGTCTTGAACTGAGGTACAGGTTGTCAAGGCCGATTTCGAACTTCAGATCGCATTGTTGCAAGCCAAGCTCTAGTGACTCGGGATGAGTCACAATATTGTGTTGGGGGACTATTGGAATGGGGTTCCCTAACGACAATTTTGTCCAATTTTATAGTATTTTGTAAACTTTAGTCTAGCACAGGGGGTTTGGGGTGGGTCAAAACCCCCCAATGAATTGTAATTGGTCAAAGGGTATACCAAGGGTCCGTAGACCACGGTTTACGAGCCATATGATAGCGCAGGCTAGCATTATATAAATAGATGGATAAACCAAGTCTAGGGGAGGCTAAGAAGTGACTAAGCTTGGATACGAACTTGTGGATATTTTGTCGATTCTCTGGGTAAGGGCTCCTGCTGGTTGTGTGCGTGAAGACCCTGAGTCCTATTGTGTGTGGACCCTGTTGGCTGTGTGCGCAGGCTAGTAGATAGATTCTGTAAGCTGGATCTAGATGTTAATGAATGAGAAGACTGTTTGGGATAATTGAAGTCATCTGTGTTATGATTATTGGCTGCATTCTATGTTATTTATATTTGTTTACTGCATACTGATGATTTTTGATGCACACGTGGATGGGATACTCTATAAGATGATAAGTGCATATATCTGGTTATATTTGGATGTTTTGATTATGTTAATATACTATTGAATGATTTATGAGCTCCGTTGGAGATATTCCGTTGATACACTATTAAGGGTTTCTGTATTAGGGTTCCTCTGGCACAGGTCTGATAGATCTGCAAGGATCCCCTTCAATCAAATTTCTCTCTCTCAGGGTGTGAAAACCTTGTTCCAGTACCCTCCCATACTACTTCGAGTGAGACCTTGACCTGCACAAGCAGGCCATTGCTGAAAGGGCCAGTAGTATAGGGGTTTTTTGGAAAACCTTAAAACCGAACCTGGGTCAAGACCCTTAAAGCCAACATTTCCTTTCTTCCCTTTTAATTAAATGGATTCATTAAAATCCAAAATGGGGATGAAGCTCGAGAATAGTGGTGTTGTGGATATCCACGGCCACCACCTTGGTGATTGAATGAAATGAGGGGCATTAATGAAGAGTGTTTGCATGGCCATCCCCATGCATGCAATGACATGTGAAGTGAAGTTATTGAGTGCTGTTGGACTAGAAAAGGAAGTAGTAAGGGGAATAGTAGTACTAGTTAAGCGGTTTCCATGTGGAGAATCGAACCCCTGTCAGTGATCAAATTTTGGGTATGTAATTTGAGAAATTAGCACTCTAAATAAAGGGGATAGTTGTAGTTGGTTTAGTAACATGGGTGGCTTTTTATGTAATATGCCTACTTAGCCTAAGCTAAGAGGAATATTAATTTTTTTTTTACTTTCTGTTGCATGAATAAATGAATAAAGAAGGACATGTAAAACTCCTAAAAATACTGAATAAATCAATCCCATGTGAAGACAGATAAATCAGGGCCATGTAAATAATCACTTGCAGGTGTGAAAGGGGTTTGAGCTATGAGACTGGGTCAACCTTGACCAAATCTACATCACTGTCTAGGTTCAATGTATCTCCTAAAGGGACAATGCAGTTTTAGAAGGAGGCCCCTCATGTGAAAAAAGCTAAATCATCAAGGTGGTTTAGGGTTTGCAAAGGCTCTCATCTTATAAAAGGAAAGGGAAGGTAGCAAGAGAAGGTTGTTGATTGATCATATTTCTAAGTATCTTGTCTGTTTAGACAAATACTATTCTCTGTTGTTTAGTGGAGGATTGTGCTTGGAGTTCCTATGCAGGAATTTCACCTCTTCCTTTGAGGATACTTGGAGGAGTATCTGCTAATTTGATCCACTATCAAGCTTGAGGCCAAGCTCTACTTACAATTTCAGCGCTAATCCATTGAGGGTTTTGTTGCTTTTGTAAGCTGCAGCAAGTGGGACTCTAGATCTGCAGAGATCTAGCTTGTTTTGGGAGCCTCTTCTCATAGAGTGTGTCTTTTAACCTCCCGGAAGAGTGCCTCTCCTGTTTATACTTTAGATCTATAACTTGGTAGTGGCCATCCATGTCATTTTGAGCTACAACACTATTTCCATTGATGGACTGCGTTATTTTGATATGAGGTTCTTTATGGTGTTTTAATTCTAGTTTTGATCAAATATATCTAGTGATGGTCTTTGCCTTTAACTTTGGTGATCCATGGATTCTCTTGCTGATCCATGTTCTGTTTAGATCTAATATATTGTAATGTAATGTTATATTCAGAAATTATTGTAGCATTTTACAGATCTGCAACTTGTATCTCAAATCTACTCTTATTTATGCATGATTTGGTCAAAACCCCAAGGGGATCTTGTAAATAAAAATATCTAGTTTCCAGATCTGAAATAGATCTGATGTTTTGTCCACAGATCTGTCCTAGATCTAAGTTGTAATATGAAGCTACTACAACTCCTGAAAATAATGTTTTTGAGCCATTTCTACTGATATATATGTGTTGTAGCTTACTTTTCTGAAGATATCTTTCTCTATTGTCTCATGTAAACTACTGTATATTTAAAGAGCTTCACTTTACAACTGATTTGCTGCTGTACATTCATTTTTTAATCATATTTTATGGCCTCCTGCTCACATTTCCAAAGACTGCGTTATTCTTGAAGTAGTTTTTTGTGCATAGCTGCAGCCCCTCTTGTAGGGTGTTTTCCAGCTAGACTAGGTTGTGGGAGATCTGTTTACCACACCTAGTTTGATTTGTTTTTTCTCCCCTTTTGGATTTAGACTCTAGATCTATTGTTCTAAGGGATCCAAGGGCTGCAAACTCATTTATGTACATCAATATCCCAGGAGTGCGTTATTTTTCCAAGTCTGTTGTGCAATCCCAATTTGGGAACATTACATTTTAACTTTAAGTGAGGGCCTAGAAAACGTCAACGAGAAAGAAAATATTTGAATTAGAAGAAATTTAAACAATCATGTCACATATCTAAGAGAATATACACTAGGTGAAAGGGATTGTAGCGTGAAGCTTGAACTAATAGAGAAGAGAAAAGGTCTGAGGGTAACCATAATTTATGGAATTCTCATAACATCCTACACTCCTTGCATACTGAAGGTGGACCTCAACTCCCCTCGAGTAATTCTGAAGTTTATCAAACACCTTTTTTTGACATTTGTTTTCTTTCTTAGGGTCTTTTTCAGTGGATTTCTTGTGATTTCTAGTGACAATATGTAGAAATGATACTAATGTATTCAATCACATGCATTGTACTAAAAAAATGTACTAAATCCTTCTACAATATTTGTGGAATATAAAACACGATCACTCAATCACATGAAATTAAGAGAAAGAAGTAAATCAATTGCACAACACAAGATTTTCCTGGGGAAAGAAACTACTCAAAACCCCTCTATATATGTTGTATAATAATCCAAGGAATCATGAAACAATACAATGCATTCTTGTTCAAAAGAATCTCATGCACTCTACCAATCGTCTCACACTAATCTAGGAAAAACTGGACAAACACATAGCCAATTTCTTGCCTTCCTTCATCCTGCCTTTCTCACACAATTCCTCGGAAAATAAATCCCTATTAAATAGGAATTACAATCTTCCTTGAATGTGCAATCCATCATGGGCATCATGTGGCTTTATAACTACACCTGGGCAGTTTCTAATAATACAACTATTAGTTATCTTCCCTTTAACATTTGTCTCAACTGCGTCTTCATATGAATTGAGAGGCATGGATTTATTAATAGTGAATCATCAGTTATCTAATTGATCACTACTTGTGAATTAAATCTAATTTAATTTATTATACCTCTCACTATCTCATCACTCAAGTAGAACTAGTTAAATTGATTTTAACTAAATTAATTTGAGTTAACTGATTACACTCACACCACACTAGTGCATTAACTACAACTAGACCTCCAAAATAATAGAACCACTCTACATGCCTCACCTTTGACCCTCAACTCAAAATTATTGAGCTAACTTAGTATTTCTAACTTAGTTAGCTGATACAAGTTGTTATGAAATTAGATTACAATTTATTGTCTAATTTATTTAAGGGAAAAATAAATTAGACACATTTTCTTGTTGATTTTCAACACTCCCTCTCAACAAGAATGGGATTTTCAACTACCTCAATTCTTCCTCTGTGGTATTTTAATTTTCTCTTTGCCAATGCCTTTGTCAAGATGTTTTCATCCTGATCCTTCGTGGGAGTGTACTGCAAAAACATAATGCACTTCTGAACACAATATATGAGATGGTGGTATCAGATATCAATATGCTTGGACCTATCATGGAATACCACATTAACTGAGAGCTTTATGCAACTATGGTTATCACAATGTATCACCGTTGGATCCATTTGATGACCAAAAAAACCAACAAGTGTCTTCCTCATCTAGATGGCCTCGCATGCAGCCTGACTAGCTGTCGTGTAATTTCCTTAGTTGAACAGATTAAAATTGATATCTACTTCATATTGTACAAAGAAACTATTGTTGATCCCATGCTGAAGATGCCCCCTCATGTGCTCTTCTTTTCTGATGGACTACCTGCCCAATTTGCATCGGTGAAGCCTTGAATATTCACTCCCTCTGTTCATTTGTACCATAATCCCTACTTTGTAGTGCCCCTGAGATATCTCAAAACATGCTTCCCCACCTTCCAAAAGATCTTGGTAGGCTTAACCATAGCTTGACTAAGTTGGTTAATTATGTAACATGTGTCTAGTCATGTGTTCACCAAATACATAAGTGAACCCACAAGATACCTGTAAATAGTAGCATCCACTACCTCACCTAGAGTAGCATCCTCCTTCCTTCAGTTTCCTGAAAGAGGAGTCTCCATGGGTTTGTTTTCTTCCATGTGGAACTTCCTCGGAATCTCCTTGGCATACTTTCCCTGAGATAAAAAAATCCCCATCTCTTTGCCATATTTTCAGACCAAGGAAATAGTGCAAGAGACCTATGTCCTTCAGCTCAAACTCTCTTGCAATATCCTCTTTGCAAAAAGTTATGAGCTGCTCATCACATCTCAATATCAAATCATTAACATAAAGTACAATAATCAAAATATTACCATCAACCACAATATGATATAAGTTCACATCTGCTTCACTCTTTGTGAACCCTAACCTGGTGAAATAGTTTTCGATAATGGTGTAACAAGCACGAGGTGCTTTCTTCAGCCCATACAATGCTCTCTTGATTCTGCACACATGAGACTCCCTATCAAAGGTATAAAAACCTTCTGGCTTCTCAATGTACACTCCATTCAAAAATGTTGTCTTTACATCCATCTGATGTATCTTCAACCCCATCTACGCTGAGAGTGCAAGGATGGATCTAATCGATGAGTACCTTGCAACCAATGCAAAAGTCTCCTCATAGTCAATCCCCTCCACCTGTGAGAATCCTATGGCCACAAATATAGCCTTGTATTTCTCCACACTCCCATTTTTTGCTTGCTTCACTTTGTAGATCCACCTGGATCCAACCACTGACTTCCCCACTGGTCTTAGGACCACATCCCATGCATGGTTTCTGATAATGGAGTCATACTCCTCAACCATAGCATCAACCCATACCGGCTGTTGCACTGCTTCCTCAAAAGAGGATGGTTCTGTCACAATAAACTCACTCATAAGAGCCATGTTTATATTATACAAGTCTGGGGACCTTCTCTTCCTATGCTGTGATGTAGGTGCACCTACATTCTCTTCGCATCTAGCATCAATCTGTCAGCCTCTCTGCTGTGCTTCCTACCATTTCTGGTGAATGTCTCTGCATGAGTGATTTCTACAACTCTTTGTTCCTCTGCATGTGGTTGCTCCACATCCTAAGGATCATCCTTTGGAACTAAGAGTTCCTCTTTTGTATGAAAGTCAAGCTCCCTCTCAAGGGAAAATTGTGTGACTTTCTCCTCATCAAATTTAACATCTCTCCTGACAACTCTCATCATGTTTGCGAGTAAGTACACCCGATAGTTGTGGGAAGTATCAGTGTACCCCACAAATATCCAAACCTCTGCTGTTGGTTCTAGCTTCTTCCTGAAATATTTGGTCACATGGTTAAAATATGAAACATCTGGTTTCTTACCTGAAAAATCCTCCTTTGGTGTACTCATGCCAAGTATCTAATTAAGACTATAGTTCTGCACAAATACCGTTGTGTTTCATGCCTCTTCCCACAAATGAAATGGTAGGCCTTGATCATGTAACATAGCTCGTGCTACTCCCACAATTGTTCTGTTCTTTATTTCTGCAACCCCATTCTTCTTTGGGTTATGAGGTGAAATCAATTCTCTCTAAATTACTTCTTTGGTGCAAAATTTCTTGAATTCATTAGAGATATACTCACCACCATTGTCACTCCTTAGAGCCTTCACCTTCTTCCCTGTATCTTTCTCTACCAGTGATTTTAACTCACAAAACTTCAAGAACGCCTGATATTTCTTCTGCATGAATATTATCCAACACTTTCTAGAAAAATCATCTACAAAAATCACATAATACCTATGCTTTTTTATGGAATATTTTGAGAATGGTCCATATACGTCTGATTTAAATCTCTCAAGGATTGCCAATGATCGATTCTCCTTATCATTAAAGGTGGCCTTTGTATACTTCCCCATAGTACAACCATTGCATGTGTCTCTCTCTGCAAGTATACCCTTTGGAAGGCCTGTAGAAATTTGTTGCATGATCCTCAAATAACTGTGGTGTAGATGACCCGACCTCATGTGCATAACTCACCGGTATCCCATATCACCATCTCATCTACTTTACTGCTCAATGTTGTGCAACCATCCACATCAAGTTTGTATAGGTTCTTCACATGAACCCCAATATTATTTACCTGTCCTGTGGCTTTGTGATGAATGAACACCTTTCCTTCACTGAAAACCACACCATATCCAGGATCCTCCAACATAGCAATTGAAACTAAATTATTTTTCAAACCTTGTACATGCATGAAATATTTTAATATGAAAGGTTAACCTGACTCTCTCTGGAAATTAACTGTGTCAATCCCGATAGCGCTATACCTCCTGTCATCACCCATGTTGATGTGAATCTGAATATCCTTCTCCACCAAGCTACTAAAGAGTTCTTTGTTTCCAGTCATGTGGAAAGATGATTCAATATCCAAGTACCAAAAATCCCATCAGAGTTGACACCATGCATAGGATGAGAGAGAAATCCAACTCAAATTGTGAGGCCAAAGCTTCACCCATTGTATCTCCCCGAGCCTTCTTGTTGTTCTTCTTCTTTTGTGGACAATTTGTGGCATAGTGTCCATGATCATGATAGTTGAAACATTTCACTTTTGACATGTCTCGCTTCTTTCCTTCTTTGCCAGTGTCATATTTGGAATAAGACATCTTTCCTTTCCCCTTATTTTCTTTACCATCCAAGGCACTATTTTCCTCATCACCAGTCTTGGATGAGGATCCATCCCCGGTATTCCACCAAAACTCTTCTTGTACCAAATCTGACCATAGTCGCTCCCACTTTAGTAACTTCTTCCTCCCATTCACAGAGTCTTCATAACTATGCCAGCTCTTGGGAAGGCCTAGAAGTGCTAGGTTCACTAGGTCATCATCAGCTACAGTAATCCCAACACTTCCAAGATCATCTCAACATTGAGTGAACTTGGTCAAGTATTTCTAGATTGTGTCGCCCTTCTCCATTTTTATTTTCTTGAGCTTGTCCTTGAGTGCCAATCTTTTGTGGTCACTACTACTTTGAAACAGATCTTTCGAGGCCTTCCACATAGCATATGGAGTTTCCTTGCCATGGATACTCGAGACAATATGATCTTGAACTGTTGGAAATACTGAGAGGGGGGGGTGAATCAGTACTCCTTTCAATTAGAGCAATAGTTAATCTTCAATTATTATCAGTTTTTGTACAATGATAGCCGTAAACAAGAGGAACACAAACGCACACAGTTTTTAAGGTGGAAACCCACTCCGGGACAAAAACCACCTAACGCTTTTCTAATAATTCTTTAATATTCAACTCCAATTGAAAATAACGCTCCAACGTCCTAGAATCTAGAAAAGCATTCTTCTCCAGCTCCCACTAGATGGACGCTCCAATGCCCGAGATTCTTCAATAGTCAACTAAATGGATGCCCCAACACCCAATGAGCTACAACTCACCCTAGCACCACCCTATAGAAGAATAAAAGAAGAATGGACTCCCGTACCAGGGAAAATGGTCCACTTTACAATGATATAGAATGATGTAGAAGAAGAAGATATACTAGATTATAACCCCAACTTTGACACAACCACCTAATGATGATCCTAGACCTCCCAACACTGCCTCTTCAACCCTTGGCAACACATGATCTAGCCTTTTCTTGCCTTCTAGGAGCTCGATATTGAATCTGGTGTATCTCTGTCATTTCAGATCCTCAATATCTAATTTTAGGTCCTGTAGTATTCCTCCAAGTCATGTTTCCAATGCCATAGGTTTGACCCAATTTGGATACTTGAAGAGAGATTTATACCCAATCTCTCACAATGCCCTAATTATGGATTGTTTCAGCAGAGCACACTTGTACGGCGTGCCACGTGTCACTGTTTCTTCATTTGTTTCTAAAATTGATAGAGTGAAAATTAAAAACTGTCAAATATCCTTTGCATTTTATGGAATTCCAATTCGATACTCAGAGAGAGAGTTATGACGAATTTACCAAGGTCACTTCTTTGAGATGAATTTCAGGAGCCTGCAAAAACCCTGAATTACACAGATCGTATCTCCAACAATATTGTGCACCTTGATCTAAAAATTTTACTGTAGCTTCCTCAGGATTTCTTCTTTGCCTCATAAAAATTTCAGCTTTTGAATATTCACAGAAAAATAGTTAGAGCGAAACTGCCAAGATGACCTGTTTCAGATGGCCAAATCCCTTGCATAAGCAGGAAATGAAGATCACAATTTATATGAATGCTTAAGTTGAGAGGGGTTTCAACAAGTGAACGTGGGAGAGATTTTCGGAGCATTAAAAATATTAATTATGAATTTTCAATGACCCATGCCCCAACCCCATGGGGTTTTAGCCCACTAACTGGGGGTACAAACTTCAAACATGAATATCTCTCAAACCGTGAAGAATTACCTGGCGTGCCATATATCAACGGAAACATCTTGACAAGTGGAAACCATAAAAATCATTATTGACCCATAATATATTAATTTGGTAGGTCAAAATTCCCATGCATTATTGGGTTAGCCCCTGGCGCTGCTTGGGTTGACATCAATGACAATCGCTGATCAACAATCCACCCCTTTAGCATTTATGGCAACACAAGTACTCCCCCTGCGATCATGACACCTCTTACTACAATATTATCTCCCCCTTTGACATCAATCGCAAAGGGTAACTCCCCCTGAAACACAACCATCCTATAGACCTATACACACTTCCACTCCTACTGACACACAATCGTCCTGCAGACCTGTACACAGTTCCACTCCCGCTTTATATTCTTGAAAAAGGAAAATCTAATGAGAACTTGGGAGAATCCCAAGCTTTTGACGAAGATATTCAAATTCTTCACGAGGTAAAGGTTTAGTGAAGATATCAGCAATTTGTTATTTTGTACAAACATACTCAAGTTTGATATTCTTTTCAGCGACTTGTTCTCTAACAAAATGATATTTGATTGGAATGTGTTTTGTTTTTGAATGCATGACAGGATTCTTGGAGATGCTGATGGCACTAGTGTTGTCACAGAATATGGGAATAGGCTCATTGAATTGTACTTGAAGATCTTGAAAAGTTTGTTTCATCCAAAGGACTTGAGTACAACATGATGCTACTGCAATGTATTCTGCTTCCACTGTAGATAACGAGATTGAAGTTTGGTTTTTTCTCAACCATGATACGAGACAACCACCTAGATAGAATTCTACTCCAATAGTACTCTTACGATCATCAACGCTTCCTGCCCAATCTGCATCTGTAAAGGCTTGAATAATGAGATTGTTACCCTTGGGATACCACAAGCCATATTCTGTTGTGCCCTTTAGATATCAAAGAATTCTTTTGACGGCAATAATATGTGATTCTTTTGGTGCTGCTTGGAATCTTGCTACTTGTCCAACTGCTTGCATAACATCTGGCCAAGAGGCTATTACATATAGAATACTACCAATCATAGATCTATACAACTTCTGATCCACATCGTTAGATGAGTCTTCTATGCTCAATTTGCAACCTGTTACCATTCTAGTAAGGACGGGTTTGCAATCTTCCATTTTGAATTTCTTGAGCATTTCCTTAACGTACTTGGCTTGACATATAAATATTCCTTTCTCTTGCTGAGATATTTGAAGCCCTAAGAAGTATGTCAGCTCACCAAGTAAAAACATCTCAAACTCACTTTGCATCTTTGTAGAAAATTTCTTACTTAGTCGATCATCATTGCTACCAAATATTATATCATTCATATATAACTCAACAATTGTTAAATTATCTTTATCTATTTGTACATAAAGATTGCTATCAACAGTACCTTTCTTGAACCCTTGTTGACATAGATATCCATCAAGATGAGCATACCATGCTCTGGGAGCCTGCTTGAGACCATATAGAGCGTTCTTTAACCTGAAGACATAGTCTTATTTTTGTGATAGTAGAAAACCTTCAGGTTGTTCGATGTAAACTTCTTCTTCTAATTCTCCATTCATAAATGCTAACTTAACATCCATTTGGTAGACTTTGATTTTTCTTGAACATGCATAGGAGAGAAACATTCGGATGGCTTCCATTCTGGAAACTAGTGCAAATGTTTCATTGAAATCAATTCCTTCCACTTGTGCGTAGCCTTTGCAAACCAATCTTGCTTTGTTTCTGGTAACCTGCCCATCTTCATTCAATTTGTTCCTGAACACCCGTTTAGTCCCAATGACATTTTTATCTTTTGGTCATGGAACTAATTCCCAGGTGTTATTCTTCTCAATTTGATCCAATTCTTCATCCATAGCTGCTACCCAATGTTCATTTTGGCTGGCTTCCTCAAAACTACTTGGCTCAAAGGTTGCTAGAAAAGCAACGTGAGCTTGTTGTGATGAACGAAGCTGTCAACCTTCATTTATGTCACCAATGATTTGATTTGATGGATGGTTCTTTTGAATCCACTCTTTTTTTCTCCTTGGAGGAGCTTCTTGTTGTTGTTCTGGTATATCTTGATGATCATTGTTTACTTCTTCCTTGTTGATAGTTCCTTCTTGTTCTACAATTTTATTTGTGTCTTTTTTAGCCTCTGTCTCAAGTTTCAAAGATTCTAGATCCTCATCATTACTCGCTAGAACACCATCTTCATCAAATGTAACATTTATGCTCTCCACTATCTGTTTTCATCTTAGATTATAGCATTTATAGGCATTTCTTTTCCATGAGTAACCAACAAAGATACCTTCATCAACACGTGATTCAAACTTACCAAAATTTTGATCTTCTCTTTTGATATAACATTTTCTTCCAAAGATTTTGAAATATTTTACATTAGCTTGTTTTCCTTTCCATAATTCATATGGAGTCTTGTTGCAATTATTTCTGAGAAGACTTCAGTTGATAATGAAGACTGTCGTATCAATTGCTTGAACCCAGAATTTTTCATCCAATTTCGAGTCCTTCAACATTGTTCTACGCATTTCCTGTATAGTTATATTCCTTCTTTCAGCAACTCCATTTTGCTAAGGTGTTCGTGCTATTGAAAATTTCCTTTTTATTCCATTTTCGTCATAGTATTGTTGAAATAATTTGGAAGTGAATTCTCCACCATTATCTGTTCGTAAACACTTTATTTTCAAATCAGTTTCATTTTCAACCAACTCCTTGTACATCTTAAAGCACTCAAATTCTTCAGATTTTTTCTTTAGGGAACTGACGGCTATCATCCTAGTATAGTCATCTATCATCAACATGAAATACAATTCTCTTTCTAAGCCTTTTGTTCTCATAGGACCACATAGATCAGTATGTATCAATTCCAATGGATGTGATGAAAAGTGTTCTTTTGTTTTAAATTGGACTTTTGTCTGCTTGCCATGCCGACATGCCTCACATAGTGTGTTGGAAGGTTTTGATATTTTCGGCATTTCTCGTACTGCTTCCTTTTTGCTTATCCTGACAATATTGTCAAATTTTATGTGACCCATTCGTTTGTGCCATAACCAACTTTCATCTTCTTTAGCTAGTAGACATGCTTTAGTTGCTTCATCTAGAACATATATGTCATTTGGAGCTCAACTTGTTGTAGCCACAATTTTACCATACCTACCTTTCTTGATTTCACAGTTTGTGAAGTTGAATAGCATTGTGTGTCCTTGATCACACATTTTTCCAACATTGAGTAGATTGTGATTCATGTTTTCGACCAATAGAACATTCTTGGCTATAACATCTTTGCTTCCGAGAGTGACAGTACCTGATCCTATAACATTTGAAGATCCATCATTTCCAAAGGATATGGTTCCATCCTTCTTCTCTTTCAGAGAGAAAAATTTCCTTCTATCTCCATTCATATGCGTTGAGCAACCGCTGTCAACATACCACACATCTTTCTTTTTTTGAGCCTTGAGAGTGAGAGCACAATTATCAGTCTTCTTATTCTTCCATGTTCGTTCATTCTGTGGCTTCAAAGATTCTTCTGGAGGATTTTCAAGTCTACAGTCTTTGGCTATGTGTCCAAATTTCTGACATTAGTAAAATTCCATATTATTTCTTAAATTTTCAAATCTATTGATGTTTTGTTGAGCCTTGGGAGGTTCATATTTGAAGAATCTCTTGGAATTGTATTGGTTCATAGGGTACGTGCGACATTCTACAGCTTTATGACCAAATTATCCACATGAATTACAATAGCCATGAAAAATATGTTGGTACCTGGATGAAAATCTTTGTCGAGGAATCGTCTTCCAAGGATGTGCTTGCGAATCTTGTCCAATGAAGTCTTCATGTATGTCAAATCTCATAGGTTCATTGTATTTTGTTGTAGAAGGTCCTGCTTCTTCTTCTTTGTAACCAAGGCCAGTTTTGTCATTGTAAGATTGTTGATTGTTGATGAGTTCTTCCAATGCCCTTGAGCTGTTAGCATAGTTTTGGACAGTTTTTCCCTTCTTCACTTCCTTACGCAACGAGACTACTTCGGCTTCTGATGCTTCCCTTTCTTGGTTGCTTTCTTCCAACTTCTTTTGAAGTGACTCTTCAATACATTTATGTTCTTCAACCTCAATTTTGAGACCTTGAATTTGTTCTTCAAGAGTGTTGGAACGAATCTTCTCAGCATTGAGCTCTTTTATAAGCTTGATTGCCTCCTCATAAAAATATTCTATGGTCAACCCTTGTTCTTCATTTTTTGATACTTCTTGTTTATTGTGCTTGGCCATAAACAATACTTTGTCATTGGCTTCTTCTTTGCTGTCACTTTCTTCATCGGATGAGGAGCTATCTTCTTTAGAGAGAAAGTTCCTTTTGGATCCTTTATTTTTGCCTTGCTTATTGAATTTCTTAAAGCCTTTCTTTCCTTTTGAGTTTCCATCACTTTTGTTTGGACATTTTTCTACGAAATGCCCAACCTCACCACAACCGAAACATATCAATGGAAGTTTACCTTTGAATTTTCACTTACCAGGTTTTATTTTTCTCGTAAAGTAAGCATATTCTTCATTTGAAATACCTTCTCCATCATCTCCCTTCTCTTCACACTTGCAGGTGCATGTCATTTCAATTAAAGGTTGTTTGTCCTTATTGGTTTGCTTAGATGCAACGAACACAGTTTCTAGATTTGAAGTACCCTTTTCTTCATCAAGCCTCATTTCATATGCTATGAGAACTCCATGTAATTCTTCCTTTCTGAGTTTGTCCAGATTTGCACTGTATTCTAAGACCAATACCTTTGGGTTGAATCTCCCTGATAACGTTCTAAGAATCTTCCGTATAATAGTCTTCTCGTCAACTAGCTCTCCCAATCCTTCCAGAGTATTGGTTATTTCATCAACGTATTAGAAGTATGCAGCAATGTTGCAATCTTCTTTCATTCTGAGTTGCTCAAATTTTTCTCTATAGATTTGAAGCTTTACTTCTTTGACATTTGAGTCACCTGCATATATATTCTCAAGCTTGTCCCATACATTTTTGGCGGTTTTGCAACCCAACACCTTATGATAAGCAGATTCAATAAGTCCACTGATAATAATATTCTTTGCTTTTGCATCATTTACCAAATTCTTCTTACCTTGTTCATTCGTGGTTGATGTAAATCCATTTTGAATAGTGTCCCATACTTCGTAACCTTGCGCCAAGAGATAGACCTCCATTCTTCCTTTCCAGAGTGCATAATTATTTTCATTGAATAGAGGTACACCATTCTTGGTATGCTCCATGACCTCCTTCCAGCTGTTAAATTGCTATTGAAGGAACCAAGCTCTAATACCAATTGTTGGAAATACTGAGAGGGGGTGAATCAATATTCCTTTCAATTTAATCTTCAATTATTATCATTGTTTGTACAATGATAGCAGCAAACAAGAGGAACAAAAATGCACACAGTTTTTAAGGTGGAAACCCACTCCGGGACAAAAACCACCTAATGCTTTTCTAATAATTCTTTAATATTCAACTCCAATTGAAAATAAAGCTCCAACTTCCTAGAATCTAGAAAAACATTCTTCTCCAGCTCCCACTGGATGGACGCTCCAACGCCCGAGATTCTTCAGTAGTCAACTGAACGGATGCCCCAACACCCAATGAGCTACAACTCACCCTAGCACCACCCTACCACCCTATAAAAGAATAAAAGAAGAATGGACTCCCGTACCAGGGAAAATGGTCCACTTTACAATGATATAGAATGATGCAGAAGAAGAAGATATACTAGACCATAACCCCAAATTTTACACAACCACCTAATGATGATCCTATACCTCCCAACACTGCCTCTTCAACCCCTAGCAGCACATGATCTAGCTTTTTCTTGCCTTCTAGGAGCTCGATATTGAATCTGGTGTTTCTTTGTCATTTCAGATCCTCAATATCTGATTTTCAGTCCTGTAGTATTCCTCCAAGTCATATTTCCAATGCCACAGGTCTGACCCAATTTGGATTCTTGAAGAGAGAGTTATTCCCAATCTCTCACAATGCCCTAATTATGGACTTTTTCAGTACAACACACTTGTACGGCATGCCACGTGTCACTATTTCTCCATTTGTTTCTTAAATTGATAGAGTAAAAATTACAGACTGTGTGCTATCTATCACTTTTTATGGAATTCCAATCCAATACTCAGAGAGATAGTTATGACCAATTTACCAAGGTCACTTCTTTGAGATGAATTTCAGGAGCCTGCAAAAACCCTGAATTACATAGATCATATCTCCAACAATATTACGCGCCTTGATCTGAAATTTTTACTGCAGCTTCCTCCAGATTTCAGCTTTGCCTCATAAAAATTTCAGCTTCTGACCCTTCATATAAAAAAAGTTAGAGTGAAAATTCCAAGATGACCTATTTCAGATGGTCGAATCCCTTGCATAAGGAGGAAATGAAGATCACAATTTATATGAATGCTTAAGTTGAGAGGGACTTCAACAAGTGAACGTGGGAGGGATTTTAGGAGCATAAAAAATATTAATTATGACTTTTTAATGACCCATGCCCCAACCCCATGGGGTTTTAGCCCACTAACGGGGGTACAAACTTCAAAACATGAATATCTCTCAAAACGTGAAGAATTACATGATGCAACATATATCAATGGAAACATCTCGACAGTAGAAACCATCAAAAGCATTATTGACCCATAATATACACTGTATTTCAAATTCCCATGCAATATTTTTTGTTAGCCCCTGGTGCTGCTTGGGTTGACATCAATGACAACCGCGGATCAACAATCTCCCCCTTTGGCATTGATGGCAACACAAGTACTCCCCCTGCGATCATGACACCTCTTCCTACAACATTCTCTCCCCCTTTGACATCGATGGCAAAGGGTAACTCTCCCTGAAACACAACCATCCTATGGACATGTACACACTTCCACTCCCACTGACACACAATCATCCTGCAAACCTATACACACTTCCACTCCCACTGACACACAATCATCCTGCAAACCTATACACACTTCCACTCCTGCTTTATATTCTTGAAAAAGGAAAATCTACTGAGAACTTGGGAGAATCCCAAGCTTTTGACAAAGATATTCAAATGCTTCATGAGGTAAAGGTTTAGTGAAGATATCGGCAATTTTTTCTTTTGTACAAACATACTTAAGTTTGATATTCTTTTTAGCGACTTGTTCTCTAACAAAATGATATTTGATTGGAATGTGTTTTGTTTTTGAATGCATGATAGGGTTATTGGAGATGCTGATGGCACTAGTGTTGTCATAGAATATGGGAATAGGCTCACTGAATTTTACTTGAAGATCTTGCAAACTTTGTTCCATCCAAAGGACTTGAGTACAACATGATGCTGCTGGAATGTATTCTGCTTCCATTGTAGATAACAAGATTGAAATTTTCTTTTTTCTCAACCATGATACGAGACAAATACCTAGATAGAATGCTGCTCCACTAGTACTCTTACGATCATCAACGATTCCTGCCCAATATACATCTGTAAAGGCTTGAATAATGAGATTGTTATTCTTGGGATACCACAAGCTATATTCTTCTGTGCCCTTTAGATATTGAAGAATTCTTTTGACGGCAATAATATGTGATTCTTTTGGTGCTGCTTGGAATCTTGCTACTTGTCCAACTGGTTGCATAACATCTGGCCGAGAGGCTATTACATACAGAAGACTACCAATCATAGATCTGTACAACTTCTGATCCACATCCTTAGATGAGTCATCTATGCTCAATTTGCGACCTGTTACCATTGCAGTAAGGACAGGTTTGCAATATTCCATTTTGAATTTCTTGAGCATTTCCTTGATGTACTTGGCTTGACATATAAATATTCTTTTCTCTTGCTAAGATATTTGAAACCCTAAGAAGTATGTCATCTCACCAAGTAAAGGCATCTCAAACTCACTTTGCATATTTGTAGAAAATTTTTTACTTAGGCGATCATCATTTCTTCCAAATATTATATCATACACATATACCTCAACAATAGTTAAATTATATTTATCTATTTGTACATAAAGATTGTTATCAACAGTACCTTTCTTGAACCCGTATTGACGTAGATATCCATCAAGACGAGCATACCATGCTCTGGGAGCCTGCTTGAGACCATATAGAGCCTTGTTTAATCTGTAGACATAGTCTTCATTTTATGATAGTAGAAAACCTTCAGGTTGTTCGATGTAAACTTCTTCTTCTAATTATCCATTCAGAAATGCTGACTTAGCATCCATTTGGTAGAATTTTATTTTTCTTGAACATGCATAGGCAAGAAACATTCGGATGGCTTCTATTCTGGCAACTGGTGCAAATGTTTCATCGAAATCAATTCCTTCTACTTGTGCATAGCCTTTGCAAACCAATCTTGCTTTGTTTCTGGTAACTTTCCCATCTTCATTCAATTTTTTCCTAAACACCCATTTAGTCCCAATGACATTTTTATCTTTTGGTCATGGAACTAATTCCCAAGTGTTATTCTTCTCAATTTGATCCAATTCTTCATTCATAGCTGCTACCCAATGTTCATTTTTGGCAAGCTTCCTCAAAACTACTAGGCTCAAAGGTTGCTAGAAAAGCAATGTGAGCTTGTTGTGATGAACGAAGTCGTCGACCTTCATTTATGTCACTAATGATTTGATTTGATGGATGGTTCTTTTGAATCCGCTCTTTTTTTCTCTCGAGGAGCTTCTTATTGTTGTTCGGTGTATATCTTGATGATCATTGTTTACTTCTTCCTTGTTGATAGTTGTTTCTTGTTCTACAATTTTATTTGTGTCTTTTTCACTCGTCGAAAGTTTCAAAGATTCTAGATCCTCATCATTACTCGCTAGAACACCATCTTCGTCAAATGTAACATTTATGCTCTCCACTATCTATTTTCGTCTTAGATTATAGCATTTATAGGCCTTTCTTTTGCATGAGTAACCTACAAAGATACCTTCATCAACATGTGATTCAAACTTACCTAAATTTTGATCTTCTCTTTTGATATAACATTTTCTTCCGAAGATTCTGAAATATTTTACATTAGCTGGTTTTCCTTTCCATAATTCATATGGAGTCTTGTTGCAATTATTTCTGAGAAGAATTCGGTTTATAATGAAGACTACCATATCAATTGCTTGAACCTAGAATTTTTCATCCAATTTTGAGTCCTTCAACATTGTTCTACCCATTTCCTGTACAGTTCTATTCTTTCTTTCAGCAACTCCATTTTTCTAAGGTGTTCGTGCTATTGAAAATTGCCTTTTTATTCCATTTTCGTCACAGTATTGCTGAAGTAATTTGGAAGTGAATTCTCCACCATTATCTATTGTTAAACACTTTATTTTCAAATCAGTTTCATTTTCAACCAACTCCCTGTAGATCTTAAAGCACTCAAATGCTTCAGATTTTTTCTTTAGGAAACTGACAGTTGTCATCCTAGTATAATCATCTATCATCAACATGAAATATAATTCTCCGTCTAAGCCTTTTGTTCTCACAGGACCACATAGATCAGTATGTATCAATTCCAATGGATGTGATGAAAAGTGTTCTTTCGTTTTAAATTGGACTTTTGTCTGCTTGCCATGCCGACATGCCTCACATAGTGGGTTGGAAGGTTTTGAGATTTTTGGCATTTCTCGTACTGCTTCCTTTTTTCTTATCCTGACAATATTGTCAAAGTTTATGTGACCCATTCATTTGTGCCATAACCAACTTTCATCTTCTTTAGCTAGTAGACATGCTTTAGTTGCTTCATCCAGAACATATATGTCGTTTGGAGCTCGACTTGCTGTAGCCACAATTTTACCATACCTGCCTTTCCTGATTTCACATTTTGTAGAGTTGAATAGCATTGTGTGTCCTTGATCACACATTTGTCCAACACTGAGCAGATTGTGATTCATGTTTTTGACCAATAGAACATTCTTGGCTATAACATCTTTGCTTCCGAGAGTGACGATACCTGATCCTATAACATTTGAAGATCCATCATTTCCAAAGGATATGGTTCCATCCTTCTTCTCTTTCAGAGATACAAATTTCCTTCTATCTCCAGTCATATGCGTTGAGCAACCGCTGTCAACATACCACACATCTTTCTTTTTTTGAGCCTTGAGAGCTAGAGCACAACTATCAGTCTTCTTATTCTTCCATGTTCGTTCATTCTGTGGCTTCGAAGATTCTTCTGGAGGATTTTCAAGTCTACAGTCTCTGGCTATGTGTCCAAAGTTCTGAAATTAGTAACATTCCATATTATTTCTTAAATTTTCAAATCTATTGATGTTTCGATGAGCCCTGGGAGGTTCATATTTGAAGAATCTCTTGGAATTGTATTGGTTCATAGGGTACGTGTGGCATTCTACAGCTTTATGAAAAAATTTTCCACATGAATAACAATAGCCATGAAAAATATGTTGGTACCTGGATGAAAATCTTTGTCGAGGAATCGTCTTCCAAGGATGTGCTTATGAATCTTGTCCAATGAAGTCTTCATGTATGTTAGATCTCATAGGTTCATTGTATTTTGTTGTAGAAGGTCCTGCTTCTTCTTTGTAACCGAGACTAGTTTTGTCATTGTAAGATCATTGATTATTGATGAGTTCTTCCAATGCCCTTGAGATGTTGGCATAGTTTTGGACAGTTTTTCCCTTCTTCACTTCCTTACGTAGCGAGACTACTTCGGCTTCTAATGCTTCCCTTTCTTGGTTGCTTTCTTCCAACTTCATTTGAAGTGACTCTTCAATACATTTGTGTTCTTCAGCCTCAATTTTGAGACCTTGAACTTGTTCTTCAAGAGTGTTGGAACGGATCTTCTCATCTTTGAGCTCTTCTATAAGCTTGATTGCCTCCTCATAAAATTATTCTATGGTCAACCCTTCTTCTTCATTATTTGATACTTCTTATTTATTGTGCTTGGCCATAAACAATACTTTGTCATTGGCTTCTTCTTTGTTGTCACTTTCTTCATCGAATGAGGAGCTATCTTCTTTAGAGAGAAAGTTCCTTTTGGATCCTTTATTTTTGCCTTGCTTGTTGAATTTCTTAAAGCCTTTCTTTCCTTTTGAGTTTCCATCACTTTTTTTTGGACATTTTGCTACGAAATGCCCAACCTCACCACAACCGAAACATATCAATGGAAGTTTACCTTTTCATTTTCCCTTACCAGGTTTTATTTTTCTCGTAAAGTAAGCATATTCTTCATCTAAAAGACCTTCTCCATCATCTCACTTCTCTTCACACTTGCAGGTTCATGTCATTTCAATTGAAGGTTGTTTGTCCTTATTGGTTTGCTTAGATGAAACGAATGCAGTTTCTAGATTTGAAGTACCCTTTTCTTCATCAAGCCTCATTTCATATGCTATGAGAACTCCATGTAATTCTTCCTTGCTGAGTTTGTCCAGATTTGCACTGTATTCTAAGACAGATACCTTTGGGTTGAATCTCCCTGGTAACATTCTAAGAATCTTCCGTATAATAGTCTTCTTGTCAACTGGCTCTCCCAATCCTTCCAGAGTATTGGTTATTTCATCAACGTATTGGAAGTATGCAGCAATGTTGCAATCTTCTTTCATTCTTAGTTGCTCAAATTTTGCTCTATATATTTGAAGCTTTGCTTCTTTGACATTTGAGTCACTTGCATATATATTCTCAAGCTTTTCCCATACATTTTTGGTGTTTTTACAACCCAACACCTTATGATAAGTAGATTCAATAAGTCCACTGATAATAATATTCTTTGCTTTTGCATCATTTACCAAATTATTCTTACCTTGTTCTTCTGCGGTTGATGTAAATCCATTTTGAACAGTGTCCCATACTTCGTAACCTTGCGCCAAGAGATAGACCTCCATTCTTCCTTTCCAGAGTGCATAATTATTTTCATTGAATAGAGGTACACCATTCTTGGTATGCTCCATGACCTCCTTCCATCTGTTAAACTGTTATTGAAGGAACCAAGCTCTGATACCAATTGTTGGAAATACTGAGAGGGGGGGGTGAATCAGTATTCCTTTCAATTAGTGCATTAGTTAATATTCAATTATTATCAGTGTTTGTATAATGATAGCAGTAAACAAGAGGAACAAAAATGCACACAGTTTTTAAGGTGGAAACCCACTCCGGGAAAAAAACCACCTAATGCTTTTCTAATAATTCTTTATTATTCAACTCCAATTCAAAATAAAGCTCCAACTTCCTAGAATCTAGAAAATCATTCTTCTCCATCTCCCACCGGATGGATGCTCCAATGCCGGAGATTCTTCAGTAGTCAACTAAATGGATGCCCCAACACCCAATGATCTACAACTCACCCTAGCACCACCCTACCACCCTATAGAAGAATAAAAGAAGAATGGACTCCCGTACTAGGGAAAATGGTCCACTTTACAATGATATAGAATGATGTAGAAGAATAAGACATACTAGACCATAACCCCAAATTTGAAAAAAACACCTAATGATGATCCTAGACCTCCCAACACTGCCTCTTCAACCCTTGGCAGCACATGATCTAGCTTTTTCTTGCCTTCTAGGAGCTCGATATTGAATCTAGTGTATCTCTATCATTTCAGATCCTCAATATCTGATTTTCGGTCCTGTAGTAGTCCTCTGAGTCATCTTTTCAATGCCACAGGTCTAACCCAATTTGGATTCTTGAAGAGAAATTTATACCCAATCTCTCACAATGCCCTAATTATGGATTGTTTCAGCAGAGCGCACTTGTACTGCGTGCCACGTGTCACTGTTTCTTCATTTTTTTCTGAAATTGATAGAGCGAAAAGTACAGACTGTGCACTATCTGTCACTATTTACAGAATTCCAATCTGATACATAGAGAGAGAGTTATGATGAATTTACCAAGGTCACTTCTTTGAGATGAATTTCAGGAGCTTGCAAGAACCTTGAATTACACAGATCATATCTCCAAAAATATTGTGCACCTTGATCTAAAATTTTTACTGCAGCTTCCTCAGGCTTTCGACTTTGCCTCATAAGAATTTCAACTTCTAAACCTTCGTAGAAAAAAATTTAGCACAAAAATTCCAAGATGACCTGTTTCAGATGGCCGAATCCCTTGCATAAGGAGGAAATGAAGATCATAATTTATATGAATGCTTAAGTTGAGAGGGGCTTCAACAAGTGAATGTGGGATGGATTTTAGGAGCATAAAAAATATTAATTATGACTTTTCAATGACCCATGCCCCAACCCCATGGGGTTTTAGTCCACTAACTGGGGGTACAAACTTCAAACATGAATATCTCCGTGAAGAATTACATGGCATGCCATATATTAACAAAAACATCTCGACAAGTAGAAACCATAAAAAGCATTATTGACCCATAATATATTAATTTGGTAGGTCAAAATTCCCATGGAATATTGGGTTAGCCCCTGGTGCTGCTTGGGTTGACATCAATGACAACCACTGATCAACACGAACTCCCTCTAATAAGATCCTCCTTGCATTTGCAACATTCTTCCTCCATGCTTCATGCTACGCAACACTTGCCTGATTGGGTTCAGGAATATCAGAGTCAATGAACTCCTTCAACCCATTATCCTCCAATACTGCCTCCATTCTGTCCTTCCATGCAATATAGTTCGAATTTCCCTCGAGTGCATATTCGAGTCTCAAGCTAGTGAAAGACATCCTGGTCAACTGCTAGCTCCAAAGAATGTATCTGCAAATTTGAATACTGTTCAACACAAACTCAATTTATTCTCCACTATTTTGATTCATGGTGCTCTGATACCATGTATAAATTGAACCATTGGATTCAATCCGGTCATGCAATGTACTAAAACAAGATACTAAATCCTTCTACAATATTTGCTGAATATAAAACACGATCTCTTAATCACATGCAAGTAAGAGAAAGAAGTAAATCAATCGCACAACACAATATTTCCCTGGGGAAATAAAATTCTCAAAACTCCTCTATCTCTATTGTATAATAATCCAAGGAATCATGAAGCAATACAATGCATTCTTGCTCAGAAGAATCTCATCCACTCTACCAATCGTCTCGCACTGATCTAGGAAAAATTGGACAAACACATAGAAAATTTCCTGCCTTCCTTCAACATGCCTTGATAATGCAATTCCTAGGCAAATAAATCCCTATTAAATAGGAATTACAACCTTCCTTAACTACACAATCCATCATGGACATCTTGTGGCTTTATAATTGCACTTAGGAAGTTTGTTACTAATACAACTAATAGTTATATTCCCTTTAACCTTTTTCTCAATTGAGTCTTCATGAGAATTGACATGCATGCAACTATTAATAGAAAATCATCAGTTATCTGATTGATCACTACTTGTGAATTAAATCTAATTTAATTCATTGGACCTCTCACTAGCTCATCACGCAATTACAACTAGTTAAACTGATTTTAACTCTATTAATTTTAGTTAACTAATTACACTGACACCACACTAGTGATGATTCACTGAAACTGGACACCCAAAATAATAGAATCACTCTACATGCCTCACCTTTGACCCTCAACTCGAAATTCTTGAGCTAACTTAGTCTTTCTGACTTCATTAACAGATACAAGTTGTTATGAGATAAGATTACTATTTGTTGTCCAATTTATTTAAAGGAAAAATAAATTAGACACACATTTTCTTGTGGATTTTCAACACAATAGTGGAACATGGCCTATTGCTTGGGTGATTTGGCCTAATTGTGGCATCCAAGGTTAGTTATATTTTGGTCTTCAACAATGGGGTAGGGTGTTTTCAATGTTTTCCGTTATGTGCTCCTGTTCTTTTTTTCATCTTAGCTATGTTGACTCTCTTGGAGTATTTGTGCTTCAAGTCTGACTAGGATTTAAACCTTATTTTTCCTTTAGAAGTATAATGTGTGTTGGTTATTTTTGGATAGACCCCTCTCAGCCAGACACCATGCAGTATCAGTGCATCAGGAGCAAGAGAGGAGGGGGGGTGGTTGAGGGCCCTAAGGTCGCAATAGTGCCTAACAACAAGCTTGAGAGGATTTTGAGTAATTCCAATCAATAATTCCCAATGACATTCAAAATGAGATTCAAATTCTTGAAAACATGGAAGCTAGAGATAGACATGCACTTTCAAACTCAAAGTTACGAGAGGAATTTGGGTAGAGGATTTTAAACCCTAGTCATACTAAAGGCCAGAAAAAATAGTATCTACAAGTTGTGTTCTTATATTTGAAGATGAAAATGTTGATTGGAATAATCATGATGGAAATACAAGTTGATAAATATAATATATTTTTGAGCCTTGTGGATGTGAAAAGGGAGCAAATAAATATGAGGTTCCACATGGAAAAGTTGGACAATCATCTCACTTAGATTGGATTCCATGTCCCATGCATAGCCACTTCATTGGCACCGCCAAGATCTAGTGCAACAGAATTGACACCAATTACCTCTTCCAACTCGTAGCTGATTGATGTTTGCTATTAGTTTCTTATGGTTTGATGCTTTCATAAATACTTTAGTTATGTTTCAGATGCTACGTTTTCTGTAATTATGAACATGTTATTGTATTGGAATACAATAAAAAGTACCTGGTTTCGATGAATGACAGTGTATGACTAAACAATGTACTCAATTTTTGGTCTATGTGAGGTAATACAATTTAGCTCTCAAAAAAATAAAAAAAAATGGATTCATTAATTTTTTTTATTTGAACATGTCATATAAACATGAATTATGGTTTTTGGAATGTGTGGTATTAGTAAGTCATGGTATTGGCACATGGTATTATAACAAAACATATTTATTTGGTAATAAGTTCCATAGTAAAGTGGAAGTGAATCTCTATGGTTAAGAATCTTGTTATATGTTTTTTCTAAATGTATATAGGCTTGACTCATATATTAATTCTTTTTATATTATAATAATAATAATAATAACAACAACAATAAAGTTATAATTTTATTAATTTTATGACTTTTTTTATTTTATTTTGGCAATGTGAGATGTATTATGAGGTGTTTTTTTTATGCCTATCTTTGTTTTTCATCTATTTAATTTATATGGTTACCCTAATTTAAAATAAATTAAAGTTAAGTTTCTTATGTATAAGAAGAAGATAAATAACATGGAAGCCAAAAAGACTTCCTAAAATAGCTAAAACCCTAACTCTAATATCAAAAATCAAAATATCCTGGTTTTGATTAATTTTAAGAAGAAAATGAACATTTATAAGATAAAAACAAATTGACATGATTAATGAAACTTCATGTTGGTCAAGTTACAAAACACCATAGGATCATGAAGTTTGCCACATTTGCTAAGAGGGTTGAAGATGAAAAGAAATTTCTTTTATATTGTCCGTATTATACTCACATTTGATCTCATTTTCAAAATATTTGTCATACTATCAATCTTCTCAAATTTAGAAATCAACAAAACTATAATAATTCTGAAATACTTCTTTTAATAATTTTTTTGTTTTTAAATAAAAATAAAATATTAAATATTTCCTTTAAAATATCTACTTTAACGTCTAATATATGACATCAATTTTAATAAACTTTAATCATAGTCTCTCTCGCATACATTCATATATATATAATTAAAACAAATAATACTTAAATAAACATAATCGTTGACCATAGTAATGACTCCCTGTTCCCCCATTGTTCTGCCATTTTCACCAATGGCCATTGGTGCACACATGTACATAATGTTGCCTGAGTCATTCTTGACCTATAGGTTTTTGTTGCTCTCCTAGTTGCCTCATTAATGGAGGATTCATCTTGAACATTCATGAAGTGTCTGACAAGTACTTTTAGGTTTCTGGTTCTGGTTGTCTTCCCAAGTTGGTTTATGGGAGGATTCATCTCGAAAATTCGTGAAGACTTGAGAAGTGTACGTTTCATGAAAGGACGCAGTATGATATCTTTAAGTCAACTCCAATCTATGATAATTCAGTGCCACATCCCAATAGTGGGATTTAGTTCGATATTTATACACATTAACTGATTTTGTCAATGCAGCAATCACATCACTGTGGTGAAGATATTTTTCATGGGTCATGCAGCATTTATGGAAAGCGTTACTCTTGGTAACACTATATATCATAATCTTGCTGACTTGTGTGTTGGGTTCGTGTGCAGCACATGATGGTGAAGTTGAAAGTACTCTGAGTGGAACATGAACATGCCACTCATGACCATTAATAAGTTCTTGAATTGAAAGTGAAATAATTATTGGATCTTGAATGTGGAATTTACCTAGGAAGGGAAGTATTCATACATAGCCTTCACACCAAGAAATAAGAAATAAGAGAAGTTTGTCTTAGAAGTAGACAGAGGTTCATTGTGTTTTTAGTTTCAGGGTTTAAACAAAGATATGTCGATGGTTTGGAATTCAGCAGCCCTTGTGGCAATTTTTCTCACTTTGGTTTTCTTGTTTTATGAGAAGAGGAGAGGTTTGGGAAGGTTAGTCCCACCGGGTACCTTCGGGTGGCCTTTAATTGGGGAGACATTGGAATTTCTAAGGTGTCAAAGGAATGGCAACCCCCATGAATTTTTTCAGAGCCGAACAAAAAAATATGGAAATGTGTTTTCCACTTCTCTCCTTGGCCACCCTACTGTGGTACTTTGTGGACCCGAGGGAAACCGCTTCTTGTTCTCCAATGAGAACAAACTGGTCGTAAAATCATGGCCCAACTCGATTCGAAAGCTCTTCGGAAATTCAATAAATACCACCATTGGAGAGGATTCGAGAAGGGTTAGGAGATTGCTGATGAATTTTCTGAGGGCCGAGGCACTTCAGAAATTTGTGGGCAGAATCGATTCAATGGCCCAACGTCACCTGGCCGAGCACTGGATCGGTAGAAGTGAGGTCACAGTTTTTCCTCTCATGAAACGCTATACTTTCGCTGTGGCCTGCGATTTGTTGGCCAGCATAGATAATTATGACGACCAAGCCAGGCTTTTGCAGCATTTCAAGGTTTTTGTGAAAGGAGTAACGCAGATTTCTGTAGATCTGCCTGGTACCCGTTACAATGAAGCGAAGCGAGCAGCGGATTTGATTCGGCAACAACTGGCGAGCATCATTCATGGGAGAAGAATTGCGTTGCAGGAGGGGAAGGCTTCTCCGGATCAAGATCTGTTGTCATTCCTGCTTTCTAATGTTGACGAGCACGGTGAGTTTCTGAGAAACGAGGAGATTAAGGATAATATACTTCTGCTCTTGCATGCAGGCCATGACACCACCAGCTCTACCTTGTCACTGCTGCTCAAGTTTCTGGCGGAGAACCCTCGTTGTTACGACAATGTGCTCAGAGGTAACGTGGGTGTTACTAGGGTTTTGGTTGTTTCTTTGCAAGTTTTTAATTTTAGCGTTGTGTGAGTATTTATGACAACCTTGTAACGTAACATAATTATTTTAACAACCTTGCAAATGGTCTTTTTTTTGTTTTTTAAATAATGTTAGTGGCACAGTAAGCGTATGCATTATGAAAGAAAGCAGTAAACACATAACATATGTAGATATGTAAGAGATCATCTATGTAAGAGATGTAAGAGATCATCTGCATAAAATCAAATATAAAGGAGTCGTTTAAGGAGTTGATTTTAGTGCGAATTTTTTTAGGTTTTTTTTTTAATTTTTCTGTTTATTTATTTTTTTAATCTCGTAAATTTGGTAGTTTGATAGGTAATCTCTACACAATGGAAGTGTCTTTGAAATTTTTCAAGTTGTTGAATCTATGTATACACTCAAAAAACAGTTTAAATAATACAAATCAAGATTTCACCTCGAATTTTAAATAAAAAGAAAAAATAGTTTAAATGAAAATAGATCTAAATTGTCTATTAAATAATATATATATTAATTGAATATATAAAAAATAAAAAATATTTTAAATATAAAATAGATATAGACAATATTTTAATAATTATAACTTAAAGTTTATATATAAAAAAATTAATTTATAAAATTATTTCAGTTAAAATTGTAAAATATAATAAAATGATTTAATAAAATACTTTAGTAAATTATTTAATAAATATAAAAATTAATTTGAAAATACAAAATATATAGTGTAATTACTTCATTAATATATATATATATATATATATATTCCTTAAGATGACTTGTATTTTTCATTACAAAGAGTTTTATGACTTGTATTTTTCATTACACAGAGTTTTATTAGATTATTGGAAGATGTATTGTTTTTGTTTTATTTTTATTTTTATTTTTATTTTTATTTTTATTTTTATATAAAAGTGTGTGTTTTTAAATATAATAAAATATTTTAAGTAATATTTTTTATTTTAATATTTGGAATGTGTTTTTTAATATAATATGATTTAATTTTTAAAAAATAAAATTTTAAAATAAAAAGAATATATATATTTTTAAAAATAATTTAATTAATCACTAACTTTCATAATATTGATTAAAAGAAAATTATATTTAAATATTAACGAAGTGATCAACTCTATTATTGATAATTAGATTTATGTTTTTGTGTTGTTTAGTAATAAGAAAAAATGAACATTCCTAAGATAAAAACTAATTCTCTTGAGCTTCGGAGTGGGACGGGCTGTGATCTATTCTCATTGTCCAATAATAAGAAAAAAACTGAACATCTCTAAGATAAGAACTAATTCCCATGAGCTTAGGAGTGAGAGAGGCTATGGTCTATTCCCAAGACCCGTTGGAACAATAGAATCTGCCAGATTTGTGATTCTAAGTAGGATGAAGATGAAAAGCACTTCCTATTAGAGTGGCTGACTCTTACTCACATCCACCCTCAAATCCCTACCATTTGTCACACTTCCAATCTTCTTGAGCTATTAAGCTAACCCACCTATAGCGATCTTGGCTAATTTATTTCCCCTCCCAAAACCCCTTGGAACGATAGAATCTGTCACATTTATGATTCTAAGTAGGTGGAAGATGAAAAGCACTTCTTTTTAGAGTGGCCGCACTCTTACTCACATCCACCCTCAATTCCCTATGATTTGTCACACTTCCAATCTTCTTGACCTATTAAGCCAACACACCTATAGTGATCTTGGCTCATTTGTTTCCTTTCTCTTTGACCATTTAAACAAGATTTTGAAGAATCAAACTTACATTCCTTCTCCTCTCTTAAGTTCCAATAGATCGCATTTGTACTACCGTAACCATCATCATCAATATAATATTTATAATTATACATGAATATGACATTATATATATATATATATATATATATATATATCTATATATATATATATATATATATATATAAAATTTTGAAATGTATGTATATATGTGATTATGCATTTAACATTTGAAGAATCAAACTTAGATTCTTTCTCCTCTCTTAAGGTGCCATAAATAGCATTGATACTTACAGTAACCATCATCATCAATATAATATTTATAAATATACATGAATATGACATTATATATATATATAATTTTGAGATGCATGTATATATGTCATTATGAATTTAACATTTTTCTATGTTTGGTTAGATTACATCTTCATCATGGAGAATTAAACACCATTTATCCAAACAAAATACCTAAACATCATCTATCTAAGATTGAATAATACATATTTTTTATATAAAACATTTTCCTACATTAAAAATTTTATTACCTAAAAATAATATGTATTTTATATACAAATATTTTTGTTTTGTAAAAATGTAGGAAACATTTTTATAAAATATTAAAAGAAAATTTTATTTTATTTTTGTTTATTAAATTGTTTGTGTTTTTCTGAGATTACAACCAATTTAATTTTGAATTAACATATAAATATTATATTTTATTAAAATTAATATATATTTTTTAAAATAAAAAATAAATTATATATTATAATATTTTTTTATTATAAATATATATATTTTTTAATAAATAAAAATCATTAAAATTATTATTGTTATTATAATAATCTCAATTTAATATAAATTCCAACCACACTTATCTATTTAAGTCATCCAAATATTTCAAGTTATTTCGTTTCCTCAAAAGAGCTACTGAAGAAAGAGACTTGCATTAAAGATGTTGAATTTTGAATTGGAAGTATATAGCGACTATATATCATTTGGAAAGTTTTTAATATGTTTTATGGGCTTTTATTAATTAACGAAATTTAATAAAGAGATTTTTATAATGAAATGATTTATAAAGAGAAAAATATAAAGATAATTTCATAATTATAAATTAATGTAGATTGAATTGAGGCTTTTGTGATTTATAGGAATTTAAAAAAAAAAAAAAAGGTTAAAATCACATGAGAATGAACTTCGTCTATTTGTTTTGAATGAGCAAGTGTGATTTATCTTCAGGACTAAATGAGAGATCAGATCTAAATATTAAGCTTAAACAGATGTAGAGAGGTCCCAAACTAACTATTTGGAATAACTGCTAGTTTGACTCGGTCAAAAAAAATTAGCTAAATTTTATAATTCAAATATTAGAAATAATTTTAATAAATAGTTTTAATTTGTTAAAGGTTTAAGTCTAAATAATAAATAATTATAATACATTTTTAATACTAAATTAAAAAAAAAAAAAAAAAAGATGATATAAACTAGATGAAAAAAGGACCCAAACTAGCCAATTGGAATAATGGCTAGTTTGACTTAGTCGAAATAAATCAGCTAAATTATATATTTAATATTTTAAATTTCATTTTGTTTAAAAAATTAAATATAATAATTAATTTTATTACATAATAAATTATTATTTTTAAATTTTATTTAAAGTTTTATATAATATATATTAAATAATATATATATATATATATATATATATATATATTCCTAAAAAACCTAAAAATAAACCACTCAAATCAACAACTAGGAATAAAGGGCAGGGATACGACACTTGCTAATATTCCAGCCATCATCTCTATTGAGATTAACTGGGCTTTTTTCAATCTCTAAAGCCTCCTTTTATGTAGCCTCTTCTTTTTTTTAAATTTAGTATTAAAAATCTATTATAATTATTTATTATTTAGACTTAAACCTTTAACAGATTAAAATTTAAAAATAATAATAATTTATTAAAATAATTTTTAATAGTTAAATCTTTCCTAAAATGCAAAATTTAAGAATACTAAATACAAAATTTGGTTGATTTTTTCTAACCAAGTCAAACTAACCGTTATTCCGAACAACTTGTTTGAGACCTCTATACGTCTATTTAAGATTAATGTTTACATATGATCTCTCATCTAGTCTTGAAGATGAACCGCACTTGCTAGTTCGAAACACGTCCACAAAGTTCATTCTCATGTGATTTTAACCAATTTTTTTTATAAAATAATATATTTATATAAATTAGTTGAATGTTAAATGTTGATAAATTCTCAATTTGTAAATAAACTTTCTTACGATATTATGAGTCAATACCATGGCTTATCAATACCACATATGATATATTTTTATAAAATATATGCCTTTTATATATAACGATTTTTTTCTTTCATATATAAATATTTTTATTTGGTGAGTGTAAGATATAGGATATAAATCACTTCCTCTTAGAGCGCCCCACGTACAACCACATTAGAGCTCAATTTCATAATCTTTATTGCAATACTGACCTTCCTAGCATTTTAAGATGTCAAAATTATAGTGAGCTCGGGAGGCTTCTCTCCAAGCTTTTTGAGCATATGAATAAAATCTTAAATCAAACTAAATAATTCGTTTCTTTAGGTCCGATGTTAACCATCATCATCATCATCATAAACTATTAAGAGAACATTTTAGTTTATTTTAGTTTGTTAAGTTTTTGTGTTTTTTTAGAGATTACAACAAGTTTGATTTTGGGTTGACAAAGTGAGACCCTAAAACATCTAAGCCATAAAAATCACTCTATCAAACATAACCAGATTTTTATTCACAAACCAATAACCTTTATAATGACTTTACATTACAAAATAACTTAACAATAAACTCATCACACTTTATTCTATATATATATATATATATATTCAAAATAAAAAATAATTTATATATTATAATAATATTTTATTAAAAATATATATTTTAATAAATAAAAATCATAAAAATTATTATTATTATTTTTAATCTCAATTTAATATAAATCCCAACCACACTTATCTATTTACATCATCCAAATATTTCAAAGTTATTTCGTTTCCTCAAAAAAGCTAGTGAAGAAAGAGACTTGCAGTAAAGATGTTGAATTTTGAATTGGAAGTATATAGCGACTATATATCATTAAAAACAGGTAAAATAGGTAAACTAATATATATGAAGTGGAAAATTTGTAATTATTCATTTACTTGTCTTTATTAATTAATAAAATTTATTAAAAATATTTTCAAATAAGAAAAAAAATCATAATTATAAATTAATATATTTATATAAATTAATTGAATGATAAATATGAATAAACATTAATTCATAATAAATATGATTTTTTTTTTTAAATATATATTATATTATTTTATAAAAGAGTTATTATTATTATTATAAGTTAAACATATATACATTTTAAAAAATATGTATAAAAAATTTTAATCTTGAGATTGATCTCTACTTCAACATGCATGTTTTTAATTTTAAATAATTTTTGTGATAATATTATGGGTCAATATGGTGATTTATCAATACAACATGAAAACAGAATTATAACTCATTTCATATGACATTTTTCTTAATTAATAAATTTAATTAAAAGGATAAAATACCAATAACTCTTTTGAAGATAAACCTCAACCATACTAAGAATATTTAAAAATATATTTATTTGAGCTTAAATACTTACCATCCACCTAATAATTATTGATAATTGAATTAAAAATATAAAAAATCTATTTCAAAATAAACATACCTATCAACCTAACTAGTACAACCACATTAAAAATATTAATGTGAGTGAGATAACTAAAGGCTTCATTTGTATTTAACATTGATAAATATATAACAAAAAAACTATTGTAACAAAAATATTATTATTAACTTTGATTTTACTTAATTCTTAAGAATCCAAGGTCTTGATAAAATACATAAGTGTTGATAAGTTTCTATCCTTTACAACCAAGATATCAAGCATTTTTTCTAAAATTAAGTATGCTTTGAAAATCCCTAAAACAATTGGTTAGTTCTGGTACATCAAATTTTTTAAAATTATTAATGGCCAATGCAACCCAACAAACTCTCTAACACACTACAACTTTTAATAAATATTTATACGAAACATATGCTAATTACAAAAAATACATTAATTACTTATTCAAATTTATTATAAAACTTAATTAACTTCCTACTATTTAACACCTCACCTCATTTTAAACTCTTCCCAATACCTTTAAGCGGTAATAAACAATTAAAAAAAAACAAAACTCTAAAAATACAAACCATTAAAATATATAAATATAAAAATTAAGTACAAACATATATTTTCAATATCCAAAAAAAATACACATAATTATGTAAACTAATTCTTACACATCTCCCTCCATAAAAATGTATTTATTAATTATGACATTTAATTTACTTGTATGAAACATATTTACATTATAAGAAAATATACATAATTATGTATACTACTTCTTACACATCTCCCTCCATAAAATATGTGTTTATTAATTGTGTCATTTAATTTACTTCTATGAAACATAGTTTCATTAATCAGCTTTCATTTAGTACATCTTTAATCTATAATCTAATTAGTACAATGTTAAAAAATATTATTAATTATTTTTTATTTACTTAATATTATTAATTTATTTTTTATTTGCTTATTTATTTATTTATATAATAATATTTTTTATTCATAAACGTATTATTTATGATCATTCCAATATATCATTTACTTATATTTATCTTGTTATATATTTTTTATTATATTAATTATTATAATTTCATAATTACTCAAATCTAATAAATCTCAAAATAATATATTTCATAAATAATCATATCATTATATACAATATACAAAGTAACCATCAGTTTATTGTTAATACAATATATATTTCATGAATAATCATATCAATATATACAATATACAAAGTAACCGTCAGTTTATTATTAATACAATAGCATAATAAATTTTAAATAATTTTAAGGTCTTCATTCCAAAATAAAAATATATAAAATATCATTAACCATGAGAACGTATATATGTAAACTCCTCATATTATTATGTTTTGTTGTGAATGACTTACGTAGAACCACTTGCTCCTCATTCGTAACTTCCAACTTCATGCCAAAGAAATAGACATATTCCTTTTAACTTGTGTTTTCCCATTGTCATTCATTGAACAATCAAAGACGGGGATTTGTTTCTATGAACTTAGTTTCGATTTTGGGTTTAGTTAGGGTTTTAAATTTCGTAATTTTTATGTTTCTTTTTCCTCTGGCTCTATGATAGCTTTTTCTCATAGTAGTAAAGTATGAGTGTTCTGACACATAGTGGTAGCTTAATCGACTCAAAGAATGGTGGAGGGTCACACTTGGGTATGGAATTTCATGAGAGATACCTAGCTTAGGTGTAAAATGGCAAGATGGTTTAAAGTAGAATATATTCATAAATCCCTTCATAACCCTATATTTGTTATCCCTCCAAAATTCTTAGAGGACCTGGTAAAAGAATGTAAGACCATGCATTCATCTACAAGTTTATTGGGGTTGGCTTATAGAAAGGGAATTTGAACGATGGATACTGTAAAAATGGCAATCCAAGGGAGAAGTCGACTTCAAACTTGGTCCCAAAGGTTTCTTCACAACCATCTTATCTAATCTGGAAGACAAAGAATGGGTTTTTGAAGGAAGACCCTACTTCTACAACAATATTCGCTTATATATTTGTCACTGGGAAGAATGTTTCAACTTGAAAAAAAGAGGTATTTTTGTGTGCTCCGGTATGGGTAAGGTTGTATAGATTTTTGGCTCCCACAAATTCTAGAGGGTATTGGGAATGTTCTAGGTCATTTTGTCAAGGTTTCAAAAGTGACTCGGAGAGGGAAAAAATTATCATATGCTCACCTTTGCGTGTACATGAATATTTCTCAACCCTTGCCTGAATCCATCGATCTTGATTATCTGGGTGAAATATGGTCACAACCACTGGATTATGAACATGTCCCTTTTCCTTGTAGTCTTTTCCATGAACACAATTATCTCCTTCACGATTGTCCTAGTAGGAGAATGATGAGGAGAGTGTTGGTTCCACGGGGAATGAGGATTTTATCAAAGTATCTTCATGACAATGACACTACAGAGGTAAAACCACATTGACACCAACTAAATTGGAGGAGCACAATGTATTTCAACCCCATGAGTCTATGGAGGAAGACCGGATTAAAGATGTGCTTAATAATGTTCCTATGATAGAACAATTACTAGATTGAGACCTAGGAAGCAACCTTAGAAGAGAAAATTCTCGGACGATGATACAAAATGGAACTCCTTTGATTATTTCTTTGAACTGCCAGGCATTGAGGAGGTGGTGCAACTCTCCAAGCAACCCTCTGAATCTCTTAACAAAAAAAAAAGCACATTGGTGGGCATTCTGACAGACTCGGCCATAAGAGATTTAACATGGTTAAATCAAGAAAAAGGGAGGGGTATGCTAAGGCGTACTAACATTGACCTAGGTACATTCAAGTCAAATTAAATAAGACTATTGAACATTTTAGCAATGTTTTAACTGCACTTTTTAAGGATGTTAATTTTCATATGCATCTACACATTGCTATTGTTCTTTTTTGTTTTTTTTCTTTCTTTCTCCCTTGAATGTTTTATCCACATTTATCCACATTTTTAGCTTCTTACTTTTGACCTTTCTCTTTGCTCATAGCTCTTGTGGTTGAGTGCTCATCATTACTCTACAGGAAAAAAATTTACCATTCTTAATATTTGTTTTTAATTTCTTTTATATTCCAACACCATTTTTCCATTACGAATTTATTCAGTTCATGTTTGGAATGCAAGATCCAACTCTTCTTAAAGCAGTTAGGCTTCCTCCTTCAACACAAACACAATTACATGTTTCATTCTCCTTTCACATCAAACATGCACCAAACTCTTCACAAGTCCACAACAATTGCAAATAGTAGATGCCATTGGATTTTATACTAATTGTTGGCTTTAACATCCTAAAAGATGTATACACATACAAATAGACATGAAAAATAAGATAGCAAGAAACATAAGGATCAATAAATTCCAAAGGGGAAATTCATTAAATTATGTCATTCCTTTAAGTTACATTTAGTGTATTCTTGGCCTTTTATATAAGGATAGGCAATCATAAAAGTTTAGTTCAATTTAGTTATTCAGTTTTAATCAAAACTGTACATTCACAAGAAAGAGTTGCTCCAACAATTAAAAAAACAAATAATTTAATACCAAAGAAAAATTTGAAGTTCCAAACTTGCTAAAATGCTATAGATATTAAGCATAATGGAGTAAGTCAATCATTGGTTTAAAGGGTTTCCATCTTTTCAGTTGCATGATAATAAAATGATATTCAATAAATAAGATGAAAAAAGATTAAAAAAACTATCATTATTTGAACTGACACTGCACAGTTCTTGTACTAGTCATTAAAAACCACCCAAAAAAAAAAAAAAAAACTTCCAAAATGTCTCACGAAAGACAACTAGTCACTATAATACCAACTAGGAATCTTGCCAGTGATTACATGCAACTAGTCACTATAATACCCACTAGGAATCTTGCCCGTGATTACATGCAACCCTACATGATCGCATACATACTGTCACAATGGACAAGGCTGTCTCTTTCATCTAGTTAATGGATGTTACAGCCATTTATAGAATGTGAAGAACGAGCTTCAAACCTGTGCACCGAACAGGTCTCTGGCAAGGCATTATTTTCCAAGCCTTTTGGATGGCAAATCTGAAGTGTTGGCATTGATGGTGACTCCTTTCCATTCCAGCAACTTTATTTGTACAATCTACTTTTTCATATTAATTGGCAATCCGAGATCAAAAGAATCAGTGAATTCCTTAACTAAATTAGTCATTTTAATGGGCTTTACGGAATTCGCCTGTAGGCTTTGCACGATGGCATTCTAATGTCACTTGAGTGGAGGTATGAAATTCATATAAAATAATAAGAAACAGGCTGACCCACGTGCATGAAGTGCAAAGGGTTCTGCACAGTGTTCATTGTTGTAAAGGGTTCTGCACAATGTTCATTACCACAGTAATATCGATTCATTAATGGGCGTGGCAGTATATGTTATTAATTTGATTTAACCAAATATCTTATCAAACAGATGGTATATACTACTTTGCTTATTAACCAAAACATGATCAGACAAATGACATATACTACCCTGCCCATTAATGAACCCATAATTCCACATATATTGTTCCAGCAATCTGCCATGTGTGTCTAATCATGTTTACATCTTCATGATAATATTTCTGTCGGAATCCACCTTATTTTATTTTACTATAAAGTACTCTCTGTTTGAACACATGTTTCTCTACAAATCCACACATTTATTGGTTAACCTAATTAACAACTTTGATCTTCAAACAAACTTATCAGAGTGAATATTCTTACTGGTGTTGGCGTTATTGTGGTTGAACTTTCCATATAAATCTTATGAGCAATTTCTTTTCGTACCTATCGCTTACCGAATGCAGAACAGTTCGCGAACAAAGTGCAGCTGGTTTGTTAGCCATCATATGCCTGAATAAAGGAGTTTAGCTTACCGGCCTGGTCGGTACTGCAGTCTGATTCTTTCAAACCCCTATGTGACTGGTAGTAACTTTTGTTTGCAGTGTTGGTAGTATTTCCAACGATAAGTTGGCAACGAAGGCTTAGCTATCGAAGAAGTTTGGCATTGAATTGAGGTTTAGATGAAGTTCATGTTTAAACAGGCAGAAATTGATTTTAGTGAGTGAAAAAAACCGGGGTGTATACCTAAATTCAAATTAAAAAATGTTGAGCATGAACATACTTTTCTCGTTTGCTCAAACAGGGTGAGCATGAACACATTTTTCTCATTTGCATTGACTAGTTTATAATATAGATGTAGTAATTTAATTTTCACTAAGAAGATTTACTCAAATATATTACGACTAATGATGCAGAATAAGCGTATCCACAGGAAGGGTAGATGACTATGAATGGCCCTGGCTTTATGCGGTAGGTTACCGGGACAAACAAATAAAAGATTTGGTGAACTTAGGTTTGCTAAATTTAGGTTGGTTAGGTTAATTTGGTATAAATAAAAAATAGTTTTTTTAAAGCTTAGGAGTATTTTTCATTTTCTTTTTTACTTTATCTTCATCAACATGTCCAGATACATCATCTTGATCGGAAAGGGAATTGAACCGATAATAAATGCTATAATAGTCAGTCTCGTCAGATTTTAACCAAGACCGCAGAGACTAAATAAATAAAAAATTATCTAAAAGTTTAGTGGTAGTAGTGTTTTTTGTTGTAAGTTTGGTATTGTCTCTCTATTCATTCATTAATTAAACAAAACAGCATGTTACATCATCATATTCAATGCTTGGTAGCCTCAACCAGCACTTAAGAAATAATGTCTATTGGGCACATTAGTGGTAGTAGTGTTATGTGAAATGAGGTGTGGTATTTTGGCTACTGGGTTATGGTATTCTAACAAAACTTCTTTAGTTATAATTTAGTTAATTTTGCTATGGATTTTACAAAGTTTTTAATTTAGTTGATACTATCATAGATGGATGCTTATTGCCATTTACTAGTTATTTAATTTATATGACTACTCTATTATATTTGCAAAATAAAATTTCTTAAAATATTTATACAAATTAGCCCATATTTGTATATAAATTCTAATCCAAAATATTTGTGGAAGGTTTCTTATTTCAATTTAAGGTGGATGAGGATTTGTTGGTTTTTTTTTTTATGTTTTTAATTGACAACCTATATTGATGCTCAAGGAATGTGCTCATCATATGCTTAGTCTGAATGCTTATTAAGAGTTGTAGTGTGTAGTGTGTTACCAATTTGTTAGGTTGCATTGACTTTTAATAAATTTAAAAAATTAGATTTGTGTCAAGTGATTTTTAGCCAACCAATTTGTTAAATATTTGAGATTATTCCAATTCTAATAAGTTTCTCCATAATAAATTTCTCCATAATAAATTAGAAATAAAATTTAAATAAAGTTCATATTTAAAAAGACAAAAATTAATTTTAATAAGTAAAAAAAATCAGTATATACCTAAATGCAAATTAAAAAAAGGTTGAGCATGAACCTAGTGTTCTCGTTTGCTCAAACAGGGTGAGCATAAACACATTTATCTCATTTGAATTAACAGGTCTATAATATAGAAGTAGTAATTTAAGTTTCGTTAAGAATATTTACTCAAATATATTACCACTAATGATGCAGAATGGTAGGATGAGTCTGAATTGCCCTGGCTTTAAGTTGTGGTAGGTTATCTGGGACAAACAAATAAAAGATTTGCTAAACTTAGGTTTGCGAAATTTAGGTTGGGTAGGTTATTTTTGTATAAATGAAAAAAATTAAAATTTTTAGTAGTAGTGTTTTTTTTTTAAAAGTTTGGTAGTGTTTATTTATTTATTTAAACAAAACAATAGGTTATTAGATTCAATGATTGGTAAGCTCAATCTTTTCTTAGGAAACCATGTTTGTTGGTCACTTTAGTGGTAGTAGTGTTATATGAAATGAGTTATGGCTATTGGTTTATGGTATTTTAACAAAGTCTCTTTAGTTATAATTTAGTTAATTTTACTATGGATTTTGTAAAGTTTTTAATTTAGTTGATATTATCATAGATAGATGCTTATTGGCATTTACTGCCCATTTAATTTATATGACTACCCTATTATATTTGCAAAATAAACTTTCTTAAAAAATTTATGCAAATTAGTCCATATTTATATATAAATTTTAATCCAAAATATTTGGGGAAGGCTTCTTATTTCAATTTAAGGTGGATGAGAATATGTTGACTTTTTTTCTTAGTTGAGGGCCTAGGTTGATGGTCAAGAGAATATGCTCATCATATGCTTCCTTTGAATGCTTATCAAGGGTTGTAGTGTGTTACCCAGTTTGTTAAGTTTCATTTACTTTTAATAAGTTAAAAAAATAGATTTGTGCCAAGTGGCTTCAAGCCAACCAATTTGTTAGGGATTTGAGATTTTTCCAATTCTAATAAGTTTCTCCATAATAAGTTTCTAGAGATTTGAGATTATTCCAATTCTAATAAATTCTTTTATAATAAGTTACTCATTATTATTTATAACATTCATCCATACAAACAAATTTTATTTACTAAAATAATCCAATTTACAATAAGATGTATAATTCTTCTTTCAATACATGCTTTATGCCAATATTCTGTAAACATCGTACATCCCAGACAACAAGCTATGAAAGCTTATATTTTTATCATGTATATAGGTCGCTGTAAGAGAAAGTTGTTTCTTCGTTCGATTGATTATCGGATTATAAATTATAAGAAAAAGTTATTTTGTATCTGCAGAGCAGCTAGAGATTGCAGAAACAAAGCAGCCAGGAGCTCTTCTGGAGTGGGAGGATCTCCAAAGGATGAAGTATTCATGGAGAGCGGCACAGGAAGCGCTAAGGCTGTACCCTCCTGTTCAAGGAACTTTTCGTGAGGCTATCAAAGACTTCACTTATGGTGGATTCACAATACCTACAGGATGGAAGGTATGTCATTCATGAATAATTAAAAAAAATAGATAAACTATCAAGTTATGTTAATTAATTAATGGTAGATTTTGAAAATATTTAGTAAAAAGTTGTTTATATTTAATTATAAATTTTAAGAATATTTCAGTAAGAAGTTTAACTATTGATTTCTCTCTTATATAATCATCATAGGTTTTCAAAATATTTTCAAAATCTACAATGAGTTAGATTCAAAATATTTTCAAAATCTACTATGAATTAGATTCAAAATATTTTCAAAATCTACAATGAGTTAGATTCAACGGTTGTTATTATTGATATGTTCAGATTTATTGGAATGTGAACTCGACCCACAAAATATCTGAGTATTTCAACGATCCGGAGAATTTTGATCCATCCAGATTCGAAGGAGCTGGACCTCGTCCCTACACATTTGTTCCATTTGGAGGTGGGCGACGAATGTGCCCTGGCATAGACTTTGCCCGAATGGAAATACTTATTTTTCTACATAACGTTGTGAAGAATTTCCAGTGGGATCTCCTCGATCCAAACGAGAAGGTGGTATTCGATCCGATTCCTTCCCCTGTCAGTGGACTGCCCGTTAAACTTCTTCCACACGAATAAACGTTCCGACTAGTCCAGTTATTTCAGTCCTAGATTATCAGAAACAATTTTCGAAATGAAGGGTTCTCAAGGTTTCTGGTTTATTTCAATATACTACTCTCAATAACAATATACTACTCTCAATAAAAATGCTGGGTGAGCAGGCTTGGCGCCTGTTCCCCTGCGTTCTGAACATCTTTATTTTATTAGTATGGTGTTGGATTTAAACCATACAAAACAACTACTGAAAATCTCTTAGCAGGTAATCTCGTCCCGTTTCTTATCGTTTCCAATTTTACATAAAATACTGTAATATATTTTATTTAAATAAATAATAAATATCTTCTATTGATAATGATATTTTTAAGATTATGAAGTGTGTATAAATTAGTTAGTTTATGTATGGTTTCATTTGTATAATTTCATTGATTCAAATATAGTGGAAAGAGTTGAGAATAGGTAGCGTAGAAAACATATACTATTCCATATAAAATGAAATAATTAATGAGGTAATTTAAAATGTTACTTATTAAATTTAAAATTAATATAAATTATAATAACACATTAAATTATTTTTTATTTATTTTTATAATATATGAAACTGAGCATAATATAAATAATCAATTTTTTTTAATATAATAAGGTAAATGGTCTAGATTTTTGACATAGAATTGTTAGTAAATCTCAGGGGCTACGATTTATCTTCCTCTTTCTAGTCCACGTTCCAACAAGAGGATTCAAATCTGGGTCTTTCCGGTTCCAACAATTTCACTAAAGTAAATGGTTTATATACTCAAATTTTGATATCAAATGTTACAATTCTTATGCAAAACTATTTAAAAATAAAATATTATCACTATTTTATATTCTAAATTATTAAAAAAATTTAACAAATATTTTTTACTTAATTCAATTCTTAATCAAATATTTTCATATTCCTATTCTTTATTATATATTAATTTTATTTTGAGTTTACTATTTTATATATTGTTAGCATTCTAATTGTTCTAATTGTTACAATATAATGCTTATTTAGTATAATAATATTATTCATATAAACAATATTTATAACATAGCTATCACGCCAAGGTTTGCACTTCTAGAGATTTGATCTCTCTCGATCCTTCGAGGTTAAGATGGATCTAAGTTGGTTACATAATATTATATAATATCTATATTTGTATTGATGTGTCTCTTTCTTATTCTCTCTCTTTATCTCACCCTGAAACATACACACTCTGTCTCCATATTTGTCTCTCTCTCTCTCTCTCTCCCTCTCCCTCTCCCTCTCCCTCTCTCTCTCTCTCTTCTCCTTCTCTCCCTCTCTCTCTCTCTCTTCCCCTTATTTCTCTCTCTCTTTCTTCCCTCTCACTCTCCTCTCTCCCTCACTACCTCTTCATCTCTCCCTGGTCACTCCCTCTCTCTATGCACCTTTCTCTATGAACCTTTCTCATTATATGTATTTCTTCTTCCTTCTCTCTCTCTCCCCATTCAGCTCCATCTCTCCCTCTCTCTCTCCTTCTCTCCCTTGAGTCCTCTCTCTCTTCCTTTCTCTCCTGCCTCCCTCTGTCTCCCCCCCAATCTCTCTCTCTCTTTTCCCTCCAACTCTATCACTATCTCCCTCCCTCTTCTTCTTTCTCTCCCATCCATCTATGTGTCTTTATCTCTCTCTCTCTCTCTTCCCCTTCTCTCCCTATCTCTCTCCACTCCTCTTCTTTTTCTTCCCTCCTCTCCTCTCTCCCCCACTATCTCTCCATATCTCCCTTGTGATGCCCTCTCTCTCCAACTCTATCTCTCTATATCTTTGTTCTTTCCCCCTCCAAATCTATCTCTCTCTCCATTCCTCTCTATTTCTCTCTCTCTCCCCCTCTCTCTCTACCCTCCTATGTCTATTCCTTCCTCTCTCTTCTCCCATCACATAATCTCTCTCTCTCTCTCTCTCTCTCTCTCTCTCTCTCTTTCTCTCCAGTTCTCTCACTATCTCCCTCCTGTAAAAATTATACAACAAGCATGTATATCATGGACTCAATCTAATCTAACAATGTGCTAAAGTTAAATACAGAATCACTTCTACAAATATTTTGCAGAATTAAAAAAAACACAATCGCCAATCACATGAAGCACAAAAGAATCAATCAAGCCACAACACAAATAACTTCCTGAGGAAAGCTTGCTGCTCAAAAACCCACTATATTCTATTGTATATTCATCATGGAATCATGAAACAATTACATACAACTCTTCTCACAAGAGCCCTCCTGTACTCATCTAATTGTTTCACACTGTCACACATAAAACTGACCAATACTTAGCCAATTTACTGCCTCCAGAAAACCTTCCTTACTTGTGCAATCCCTAATGAATGCTCTCCCTAAAGAATAGCAATTTTGGCCTCCTTGGCTGCACAAGTATCATGGGTACTCCAATGGTTTTTTGTTTGCATGGGTGTAACCCAATAATCCTACAACTGATAGTCAAATTCCCTTTCACCTAGATCTCAATTGTGTTTCCACTGGATCCGACATGCATGCAACTATTAATAGTAATTCCTTAGTTGCATGTGAGATCACTGATTGTGAATTAATTAATATTTAATTCACTTGATCGCTCACTAGTGTATCTAACAATTACAACTAGCAAAACTGAGTTAAAATGATTATAACCTGCATTAACTAATGCACCACTGCACTTTGAACTTTGTTACAACTAGAATTACTCTGCATGCCTCACCAACTACCTCTAACTCAAAATTCATGAGCTAACTGAGTTTATCACACTCATTTAACTACTACAAGTTATTTTGAGACTAGATTACATTTTATTGTCCATCTTAATTAAGGGATAACTAAAATAGACATGCACCAAATTTAGCCCTGTGAGCCCCACACTAGTGTAGGTGCTTAATGTACTAAGCGTGTGCTGAAATTTTCTTATTGAATTTCAAAACTCCCTCTCAACAAGAAAGGGATTATCCTTCACCTCGATCTTGCCTCTATGGTATTCGAATTTGCTCCTGGTGATCACCTCCATCAAAATATCTACATCCTGATCTTCTGTGGGAATGTACTGAAGCAAAATAATTCTTCTATGCACACAATCTCTGAGATGATGGTACCAGATATCTATGTGCTTCGACCTATCATGAAACATAGGATTAATCGAGAGTTTAATGCAACTCTAATTATCACAATGTATCACTGTCAGATCCATCTGAGAACCAAAAAAACCAACCAAGATCTTTATCATCCAGATAGCCTCACATGCAACTTGACCTGATTCCATGTACTTTGATTCCACTGAACTGAGTGCCAGATATCACTGCTTCCTGCTATACCAAGAAACTGTTGTCGATCATATGCTGAAGATCCCTCCTAATGTGCTCTTTCTGTCTGATGGAATGCCTACCCAATCTGCATCTGTGAAGCCTTGAAGCTTCACTCCCTCTGTCTGTCTATATCATAGACCATACTCTGATGTGCCCCTCAGGTATCTTAAGACATGCTTCCCCTCCTTCCAATAGAGCTTGGTAGGCTTAACCATAGCTGACTCAACTGGTTAACTTTAATATTCCCAAATGGGGAATGCAACAATACAAGACATAAAACTGGAAATAGCAGTGAATAGCATTACACCAAAATGTATAAAAAGCCATGGAGTCATTTTATTATGTAAATAAGCAGCAAATAAGTACAATACAACTCAAATAATCAGGGCAAGCAAGCCTCCCATGAATACATATGCCAAAAATGGAATGCTGCTACATTACAGAATGCTCATGAATAAGAACAACACAGTAATAGAAGGTACACTACTACTGATAATGTACAATAATATAGATATGCAAATATATGGCTCAAGAAGTGTCAGGAGTAAAGATCTAAGCTCCCAAACACAATTTCAAGACAACCCGGTAAGGATTTCCTGAAATATGAAAAAAGTGAAAAATGCCGGAATGCAGTCCTAGGACTGAATAACAGTTGCAACTCAAGAAATAGATGAAGATGGCTATAGATGATGCATATGATGAATGAATCTCATCCAAAGGATCCTTCATGTGAAAGGCTGATCCAATCACTGAAGATCTCACCCTCTAATCAAACACTGCAACCCCTCACTGCAAATACTCACTGAAATAACGCAGTCAAGGAGAGGTACTGCACTGTAGGTGATGGAAAATATGTTTGCCAAGAGCCAAGATGTGAAATCCACTCCAGAATCTTCCTCACTGATCTCCCAAACGAAATAAAGCTTCCTCCTCTAAAAAACTAGCTCTGGAAGTGGTGTTATCAACCCTCCACTGAAACACCCTACAACACATCCCATCTCTAAAAAGAAATTGCATTGTAGCTAAAGGAGGTAGCTTGGCCTCAAGCCTGGATATGGAGAAATGAATTGCAAGCTCCCTCAAGAGGTCTCTCAAGAAAGGAGATGGAATTCCTAAATAGGAATACCTTGTGAAAAGAAACACAGCAATCTCAACTAAATAGCTGAAGAATGCACAATAGTCATGCATACCACAAATCTAATAATCAATAACATGTCTTTCTATGGCTTCCTTGCCCTCCTTATAAAAAAGTGTGAGACTTCTTACCTTAGGTCCCACACATTAGGGTTTCCTCCACCAAGGAATCTTCCTCCCACTATCATTGTGTTGTCTCCATAGATAATCTCCACCATTCATTCCAGCGCTGTTGACTTGGTCAAACTTGACCTTGTCCACATGTATTTTCCCCTATTCACACATGAGGGTGCAATATCCAGCTATTATTATGATCCATTTTCACATCATGAGGGATTTTATTCCTATTTTAGAAATGTATGGGCCTCCTTACCCATTTATTCATCTCCTAGGTGTCAAAAGAAAAAATCAATATTCCTATTAGCTGCATTCTAATTTAGGAATATTATAGTCCTCCCCTCCCAAATGTTGTTTGTCCTCAAGAAGCTGCAAGGATAGAACTGATAAATCTCCCCTCCTCTTCTTGTAGCATCCACATGTGATAAACTCCTCCAAGGAATAATATGTTGTCTCATTAATAAATCTCCATATTACCCCTCCCAAGCATGCAAGCTAGCTAAATAGCTATCATCATGAAGAAGTAAAATACTTAAGAAGGAAATAAGTTGCTGTCTAGAGGTCCCACTAAGGCATGGGATCTGAAATGCATTGGGAACCATCATTCCCATGTGGATCCTCCATCCCCAAGCTATCATCCGTACAAAATGAGCCACCCTCCAAAATGGTAACTCCTGAAATTCTCCTCCACCTTTGGTTCCTGCAATGTAGGTGGGCTGATTAACTGAACAAGGTAGAAAAAATAGCCTACCCCACATTTTCCCTCTCTCCACTTATGATAAGTGTAGAGTAGCTGCTGATATTGGGTTGCAATAATGTTGCCCTCAAGTGGTAAGAAGAAGATTGGATCTCCAAAGATCATCTCTTCTGTGTCATGAATCATGCTGGCCCAAACCATCCCATACAAAATGAATGGCACATCATCACCATATGGCACCCAAATCAGAAAAATGTTGAATTTTAGGTGCAAGTTTGGATGATACCAATGGTCTCCCAAGTGGATACAACATAGTCCTTTCAACTGCTATTTTAGAATATCATGTGGCAAGTGGTCCTCCAACAAGGTAACATTTGTGCATGTTTTCTCATCTACCATGAGGTGGTAAATAGCATTATATATCAGCTAAGTACAATAATAATAACAACACACTTGTCCAAAGTCATGTAGAGAAGGGTTATCTCCATCATAAATGTTGGCTCTAGAATGACCATGAAACCCAAAAATAAGCTTGCCCTCTTGTGGAGAAATTCGCTCTACATAGATGGTGAGAAAATGCAAATACTCAATGAAATAATCAATAAGTACAGAATTACATTTATTACCATGCATAGTGAGTGGGCTAAAAGTGTGGTCCATGGATGAGTCCTCCCATGCGAATATCCTCATAAAATTCTGTAAAATGAAGGGATGCATACTCCCCTCGGAACACTCCATCATTAGAAACATACTCCTAAGTGACATCGCTGTTGGCCTTAGTGATAAGGCTCTTGTCACTCCATGACTCCTTTCTTTGGCATGCCACATGCCAAAGTCATCCACCATCATGCTGCTATGTAGGGAAATATTCTTCCTATGTGGAAGCACCTCCATATCCTCCAATGTTGAAGGGTAGCCTCTTTGCATCTCAATTGTGCCATCCCTTTCTCTGGAAATACCATGCCAAGTATGGGAAAAATTATGCCCATACTCTCCCAAGAGTAGCCAAAGAAACAATAACTCTTCCTGCTCCCTCACACCTCCATCATACAAATCATGAGGTGAAGATATGGTGATTGACATGAGGAATGTCATACCAACATTCTGCACCCAAACTCCTTGTTTCCATATGATGCAAGTGTCCTGCCAAGTTTCCTCCATCAACATACTCTTTGGAGAAGGATATGTCACATGATGGCCAAACTCTTTCAAGAGTAGCCGACGCAGCCATGCCTCCTGTTGCCCGGAGTCATAAATATGCAAGTGGCTCACCAACCTCTTGCTCACCATCCACACCCATTCAATCAAATATGGGTGTCTCCCACCATGCTCCATCTTGGTACTCCTCCAATGAAGACTACCATCCTCCCAAATCAGATTTCTACCTTTGCATTTAATGGGATGTTGAAATGCAATCCCTTGGAGATCTCCTAGAGAAGATCCCACACCAATGACCCTCTTGAATCCATAAAGATACAAGTGTGCTGGAGGCAAAAAATCCTCATAGGCCTACAAAATTCTCATCCTAATACATCCATCACAATGATGAAAGTGTTGAAAATTCAACAAGATGATGGAGCTTAGTGAAATGAAGTCGCCTTCACTAAGTGGGCCCGCTGGCTATTTTTGGCGCAAAGTCTATTTTTAGACATATGGATCATGGTCAATGAGTTGTAGGATGCTATTTATGGATGATTAAGCCTGTGCTGGTGTGCAATAGATGGACCCTATTTTGTATATTGTATGCTTACTTTTAGACTCCACGGCTAAAAATAGAATGGCCAAATATTATTAACCCAACAATACTTGTACTTATAAACATTATCATCTTCTCTTGAGCACTTCACTTGATGCTTGATGTGTGACATGTAGTTTACTAAGGAAATACGATTTTCCTAAGGGTTAGCTGAGCACATGATTGACTTCGCTAACTCAGGTGACAGTTTGGTGGAGTTGATTGAGGAGTTAATGGAGTTGTGTTCAGTTTAACTCAGTTAAACATAGTTGAGCTAGTTGTATCTAGTCTAACTGATTGATACACTAGTGAGAGTGGTGTGAATTAATTATTAATTAATTCACTAATTATTAACTTATAAATCAACTAAAGAATACATCGTTTAACCGCAATGCATGATTTAGTGGAGACCAGCAGTTAGAGGTGGGTAAAGGGTGAGTGTGACTATCAACAGACTATACTTGGTGCATGAGATTTGTACACACATTGATGAGATTTATATGAGATTATGCTAGCTGAGTTTATAGATTCAACTTGATCTCATCATTAATCAACTTGGATTGTTAAAGAGAGGCAAAGTATTACTTGTGAGGAGATTTGAACCGTGATCAGTTCATCTTCCGTACTAGTTTTGTGTGTAGTATTGAGATAGTGCCGAGAGTCAGGAGAGCTTTGTACTATGATTGTTACATGATCTCCATGACATGTATAATATAAAGATAGTTGGGGGTTTTCGCTATTTCTTTTCCCCATTATATCCCATGTTGATATGTGTGCTTGATTATGTTTTAATGATGATGTGACTGTTTCTATTTCCACATATTGATGATCAATTGTAGAAGAGGTTATGTATTATGCATGAAGCTCAAATAGTGTGTAATCAGGATAATCTCGGTGAATAATTTAGCAAATTATTCAAATTTCTACATGGTATCGGAGCGAGATTGATCATCGGATCTATTACAGTGATTACAATTATTTCAGTAGATAGAGTCTGTAACGGTCCAGGTAGCCTCTGGATCCATCCTTTCCTTGAAAGGTGATATATCCAGTAAATGCCCCTACAGTCGATCTCTGTGCTAGAAATAATTTGTTCTCACAGATCGGAAGCAGTTGAGTTTTGAGCTGGTGGAATTCGAATTTGCAGCAGAATTTGGAATTCGAATTTGCAGCAGTTTTCTTGGTGCCGGAGTTGAAATGTATTTCAACGGATTGCAACTGGAATATGCCCTTGAGGGAAGTTCCAATTATGTTGCATGGAAGGACAGAATGGAGGCGGTATTAGATGATAACGGGCTGAAGTAGTTCATAGAAGCTGAGATTCCAAAGTCTACTGATGTTGCTCAAGTTGAGGCTTGGAAAAAAAAGATGGCAAAATGTCGAAGGATTCTCTTGGAGGGCGTGAAGGATCACATTGTATCCACCATGCATGGAAAAGCTTCTCCATACTTGATGTGGAAAGCGTTGACAGATTTATTCCAAAGCAAGAGCGACCAGAGGAAGTTGGCGCTCAAGGATAAACTCAGACACACAGTGAAAGCAGCAAAATGAGATGGCCAAGACTCTACTAGACTTCATCCAATGGCAGATGAGTCAGAAGTGTGGGGGTGACTGTAGATGATGAGGAATTGGTGAGCTTGGCTCTCCTTGGTCTTCCGAAGAGTTGGCATGCCTATCAGGATTTAGTCAATGGTCGGGAAAAATTGCCATGATGGGAGCGACTTTGGTCAGATCTTGTGCAAGAGGAGATAAGGCGGAGTACCAGAGATGGATCTTCATCAAAGGCATCTGATAAAGAAAATTGCACTTTGGCTACCAAAGAAAAGAAGGGGAAGAGCAAGAAAGCTTCTCATTCTGGTGCAAAAGGCAAGAAGCAGGACATGTCCAAGGTGAAGTGCTTTCACTGTCACCAGCACAGACATTATGCCACAAATTGTCCGTAGAAGAAGAAAAATAAGCAGGCTGCTGGATCTGCAGCGGGAGAGGCCTTAGCCTCGCAGTTTGAGCTGGATTTTTTGCTGATCGCATGCTTGGTATCAAGTGTGATGGGTTCAGTTTGGTTCTTGGACAGTGGTGCGTCTTTTCACATGACAGGAGATCGAGATTTGTTTACTGATCTGGATGAGAAAGATCTTGGAGTGCACATCGAGATGGGCGATGATGGTAGATACAGTGCACCCGGTATCGGTACCATTTCCTTTGAGAGGGAGTCTGGTAAACCCTTCGTATTGAAGGAAGTGATGCATGTTCCAGGATTAAAGAAGAATCTGATCTCTGTGGCGATGTTAGAATACAAGGGGTATGATGTGGTCTTTAGCGAAGGAAAAGCCTTCCTGCGCAGTAAGACAACTGGAGAGACCCGAAAGATAGGGGTTCAAGTCAAGAACCTTTATCAGTTGCAAGTAGATGGCTGTGCAGCAATGGCATGCAAGGCAGAAGGAGTGGTGAGCCGGGATGATGGCGAGCTGTGGCACCAGAGATTGGGCCACCTTCACCATGGAGCTTTGAAGATACTGCAGCATTTCTACCTGGCTTCCTATGCACTCTTGGCCACTGGGATCAGCGGCAAGGGGTACCTTGGAAAAATTTGTGAAAGCCACCTTTCACGAGAAGGATAGTCGCCATCACTGGATCCTTTGAGGAGAGTCTGTTACAGGCGGTGTGACCTTTCGCAGCTTCAATAGAAAAGCACGCGCTCATGTGATCTTTGTTGATGATTTCTCTCAGTGGCTGGATCTTCTTCATGCATAAGAAGAGCGAGACATATTCAAAGTTCTGTGAATTCAAGGCGCTGGTTGAGAAGGAATCGGGGAAGCATGTGAAGGCTCTTAGGAGCGACAATGGTGGTGAATTCATCTCTGCTGAATTCAAGGAATTTTGCAGCGCAGAAGGGATTCGAAGAGAGCTCATCGCACCCCATAACCCACAGCAGAACGGGGTTGCTGAGCGGAAGAAAAGAACGATCGTGGGTGCTGCACGGGCGATGTTGCATGATCAGGGCCTACCCCTTCACTTGTGGGCTGAGGCATGCAATACTGCAGTATATGTGCAGAACCGTTGTCCTCACAAGATACTTGGCATGAGTACACCGGAGGAGGCGTTTTCTGGTAAGAGACCTGATATTTCCCATTTGAGGATTTTTGGTTCACCTGTCTACTTGCATGTGACGAAGGATGCCAAAAAGAAGCTGGATCTGACCGCAGAGGTTGGGATATTTGTGGGGTACACTGATACGCCCCACAACTATCGTGTGTATTTTCCAGACAGTCGTAAGACTGTTGTGCGACGGGATATCAAATTTCAAGAGGAGAAAGCCATGCAGTGTTCGCTTGAGAGGGAGCCACACTTGCATGCAGATGAGGAGCTATTAGTTCCTAAGGATGAGCTGATGTGGACTGGGGTCGCAAGAGGAAGGTTCATGGAGTGGAAGAGACCACTCATGCACACCATCGAGCGCAAGCGCACTCGCGGCTTTTCATGACTGCCTGGGATGCAGAGAAGGTTGTAGGACCACCTACAACACAGCGCAGGCAGAGGCAGTCACCGGATCGGTACACCGGATACATGGCTCTTATGAGTCAATGTGTCGTGACGGAGCCATCCTCTTTTGAGGAAGCTGTGGAGGAACCCGCATGGGTAGATGCCATGATCGAAGAATATGATTCGATCGTCAGAAACAGTGCATGGGAGATTGTCCCAAGACCGGAGGGGAAATCAGTGGTGGGTTCGCAATGGATCTACAAAGTGAAGCAAGTGGCTGACGGGAGTGTGGAGAAGTACAAGGAAATATTTGTTGCCCGAGGCTTCTCACAGATAGAGGGGATCGATTATGAGGAGACTTTTGCACCTGTCGCAAGGTTCTCTTCCATATGGATGATCCTAGCTCTCTCAGCGCAGATGGGGTGGCACATCCATCAGATGGATGTGAAGACTGCGTTCCTCAATGGAGTCATTGAGGAGGAGGTGTACATAGAGCAGCCCGAAGGTTTTGAGATCTTCAGCAGTGAGTCGCCTGTGTGCAGACTCAAGAGAGCACTATATGGGTTGAAACAAGCACCTTGTGCTTGGTACACACGGATAGACAGTTATTTCACCAGACTTGGATTCTCCAAGAGTGAGGCGGATCCTAACCTGTACCAGATTGTGGTGGAGGGGAAGTTTCTGATCATTGTACTATATGTAGATGATCTGATTTTGACGGGTGATGAGCTGTTGATACTTTCATGCAAGGAGGATCTTGCTAGAGAGTTTGAGATGAAGGGCTTGGGCCTCCTTCATTATTTCCTGGGATTGGAAATTTGGCAACGCATTGATGGACTATTTGTTTCTTAGGGTAAGTATGCCCGAGAAATATTGGAGAAGTTTAACATGCATGGCTGCAAGCCTGTTGATACTCCTCTTCTTGGAGGTTGGAGGAATGAGGATGCTACTTCAGCGGAGGTAGTGGATGCCACTATTTATCGACAGTTGGTGGGGTCGCTTATGTATCTGGTCAATACACGACCCGATATATGCTATGCTGTTAACCAGCTTTCGCAAGCTATGGTTAAGCCTACCAAGCTCTTCTAGAAGTTAGGCAAGCATGTATTGCGTTATCTTAGAGGCACATTGGGATATGGCTTGTGGTACAGACAGGAGGATGAGGTGAAGCTGTGTGGCTTCACGGATGCAGATTGGGTAGGGAGCCCAACGGACAGAAAGAGCACATCTGGAGGGATCTTCGGTATCGGGTCAACATCATTTTCTTGGTACAGCAGGAAGCAAAGATCCGTGGCACTCAATTCAGCAGAGGCTGAGTATATGGCAGCAAGCTTGGCTGCATGCGAGGCCATATGGATGAGGAAGATCCTGGTCGGGTTGTTCGGTTCACACTTGGAGCCTACTGTGATTTATTGTGATAACCAGAGTTGCATTAAACTCTCGGCTAATCCAGTATTTCATGATAGATCCAAACACATCGACATCAGGTACCATCATATCAGAGATTGTGTGCAACAGAGAATCATGTTACTTTCATATATTCCCACGGAGGATCAGGATGCTGATATCTTGACGAAGGCGCTCACCAGGAGAAAATTCGAATACCACAGAGGCAGGATAGGGGTTGAAGATAATCCATATCTTGTTGAGAGGGAGTGTTGAAAATGCAACAAGATGATGGAGCTTAGTGAAATGAAGTCGCCTTCACTAAGTGGGCTCGCAGGCTATTTTTGGCGCAAAGTCTATTTTTAGACTATGTCTATTTTTAGACATATGGATCATGGTATATGAGTTGCAGGATGCTATTTATGGATGATTGGTCGAGTTGGTAAAAATAGATGGACCTCTATTTTTAGACATTGGGCGGTTTCTATTTTTAGACTGCCGGGCTAAAAATAGAGCAGTCAAATATTATTAACCCTTAATAATATTTAGACTATAAACATTATCTTATCCTCTTGGAGCACTTCAGTTTGATGCTTGGATGTGGCACATGCAGCTGACAGAAGGAAATACGCTTTTCCTAAGGGTTAGTTGAGCTATTGCATGATTGACTTCAGTTAGAACTCAAGTGGTAGAATTTGGTGGAGTTGATGAGACAGTTGGTGGAGTTGTGTTCGGTTTAACTTAGTTGAACTAGTTGTATTTAGTCTAACTGAAAAATACACTAGTGATGAGTGGTGTGAATTAATTATTAATGAATTCACTAATTATTAACTCATAAATAAACTAAAGAACACATCAGTTAACTACAATGCATGGACAGTTTAGTGGAGACCAGTGTTAGAGGTGGGTGAAAGGGTGAGTGTAACTATCAGTTGTGACTATACCTGTGCATGAGATTTGCACACACATTGATAGAGATTGCCAATGAGGATGGCGCAGTTGGAGCTAGTGGGATTCGAACTTGGATCTCATCATTAATCAACTTGGATTGCGCACTAGAGGCAGACAGACTTGTGGAGGAGATTTGAACTTGTGACTAGTTCATCTTCCGTACTAGTTTTGTATGTAGCATTGAGATAGTGCTGAGAGTTGTGAGAGCTTTGTTCTATGTATTGTTACATGTTCTCTATCATTATAATATACAGATATTTGGGGGTTTTCAGCTATTGCTTTCCCCATTACATCCTGTGTTGATATGTGTGCTTGATTATGTTTTAATGAGCGCATGCGACTGCTTTCTATTTCCGCATATTGATGATCAATTGTAGAAGAGGTTATGTACTATGCATGAAGCTTAAATAGTGTGTAATCAGGATAATCTTGGTGAATAATTCAGCAAATTATTCAAATTTCTACAGAAATACAAAGTGTCTCTCATTGATCGACTGCTCATCTAATCTCATACAAGTGTAATGGTCATTAGAATTCTCTAATGATAGCTGGGCCCCAAACTCCTCACTGCTGCTTAATGACAGCACTGTTAACCTCCTCAATGGTGTATTTTTTGTCTCCTGCTCAAGCTCAATGATGAACATATAGTCTGTCATTGGATTATTTAGGACAAAACTCATCCCATCCTTCAAAAATCCACATCCCAACCTCAAGTTTTGTGTGTAGCTCAATAATGACACATGAGGATGATTAGTTATCCCTTTCTTGAACAACTCAAGGTTTCACAACGTAGTGTAATTCTGTTGTTCCAAATCAGCAGTATGTGTTGAACCTTGATCATGCAAAGGCATATTTCCACATCCCTCCATAATATTTGTTGAAACAAAATAAAGTGGAAATTCATGCATACCTTGGTGAAGCTTGGGAACATCTTGTATGGCTACAAGGGCTCCTCCTTCCAATGTGTTGGCTCCCCCAACTGCTGAGGATGATGGATGCTCCTCCATAATTGTGACAACGCTGGTCAAATATGCTCCTTGTCAAATATTTTTCTCACCCTTTGAGTAAAATCTGCAAAAGTAGTCACTCTTGCATGACTCAAATGACTGAACCACCAAGTGCTTGCTTTGCCCTCAAGATGCAGTGTTGCAATCTCAACAACCTCTCTTTCTACCACTGGATGTAGTAGGAAGAATGCATCTAGCTTCATCACCCAAGCCTTTGTTGTACATGTGGATGATCCATAAAAAGTAGACAATAGAAATCTATTTCCCTTTATCCTCCTATTGTTGCAAGGTCTCCTTTCTTCTTCAATCTGAATAAACTATGGAAGAGTTAGAGTTTCATTGAAAGCTCTAGGTTGAGACTTATATTCTGCTAGGTATCCACTTAGGATCTCATGTTCCAAGTGCCCTCCATCTCCATGGTTCTTATCTTCTTCCTCAAAAGAAAAGGGAATAGTGGAATGCTTTGGAGCTCTTTGCAACAATGGTTCTCTTTTATGATCATAGGAAGTACATGGGCCTTCCTCCTCTTGAAACCCTCTAGAGGTATCACTACAACTTTCTTCTTTCATTTGCTTAACCTCCTTGGAGAGGTTCTTCATATATCTGAAAAATGATGAGGAAAAGCTCATTTTTCCCTTCATTTTGATATTTTCCTTATTCTTCTTATTCTCCTGATAGCATAATGGTTGAGATCCACAAGCTGAGCCAAGATTATGCTCCGATACCACTTTAATATTCCCAAATGGGGAATGCAACAATACAATATAGAAAACTGGAAATAGCAGTGAATAACATTACACCAAAATGTATGAAAACCATGGATCCATTTTATTATGTAAATCAGTAGCAAATAAGTACTATTCAACTCAAATAATCAAGGCAAACAAGCCTCCCATGAATACATATGCTAAAGATGGAATGCTGCTACATTGCAGAATGCTCATGAACAAGAACAACGCAGTAATAGAAGGTACATTGCTACTGATGATGTACAATAATATAGATATGCAAATGTATGGCTCAAGAAGTGCTAGGAGTAAAGATCTAAGCTCCCAAACACAATTTCAAGACAACCCAGTAAGGATTTCCTGAAATATGCAAAAAGTGCAAAATGCCGAAATGCAATCCTAGGACTGAATAGCAGCTGCAACTCAAAAACTAGATGAAGATGGCTATAGATGATGCATATGATGAATGAATATCATCCAAAGGATCCTTCAGGTGAAAGGCTTAAGGATTATTTAGTGGAAAGAGTTGAGAATAGGTGGCGTAAAAAACATATACTGTTCCATATAAAATGAAATAATTAATGAGGTAATTTAAAATGTTTACTTATTAAATTTAAAATTAATATAAATAATAACACATTAAATTATTATTATTATTTTTTATAATATATGAAACTGAGTATAATATAAATAATCGATTTTTTGTAATATAACAAGGTAAATGGTCTATATTTTTGACACATAATTGCTAGTAAATCTCTAGGGGCTATGATTTATCTTCCTCTTTCTAGTCCAGGTTCCAACAAGGGGATTCGAATCTAGGTCTTTCAAGTTACAAAAAATTCACTAAATTAAATGGTCTATATACTAAAATTTTGATATCAAATGTTACAATTTTTATGCAAAACTATTTTAAAAATAAAATATTGTCACTGTTTTATATTCTAAATTATTAAAAATTCTTAACAAACATATTTTATTTAATTCAATTCTTAATCAAATATTTTCATATTCCTATTCTTTATTATATATTAATTTTATTTTGAGTTTACTATTTTATATATTGTTATCATTCTAATTTTTCTAATTGTTACAATATAATGCTTATTTAATATAATACTATTATTCATATAAACAATATTTATAACATAACTATCACGCGAAGGTTTGCACTTCTAGATATTTGATCTCTCTCGACCCTTGATAAATTCAAGGTTAAGATGGATCTAAGTTGGTTACATAATATTATATAATATATATATTTGTATCAATGTGTCTCTTTCTTATTCTCTCTCTATCTCACCCTGAAACATACACACTCTCTCTCCATATTTGTCTCTCTCTCTCTCTCTCTCTCGCTCCCTCTTCCTCTCCCTCTCTCTCTCTCTCTTCTCATTCTCTCCCTCTCTCTCTCTCTCCCCCTTATTTCTCTCTCTCTCCTCTCTTTCTTCCCTCTCGCTCTCCTCTCTGCCTCACTCCTTCTTCATCTCTCCTTGGTCACTCCCTCTCTCTATGCACCTTTCTCTATGAACCTTTCTCACTATATTTATTTCTTCTTCCTTCCCTCTCTCTCCCCATCTAGCTCCATCTCTCCCTCTCTCTCTCCATCTCTCTCTTGAGTCCTCTCTCACATCCTTTCTCTCCTGCCTTCCTCTATCTCCCCCCTAATCTCTCTCTCTCTTTTCCCTCCAACTCTATCACTATCTCCCTCCCTCTTCTTCTCTCTCTCCTATCCATCTATGTGTCTTTATCTCTCTCTCTTCCCCTTCTCTCCCTATCTCTCTCCACTCCTTTTCTTTTTCTTCCCTCCTCTCCTCTCTCCCCCACTATCTCTCCATATCTCCCTTGTGATTCCCCCTCTCTCCAACTCTATCTCTCTATGTCTTTGTTCTTTCCTCCCTCTCTTTCCACCTCCAAATCTATCTCTCTCTCCCTCCCTCTCTATTTATCTCTCTCTCTCCCTCTCTCTCTACCCTCCTATGTCTCTTCCTTCCTCTCTCTCCTCCCATCACACAATCTCTCTCTTTCTCTCCACTCTCCAGTTCTCTCACTATCTCCCTCCTGTAGAAATTATAGAACAAGCATGTATATCATGGACTCAATCTGATCTAACATTGTACTAAATTTAAATATAGAATCACTTCTACAAATATTTTTCGAAATTAAGAAAAACAAAATCGCTAATCACATGAAGCACAAAAGAATCAATCAAGCCACAACACAGATAATTTCCCGGGGAAAGTTTGCTGCTCAAAAACCCACTATCTTCTATTGTATATTCAACATGGAATCATGAAACAATTACATACAACTCTTCTCACAAGAGCCCTCCTATACACTACTAATTGTCTCACACTGTCACACATAAAACTGACCAATACTTAGCCAATTTACTACCTCCAGACAACATGCCTTGCTTGTGCAATCCGTGATGAATGCTCTCCCTAAAGAATAGGAATTTTGGCCCTCCTTAACTATGGAAGTATCATGGGCACTCCAATGGTTGTTTGGTTGCATGGATGCAACCCAATAATCCTACAACTAATAGTCAACTTCCCTTTCACCTAGATCTCAACTGGGTCTCCACTGGATCTGACATGCATGCAGCTATTAATAGTAAATCCTCAATTGCATGTGAGACCACTGATTGTGAATTAATTAATATTTAATTCACTTGATCTCTCACTAGTGTATCTAATAATTACAACTAGCAAAACTGAGTTTAACTCACTTAACTAAGTTAAACTAATTACAACTTGCATTAACTAATGCACCACTGCACTTCAAACTATTTTACAACTAGAATTAATCTACATGCCTCACCAACTACCTCTAACTCGAAATTCATGAGCTAACTGAGTTTATCACACTCAGTTAACTATTACAAGTTATTTTGAGACAAGATTACATTTTATTGTCCATCTTAATTAGGGGATAACTAAAATAGACATGCACCAAATTTAGCCCTGTGGGCCCCACACTAGTGTAGGTGCTTAATGCACTAGGCGTGTGCAGAAATTTTCTTATTGAATTTCAACACTCCCTCTCAACAAGAAAGGGATTATCCTTCACCCTGATCCTACCTCTATGGTATTTTAATTTACTCCTGGTGAGTGCCTTCGTCAGAATATCTGCATCCTGATATTCTGTGGGAATGTACTAAAGAAAAATTATTCTTCTATTCACACAATCTCTGATATGATGGTACCAGATATCTATGTGCTTGGACCTATCATGAAACACAAGATTAATCGAGAGTTTAATGCAACTCTAATTATCAAAATGTATCACTATCAGATCCATCTGAGAACCAAACAAACCAACCAAGATCTTTCTCATCCAGATAGCCTCACATGCAGCTTGGCTTGCTTCCATGTACTCTGCTTCCACTGAACTGAGTGCCACAGATCACTGCTTCCTATGCTAAAGACCCCTCCTGATGTGCTCTTTCTGTCTGATGGAATGCCTACCCAATCTACATCTGTGAAGCCTTGAAGCTTCACTCCATCTATCCGTCTGTACCATAGATCATACTATGATGTGCCCCTCAGGTATCTCAAGACATGCTTCCTCGCCTTCCAAAAGAGCTTGGTAGGCTTAACCATGTCTTGACTCAACTGGTTAACTGCATAGAAAATTTCTAATCTAGTGTTCACTAGATACATCAGTGAACCAACTAACTGCCTGTAGATAGTAGCATCCACTACCTCTCTCGAAGTAGAATCCTATTTCCTCCAATTTCCTGGAAGCGGAGTATCCATAGGTTTGAAGCTCTCCATATGAAACTTACTTAGTATCTGCTTGGCGTACTTCCCTTGAAACACAAAAATTTCACCATCCTACTACCATATTTCCAATCTAAGTAAATAATGAAGGAGTCTCATGTCCTTCATTTCGAACTCCCTTGCAAGATCCTCCTTGCATGAGTGTATTAGTTTCTCATCACCAGTGAAAATTAGATCATCTACATAAAGAACAATAATCAATAGCTTACCCTCAACCACAATCTGGTACAGGTTTGCATCTGCTTCACTTTTTTTGAAGCCCAGTTTGGTGAAATAGCTATCTATCTGAGAGTACCAAGCACAAGGTGCTTACTTCAGTCCATACAATGAGCTTTTGAGTCGAGACACATGCGAATCACTCTTGAAGATCTCAAAACCTTCAGGCTACTCTATGTACACTTCTTCCTCAATGATCCCATTGAGAAACACAGTTTTCACATCTATCTGATGAATGTGCCATCCCATCTGCGTTGAGTGAAAGTATGGATATAATGGAAGAGTACCTTGCAAAAAGTGCAAAAGTCTCATCATAATCGATCCCCTTAATATTTGAGAATCCTCGGGCCACAAATATGGCCTTGTATTTCTCCACACTCCCATAAACAACTTGCTTTACCTTGTAGATCCATCTAGATCCAACCACTGATTTGTCGACTAGTCTTAGTACAATCTCCCATTCACTGTTCTTGACAATGGAGTCATACTCCTCCACCATTGCATCAGCCCAAGTTGGTTGCTACACTGCTTCCTGAAAGGAAGATGGTTTAGTCACAATACATTTTCTCATAAGAGCCATGTATCCAGTAAACCTATCAGGATATTGTATTTATCTGCGTTGTGAAGTAGGGGCTCCTACATTCTTTGCAGCATCAAGTCTCAATCTATCAGCTTCCATGGTGTGCCTTCTACTACTTCTGATGGATGGCTCTACATGAGTTTTTTCCTCCACTCCATGATCCTCCGCATGTGGCTGCTCCACATCTTGAGTCTCATCCTTGGGAACCAACAGTTCCTCCTCTACATGCAAGTCTAGCTCCCTCTCAAGGGATAACCGCATGGATTTCTCCTCATCAAATTTTATATCTCGTCGCACAACAATCATTTTTCTGTATGGAAAATACACACGACAATTGTGAGGTGTTTCAGTGTACCCCACAAAAATCTCGATCTCAGCTGTTGGTTCCAGCTTCTTCCTGGCATCCTTGGTCACATGCACATAAATAGATGAGCCAAAAATATTAAAGTGTGAAACATTAGGTTTCTTACTAGTGAAAGCCTCTTCATGTGTAATCATGCCAAGTATCCTATGAGGACAATGAGTCTACAGAAAAATCACAGTGTTGCATGTTTCCACCCATAGATGCATTGGTAGGCCTTGATCATGCAAAATTTCTCTCGCTGCACCCACTGTCGTTCTGTTCTTTCTTTCAGAGATCCCATTCTTTTGTGGGTTATGAGGCATTATTAGTTCTCTTTGAATTCCTTCTTTGCTATAGAAGTTATTGAATTCGTTAGAGATGTATTCTCCACCATTATCGCTCTTAAGAGCCTTCACTCGCTTCCCTGACTCTTTCTCCACCAATGCCTTAAAATCAAGAAAATTATAGAATGTATGATCTTTCTTCTGAATGAAGAAGAACTAGCACATACGAGAAAATTCATCAACAAATATCACATCGTACTTCTGTTTTGTTTTCAAAGCAATAGAGAATGGTCCACACACGTCTGTGTGAACTCTTTCAAGGTTCCCCAAAGCTCAGTTCTCCTTCTCATGAAAGGTGGCCTTTACATATTTTACCGTAGTAAATCCCTTGCATGTGTCTAACTGCGCAAGTGTACCCCTAGGAAGACTAGTAGAAATAAGTTGCATGACTTTCAAGGCTCCATGGTGAAGATGGCCCAATATTTTGTGCCATAATTCGCGCTCATCTCAGCTAACCACTTTGTCTGCCTTTCCCATCAATGTTGCGCAACCATATACATCTAGCTTGTAGAGATTCTTAACTCTAATGCATATCTTCTTGGCTTGTCCTGTTTTTTTGTGTTGCAGGAAATTTTTTCCTTCACTAACAACATTATAGCCTCTATCCTCCAACATTGCAACTGAGACTAAATTTTTCTTCAAAACTGGTACATGCATTACATATTTTAGTTGAAAGGGTTTACCTGATAGCCTCTGGAAGGTAATGGTACCAATCCTGGTAGCACTGTACCACCCTTCATCACCCATTTCAATATGCATATGGAGATCCTTCTCCTCCAAGCTACTGAAAATTTATTTGTCTCTCGTAACGTAAAGTTATTTTTGATGTTCAACATTTGTTTTTCATGCTTTATGCTCTTAAATTTAACTTAAAACTCAACTCATTTACCTATTTGACACTCATAAACACCAAGAAAACATATGCACATAAAGCATAAGATCAGCAAAATAATTATAAATCTAAAGATGAAATTAGCACAGAAAAACTAACATTCAAATTTAGATCAGGGAGGAATGTGTTTTTCATGCATGTATTTCAATTGTGTGTGTGCTTGATGTATGCATGGAGTTGGTCATTGTTGCAGTTGTGTCATCATGTATAGCTTGATGATGTTGATGTTGTTATGTTGATTTCATTATATATATATATATATATATATATATATATATATATATATATATATATATATATATATATATATATATATATATATATATATATAATCTAGACATATTGGTGCAGACAAGATACCCTCCCTTGAACTTCACTAAGGTAGATTTGTTTATTTTTTTATATTTGGTTATCTGACATGGCATGTTTGCAAGAAGTAGAGGATCAAGGATGAAAATTAGCATGGTGGACTACAATTCACATGATTCTCCCCACATATCAGATGAGTATCATGGTGATGAGTAATCCCCCCACATAGCAGACACATTGATAAGTTTGAAAGCAAAAATAAGAAGTTGTAAGGTGGATAATGACAAAATAATTTAGTCGCAAGAGATACTTGATAGGGAATAGGAGAAACAAGAAGAGGTCAATGTAGTTATCCTTCAAATTTTGTTAGACTTTTAGAGATAGGGACCACTTAGGATCAGTCATGGATAGGAGGAAAGGAAAAATGGGGCATATGGAAGCAGGTCTCATTCAGGATACATGTTTGACAGAGAGGATATAGTCAGAGATGGTAGGTTCATGGACACACATGACCATGGGGATAATTACCATGAATTTAATTCTATTTTGGTCTTAGAGAGACAACATCGTCATCACTGTTACCATCCATATAGGAGGAGTGAGAAGCAATACTTTCTATAAGAGTGTAAGAAAGAAAAGCCACCTACCTTTGATGGAGAAATGAATAAATCACAATATGTAGAAGCTTGGTTACTGGGGATGAATAAGTTATTCAGATTGCATGAGTATCAGCGAATATGAAGGCCAGGATATATACCTTTAGTATTGAAGGTAAACAAGAAATTTGGTGGGAAGATGTGAAGAATGTAAGATGTATTCAGGAAGAGGAGTTGACTTGGAGTGAGTTTGAGAGACATTTCAGGAAGAAGTATCTATCTGAGAGATACTATGATGATAGGGAAAAGGAATTCTATGAGTTGAATATGGGATTTATGACTGCTGAGTAGTATAATAGAAGGTTCTTAGAGTTTTTAAGGTATGCGCCTTACCTGAAGGAGGAGAAATAAAATATTTAGAGATTCATCAATGAGTTCTTGGTAGCATTCAAGGACAAAATCGAGTTTGATGAGCATAAATCATTGGAGGAAGTCATCATAAAGTTGAATCAATGTTATGATAAATAAAATCACAACTCTGAGACTAAGAAGGATTGGAAAGGTAATTAAAATAATAAGGGAAAGTGAGATAATAAGCGAGGAATATTACCAAATACAGGTAACAAAGAAAATGTAGTACTGCACAAGAAGTTCAATATAACTGATAGAGGACAGGGATTTTGAGTCTGAGGAACTAAATATGGGTGAGGCTAGGCTTCAGAAGCCTTTACAATGTTTGACTTGTGGCCAGGATCATTGCAGGAGAGATTTTCCACAACATCAGGGTGGCAAACCGCACATTTATAGTGCTCAGAAAACACATACAGTTGGGGATGTTGGACAAAGTATTCCACAGATTTATGCATCATTGGATAATAGGTAGGTTGATAATCATACATCTATTATCAAGATGGAAGGTAAGCTTTGTGATCAAGTTGTTTCTATTTTGATTGACCTTGGATATAAATATAGTTATACTTATCCTGACCTAGTGGATAAGTGTGATTTAAATAAAGAAGTACGTGTAGAATCTTGGTTAGTGTAGTTGGCTACAAGTACTAAGAATAGAGTTCATAATTGGGTAAGATCTTGTGCATTTGAGCTTAACGGTATGTCTACGTCAGCGCATCTAAATTTTCTTCTATTGGGATCATACAATATGCTATTGGGTATGAATTGGTTATACATTCACAGGAATAAGGTAGACTGTTATGATAAGGCTATTGAGTTCTTGGATGGAAATGGAGAACATAGAATATTGCATGGTAAGAAGAAGGCTACATCAAGTAGAATGGTTACAATTATGCAGGAAAAGTGCAATCATAGAAAATGGTGTGTCCTATTTGCAGTGCATATTTCCAATGACAAAGGTAAGGATATTTAGGATGCAGAAGTCTTGAACAAGTACCCATTTTTGCAGCAATTTCAGGATGTATTTCCAACTTAGATCTTAGAGTTATTTCCTCACAAGGAAATGGAATTTTCTATTGAGTTGATGCTAGGAGAAACATGAATAGTGAAGGCACCTTACAAGATGAGCACTCCAGAGTTAGTGGAACTAAAGTTGCAGCTGAAGGAAATGATTGACAAGGGATACATTAGGCCAAGTGTGTGGGCTTGGGGTGCACCAGTATTGTTTGTGAGAAAGAAGGATGGTACTCCTAGGTTGTGTATTAATTATGGGAATATGAACAAGGAGATGATTAAGAACATGTATCTATTTCTGAGGATCGATGACTTGTTTGATCAGTTGAAGGGAGAAGCAGTTTTCTTCAAGATTGACTTGAGATCGAGATTGTAACAACCCTGGTAAAAAATCCATGTAATAAAGATAATAAAGGAAAAAATAATAACCAAGGTCATGGGAGACATATTCCAAGATGAATTTTGGTCAAAACATCCTACTGTGGGCATTCATTTGGTTTATTATGGGTAAGGAAATTGGCAAAGGCAATGGAAAATCCTTTGGAAAGGAAAAATGTCATTTTTTAGAAATTTATTATGGAAATAATTACAATTAGGAGAAAATGAAGGTGAAAGGTCACAGGTTTCATGTGAGGAAGAAAATGAAGGAAAAATTATGGAAAATGAAGAAAATGGAAGCCTCATTAATAAAAATGTTTATGAGGATTAGTTGGTACATTTTGTTAGTTTATTTTTGGAGCTCTCTCTCTCTATACTCTCTCTCTCTCACTCTTGGACACTTGGAGCATTCTTGGAGCACTCTAACATTGGATCAAGGAAAGAAAAGGAAGGACAAAGAAGGCAAAGGGAAGCAAATATAAAGAAAGGAAGAGCAATATCAGGTAGTTACAATGGGATTACTCGCAGGTATCGATTTTCATGTGTGGTTTCCTTGCTATATTTGGCATGCATGGGACATGCATGTGTGTATTTGGTTCTCTTGTTGTCATTGGCATGGGTTTTTCTAGGTGTCATAGTGTTATTTATCCTTTCATTTCCATTTCGCGATAGCCATGGTGTGATGGTTTCTATTTTATTTGGTTAAGTTGGATTGTCAGATGGTTTCGAAACTGAGTGAGGTGGTCTCTCAAGAACACAAGGCCTAGTAATCCCTATACCGGAGAAGGTGGGATTATGTTAAAGTCGGATTTTGTGTACTTCGTTAGGCCTAGGAATCCTTGACCAGTGAATGGTGGGATATATGGTAATCCTAGAGGTTTGTTCCCTTGATTAGACCTAAGAAACCTCAACCAGTGAATGGTGTGATATATGGTAAATCATGGAGGGTGGAGTTTCTATTAGGCCTAAGAATCCTCAACCGGTGAATGGGAAGATATATGGTAAATCCTAGAGACTAGGAGGAAGGAAAATTATTCATGGTGTAGGTGGAAAAATATGGTGGCATCCATGCTTATTTAGGGCCTAGTGATCTAGTGGGGATTGCGGTAAATCCTGAGGAAACCTAGATTGATTGTGTTTTGATTCATGCATTTATGCTTAGAATATGGCACGGGGGTGATTGGATGAAAGAAATATTTGGTTCAACCCAATCTATGGTCAGGTGGTTCATGGAAGTCCTAGACCTAGTTGGATTATGCATTCATTAATAAGAGCTCCTTATCCTTCATATTTCATGGGTAAATTTATTGGTTCATATGTTATTCTTATGGTTGTTATACCCCTTTTATTTTTGTTCATTATGTTGGTTATGAATATGTTTTATGATAAACTTGATGTGTGGCTCTCATCATGTTTTTATTAGAAAATGAATGTACAGTGAATATATGTCCTAATATATGATAATGCAACTATTATGATAAGGAAAAATTTCTTCTTTACAAATCTCATATAAGTATGAGACCCTTATGCTCAGATCTATTGTTACGACTTGTAGATTACATATTTGTGACATGTTTGACGAAATTATTGTCATAGCTAGTATGGTTCAGATCAAGTAATTATAATAATGATTGCATTAGTATATTTGTTGTAGTGTTATTATTCATTTATGAAAGTTTCATGAAGTTTTTGGTAGTGGCCTAAGACTTAGCCTTGAAAAAGTGGCTCAGAATTTGGGGTCACTAGCATAGAACTACTTGGAAAATTCCATAGTAGCTGGTGTTTCTTACTATGGGAGTGTCTAGAAGGCATTAGTCGCATGCATGGCTTGTCATGGGAGCGGCTAAGGGTCCATATCAGTAAAATTTCAAGTTGTCTAAGGGGTTGGTCACCTAGAAGGGTTGGTTGGCTCCTGAAGGTTCTATAACATGTGTAGAAGTTCAGTTTGGTTTCTTTATTTCGGTTCCACTTCCTTAACTGTACATGGGGAGTTTATTCAAATTATAGTAAGCTCTCGTCATATGTTTACCCCATCATACTAGTTAAATTGGGTAAATGTGGGAGGAGGGTGTTACATAGTGGTATCAGAGCATGGTTCACCCCTTGGAATAGATTGGTGGTGTGTTGGTCATGCATACATGTCAGTTTCATATGTGTTGTTTATGTTTGTGGTCTATTTGTTTGTTTCATATGCATGGTGGTGGTCATTATTACAGTTGTCTCTCCATGTGAAATTTGATGGTGTTGCTTTTGGATGTGGTCGTCATGATTGTATGTAAATTATGCGTTGGTTATGCATGTCAATGTTTATATGGTGATTATGCATACAATGACATGGTGATAGTTTCCATGCACAAGGTAATGGTATGTGTTCGGTATGGTCATGAATTGATGATTGGATAAGGGTTGAAATGATGATTATATGCTGACATGATTATGTTTATACATGTACTGCGCTAATCCGGTTGGCCTTGAAGATGAGATATCCTCCTCTGAACTATATTGAGGTATGTTGATTATGTTATGTTTTGGTTTAGATGACATGTTATACTTGCAGGAATAATACCAAAGATGACTAGCAAGATGGTAGACTATAGTTCACGAGATTCTTCATATGGGTCAGATGAGAAGTGTGGTGGTGGGAATTCTTCTAACTTAGCAGACACTTTTAGAAGCTTGAAGGCAAAAATAAGAAGTTGCAAGGAAGATAATGACAGGATCATTCAAGCACAGGATAAAAAAGCAGAGTCAATGCAGTAATCCTTCAAAGTTTGTTAGATTTGCAGAGACAGGGACCACTTCGGATCATACATGGGTAGGAGGACATGATTAATGGGGCATATGGATGTAGATCTCATGGTGGGAAATGGTTAGATAAAGATGACACGATCAGAGATGGAAGGCTCTTGGATAATCTAGATAGGAGATGTGATTGATGTTGATTCTATTCTAGTTCTAGTTCTAACAAGCATTGTTGGAGATGTGATCCCCTCGAAGAAAGCAGCAAGGAAAGACTCTACATATCAAGGAGTGGAGCGCACAATGTGAAGTCTATTTTGAGTCATAAGGGTTTTGGGGTGGTTAAAATCCCCTTATTATGTAATGGGAAGGGATATTTTGTGAATGTTGGACTCTGCCCATGGTTTTAGACCATGGTATTGTAAACGCAAAACCTATATTATAAGGAGTCTAGATATAAGTCATAGGAAAATGCGAAAACAAGGAAAGTAAGCTTAAATGATAGATATTATGAGATGAATTTGGGTGTAATATTGTTTTGAGTAAAATTATTTGTTTTGGGTTAGAGGAAAAGGCTCCTGCAACTGTGCGTGGAGACCTTTGGAAGTCTACAGTTGTGTGTGCAAACCCCTACAGTTGTGTGCGCGGGGTGGAACTGAATGTATGAGAAATATTTGGATATTAATGAAATAATTGTTGGATAGAAATTAGTTACATTGATGTGTTTTTCTTTTACTTACTGTTTATGCATATTTGTGTTGAAAAAGGGTTTTGATTTGTAACTGAATAGTGTATCTTGTTTATGGTTATTTACTTTTTTTAAGGCATGAATAAGTAAGATCATGCAGTCTATTAGTGAGTTCAACAGATGTTTTCTTGTATTATTGATATATTTGACCTGTGAAGCCTGGTTAAAAGGAAAAATCCATAAAACCACAATCCTCTATCCCTCTAGATGTAGAAACCTGGTTCTAGCATCCCCCTATATTTCCTCAGGTGAGACTTCAGTTTACACAAACAGATCATTGCCGAAAGGGACAGTAATAATGGTTTTTGTTGGACTGTGTAGTCACTTTGATCCCGATTCTAGGCCCCATCAAGCCAAAAAATGGTTCTATTGTCGGGAATAGGTCTGACTAAGGGATAGCTAGATGTGGAATCCATCTAAGAAAGAGATCAAAGATTGGGTAAGTCTAAAAGAACATGAGTTTGTTGTGAAAGACAACAGAAACCTGTGCATCTATACTAAACATTGGTCACAGAATTATATCTATATAGATCGGTTCGATATATTTTTCGCATCGTTTTCTAGTGAGTTGTATGAGTGCATATCCAAACTAGCTGCACAAACAGTTTGGTTCAATAATAAACTAACTGAGCGGACCCTAGATCTAATTGAGAAGCTGAATAATGTTGATAATGAGATCATGAGGGTTGTTGGTTATTAGATAGACAGTATCCTTGGAAGGTTTATCACTAAGTTCGCAATCGATAGTTCTATGTCTTATAGAGAAGAAGAGTGCAAGTTCTTCAAATGCCTTAGAGGTAAGTACCTAAATTTAATGAAGTTCTAGATTAGAATGCTATTGTGTGAAAAGGGTATACTATGGATGTGCTCATATTGATGTGTGAAGAAAGAAAACTTGGTGCTACGCGAAGTGGCAAAAGGTTTAGGAAAAGTTGGGGAACGTACATTGAAAATGAATATAGTTCATTGTTTGGGTCTCAAGAAAGAGAAAGAAACCCCACTACCCTGAGAAGTCTGAGATCTGAAAGCCAGCAAAGCACTACAGAGATTCCCCAACCTTCCACCCCCATCATCACTCCATCCTATTATGTTCCTCCACCTCCACCTCCACCTCCCCCATAAACCATGGCCCAACCCCTAAAGATGCTTGTGTTCAAGGGAACAGATGATCCTGAACATTTCTTGTTTGTGGAAAAAGCAATATGGAGTTCGCAGAATGTCACAAATGACAACATGAAGAAAGCACAGTTGGTTACCACGCTACAAGATAGAGCATTGTCTTGGTACATGAAATATGTTATGAAGAATGAAAATGCTTCTTTGGCTAAGACAAAGATCGCGCTGAATGATGAATTTAATAAAAAAAAATTGCAATCCCAGTGTGTCATGGAGATCAAGGAGATTAAGCATCAGGCCGTTGAGACCGTATGGGAGGTAGATCAATGATTTAAGACATTGTTGAGCCAAATTAGTTTCAATATCCAAAATGAAAAACATAGAGAATGGTTCAATATTGTTGCATTGTTACCTCATCTCATATTTCCATTGTCACAAAAGAATATTGCTACTTAGGTGGAAGCGTTGGAGATAGTGATGAAGCTGGAGGCTTCACCGATAATCGATACAAGAATAGGAGTACAACATATTCAAACTCAGCTAGAGAGATTGCATATGGAGCTCTAGGATATAAAGAAGGGAATGAAGGTTCGACCTGATATAATTTCGGAAGTTTGGTGTATCAAGTGTAAAGCAAAGGGTCACTATAAAGATCAGTGCCCTATTTATAGAGAGTATTTGAATGTTGGGATGTCGATTCCATTAAAACCTGGGTCGAGCACTGGGACAAGTGTAGGGCCCCATATATGGTGTAGCTCATACAAATTTGTTGGCCAACATTCCACTGACTATTGTCACCTTTTGCAAAATTTTATCAGATCACCACAACAATTTTTTTGCAATTTTTGCAGTTTAGTGAGACATGATGAGAAACAATGTAAGAGTTATGATCTAATGATACAGAATAGTCCTGGTGCATATCGAATGTAGGTAGCATGACGTGAAGCTTTGGGTTTGTCGACTATGAGAGGAGGTTTCCTAGGCTGAGGACATGGCCAAGCAGGAGGCGCAGGTCATGGACGAGGTCAGATGATATGTTACAACTATGGACATATTGGAAATTTTCTAGGGATTGCCAAAATACTACTGCAGCTTCTTGTAAGTATTGTTAAGAATTTTGTCATGAAATCGAATATTGTCCCATTTTGTTAGCTAAAATGTAGGAGAAGTGAAATCAACAACTTGCTCAGAATATACAAATGATGAGGGTTGAACCACGCCAGACAGATCCAAGTGTTAACGTAGTAATGTGCAGTCGTGTGAACACCGGAGGAAACCGCAAAGAAGGAAAAAATACTGTGGCGGAGACCTGGGTAAGGAAAGATTAATATAAGGATGTTGAATCTAATAAAAAACGCGAGAAAGAGACATTCATGGAAGAAATGAAGACATTTATGACTCCTAAATATTAGCCACCTACCATGTAGAGACAAATATTTCCATTGGGGAACAAGTGTGAGGAGAATGTCGAAGTAAAGGAAGCTGATCAATTTATCTTGGTGTTATTCTTGCAGATGTATACGAAATTTCTGAGGGACCAGAGGGCTATAGAAGGGTTGCAGGAGCTGATAGATGACTGTGATGGCAAGGAAAGGCTGCAACTAGAACAATGAAAATTAAACAATATACAAGAACAAGAAAAGAACCAGTCAAGAAATGTAGTTGACTGCGCAGATCGGAGATTATGAGATGGATCAAGTAATTTTGGATCTAGGATTAGATGCCAACGTCCTACAAAAATAGAAATGGGAGCGGACATTGGGAAGGCCTAAGATGCAATGGTCACCAATTTAGTTGAGGATGGAAAATCAGCAAAAGATCAATCCTATGGGGTGATTGTAGGGGATTAGCATAGATATTGATGGAGCTGCAGTGTTGGTTGACTTCGAAGTAATTAAGATCGTTGATGATAGTAATCCATATCCTGAATTTTTGGGGTTTTAATAGCCTTATGAAATGGATGTTATAATCAACCTAAAGAAGCGGAAGATGATCTTTGAAAAGAATGGTATCGATTTATTGTGCCATTAGATCCTTCCGAAGGTGTGTGCTATACTGATCTTGTCTAGCATGAGTATGGGGATGTTGAGATTGATCATATGTATAATCTTACAACGTAGGATGAAGACTACATTAATCCCATCGCATATGGTAGAATATGTTAGGAGCACGATACTTCATGTGTTTCATATTCCGATGAAGAGCTGGAGCACTGTCAGAATCATTTGCATGAAGTAACCACTAAGTGCTGTAACAAGGTTACCAAATATTTGCGTTGTGTCAGATCAAAGGCATGTGACTTACATTTTTATGATGGCACGAGGAATGTTGTCTTGTTTTTCGAGGAATTTGAGTGAAAGGTGCCTGAGGACTAGAGATACGAAGCTTTGGACTTCACATTGAGGTCTACTCCAGCACAATGGTGGGGCGTGCACAGGGAAATTTTAGAAGGATAGAAGGAGTTTGCAATTTGATAAGGCTGAGATTTGGTCATGTTTATATGAATATCGCGGAGAAGTATGATGGTCAGAAGTATCCTCGTGAGCACTTGGCTCACTAGACTAAAGCTTGGGGTGTCGAACCGAAATCCAAATGGGTGCACATATTCTTTCATTCTTTGGAGTCGATACCTCAGCAATGGTATCTAGAAACGGAGTTGTGCCATGGCACGAGAAATTGGGATGAGATGATAGAAGGGTTCTTATTAACCTATGGCTTCGCTAATGGTTGGGAGTGCATTAATGAGGCTCTTCAGGAAGTCAAGGTAGGAGTATTTTGCATTACCAAGGAGCCAAGGACGTTGGTACAACTTGATTGGAAGGAACTAACCAACATGATTGTGTTGGGGGAGGAGATTTACAGGTGCCGAGATGAAAAAATGTAGAATGATTCCGTTGAAGGGTGGCATCATCCCAGTCGTAGTACTATGCAACAGACTAAATGTAGGTGCAACTGGAGGTTACTACACAGAGGAAGGTAGGACTGCGCTAAGGGGGTGAGTATCACAGTGTTTGTCCAAAATATGACTGTTGGAGTGGTAAACATTGATTGGAAAATGACTTGGCTATTAAAAAGAGCGGGAGGGATGCAATTAATGGGCATATATGGGCATATCTACCACCAAATTAGAATGTATGAGTAGTATCTACAGGCAATGATGCATTTTGAATTTGGAATTTTCTATAAAGGAGGGATCCTGCTCCCCATTCGAACACTTTGTGTGCTTAGTGTTAGAAGTGAGAGTTATTTTCTACAAGAGAGTCGAGTGAGCTATTGCATGCTATATTACAGTTTTGCAGCATTGAGAGAAGCATTGATCAAGGCAAGGCTCAGCCACACAATCCATTTAGGTTTATATTGCATAATGACAGCCACACCACCAGTAACAGCCACAGGGTCAAGGTCACCCAGAAAGCAGACAACTGCAAGCACAACACCGTTTGTGAAGCCTAAGAAACCAATCCTAAGGTTGTCCCCCCAGAAGAAACTCTAGAAGGAAAAATGGAGTAATGGAGCTCAAGATCAACAGAAAAAGGCCATGGAGATAGAATCGGATGACGAGGAAGCAGAAGAAGTCCCAGAAGAGATTAATGCTGAGGAGGTTGAGCCTATCTCTAGGTTGCCTCCATATAATGCGCCCTCGAAGTCAGAGGCTAAGAAATCAGTGAAAGACACCAACACAGTGAAGTACAAGGTTCTTAGACCATTGATTCTAGATGAGGTGTCAGTTGAAGGAGACTTACTGGCCAAGGTGCCTTAGCTCAGAATGGAGGATTGGGACCGAAGAAAATACCCAGAGTTTGAACCCAGTAGGTATCTATGAAAAAAGACCTATATAGGAGGTGTGACGATATTGGAGCCAATGAAATGGGTGAAGGGTATCCAAAAGTTCAGGATACTCAATATGTTATATGTACCACACTTCGGGCACAATCCTACCAACACTATTTTGGTGCGCCAATTTCAAGCCTCAGTGCATGATGACTATTTGTGGCTGGGGAAGAAGATCCACATTACTGAGATGCTCATAAGGATAATTATAGCCCTTCCTTGCCTTGGGTCGGATCCCACAGAGGCTTTTGTGGGCAAAAGCCAAGATAAGTAGCTCACAGATAAGATGAAGAATGAATACGAGATGACAAAGGGAACCCGAGGTTATTTAATCAACACTATTTCGGATAGAATTGTGCACTTCTCCATGCACATTCTTGTGAGGAAGATTATGAGGAAAATCCACAGAGAGAAGGCTTATGTGCCTGTAATAGCCTTAGCTACGGAGTGCGCCAAGGGCATAGTATATAACTGGGCGGGATATTTATGTACTGAATTCCTTTTCAATTGCAGAGAAACGCATGAAGAAGGCAAGCAGTTCCACTATGTGTGGGTCCTTCTTCTCATTACATTAATGAAGTGGAGAGAACCCAAGGAGTCGTAGTTCAACACTACATCCCCCAATATATGCAAAGCACACATATATGATTCCCTATGGAATTCGATAGAGCTATAGAGGGTTATGGCCAATAAATTTTCTAGGTAAGATTTGAGATGAGTTTGTGGACAATGATTAACCAAAAGCCCTAGTTATCACCAATCATTGTGGAGTAGTATCGACAAGTAGTGGAGTTCAAAGAAGACTTCTATCACATACACATCTAGGTGAAGAAGGACCTCGCTGGGGTCACTATAAGGAAAAGACCCTCTAGCGGAGGTTATAAAGGAGGTTTTTAGTGTTATAAAATTGGCCAAAATTGTCAAAAAAACATTTTCTACAACATTCGTTTTTGGTAATGGAGGTTTTGGGGGAGCTTCTAATGAAATTTCAACACAATTAAAAAACACTGGGTGACCAGAGGTTTTTACGGATTTTTTTCTCATCAGCGCGTGAATCAGGTGTTAACACACCGGTGCGTTATACCATGAATGCACTGGTACTGTAAACCTGCCAAGCACTGGGAAGGGAAAAAAAATCCAGACGCATCAGGGCGTTTAGCGACAGTCTGGTGCGTGTCAACCAGTAAGTCGCGCCGAGCCAATGGAGGGTGCATGCACTGGGTCGTTAAGGTGTAAAACTGCACCAGGCCATCTAAGTGATAAAACACACCGGGCTGTTAAGTTATAAAAATGCACTGGCGTGTTAAAGGAAAACTGCACTAGTGCATGCAACACCTATCGGACTGCCCGGGTGGTAGTCATCGATAAAGCACATCAGGAGTTTGAATTGGTATTGGTATTTGTGCAGTTCCCATAGGTCATAGAAATGCACCAGTGCACGTTATCATACAAATGCAACGGTGCACAGTAACTAAAATGCACCATTGTTCATTTTGTATTTTTTAGAAACATAGACCTGTGAAGGTGCAATTATTGTGATTTTTAAAAATTCATTATTCATCAAAAGTCGACACATATCTTATAACAGTATTCATATCAATTAAATTTTTATTAGTGCATTTGAATATGATGGTTGGAATAATTTTTTATATCATATCATAAGATTTCATTATAATATTTAATCATCCATATATTTAATTAGTGGTGTAACATTTCACAACGAAAATGGAGTACGTAATAGAATAAATTAAAATGTCTTTATTATATATATATGAATAAGACACTCTTTTTCATACAAAATGGGACAGTTATTGGTATCCCTCTATCTTTCAATTGGGACACTATGTCCATTACATTAAACAAAATGTCTCATTTCACAGACAAATATTTCAAAAAATACAACACCTTGCTTTGATATCCAAACATATTGATCATCATTCTTTACTGGAACTGTTGTCACTGCTCAAGCTACTTTCATGACTTAGGTTATTTTGAGGAATTTTTTGTTCACTATGTTGATTGTTTTCTTCTTCTTCAAGTTCCATATACAAACATAAAAATAAACTGTAATGAGTGTATATACATTGATGAGAATAATGAAAATTGAAATATTAAATAATATACATCAATGTAAATCGAAAAGAAATTTACCATAGCAAGAATTGACTCATGAACTATACACATTCTTTAAAAACCAAATTTCATTCCATATTTCAATAATTCATTTGTTGGCACGGTTCCATATTTCGTTTCCTGCAAGTTTTAATCCCCATAACAAATCATATATTTAATATAAAAGATTTTTTTGTTCTATCAATTATAGAGAGAGCTAAGTAAAACAAGATAGATGTTTACAAATTCCATAATTAATTTCTGATATGCCAACATATACTGACAACCCATATTTAACCCAATTCCCATCAATTCTTCTGATGGTTCTTCTTTGTATGTTAGCACCTATTTGAATACATTCAATGATGATTGTTCCAAAACAAATTAAAATATACAAAAATGAAATCTGGTTAAGTTTATATAAGAAAGTAAAAATTACTCACAAACATATATATCAAACATGTGTTGAATGGGTTACATTATCTTTTCTTTTCTACAAGAGAATACTTGAAAATTAATATTTAATGTTAAATTTTTTATTTATTGTACCTAATCAAAAAATTAAATGATTACATATTACATTTGAAGCACCTTGTTGTTGACATGGCTCCTCGTGCGATGCAATTATGTCCATTTCTTTGACCATCTCCTTGTACATCTTTTTGGACATTCTAACTAGCATATTTTTGATATCAGCTCATTCATCCTTTGAGATTTCCGTAATCCTCTTGAAAATGTAACATGACAATAAACTATTTAATTTTTATATTGATATATGAAAAGTAAATATAACAAAAGTGATATTTATAAATGATTTCTTTCTAGTAATATATACATATAATTCCAGAAAAACATTTAAAGGAATATTACTTTTTCATTCCTTATTTTTTGTTGTTGTATTTTTTTTCTATTAAAAGTTTCACATGTCTCATTGACCAATTCTATCGAAATTCATCCCATAGTTTAAATAAAATTTGGTTCTTGGAATCATTGAATTGATTTTGTATTGTAAGTGAAAATAATGTCAATACATTCATTCCACTAGATCCCTCAAATTTTTGTAAAAGTTTTTTCCCCTTTCGTTAACCTCTAGCACCACTCCATATGAGCTAAGGAGCAATTTATTTTCATTTGCATGTTCTATTTTTTTCTTTTCTTATAAAAACATTCATTTTCTTCATTACTAGTCCCTATAGAACATTAAACATATGTGAATTAATAGATTGTTTGAAACATGTCATCTAATACTTTTAAGTATATTATTAATGAAAATTCAAAAATTAAACTCATATTGGATTGATAGTATTTTTCATTCACCTCATTCATCCTTCTGCAATTTTTCCATCAAGCTTTTACGCTCTTCTAGTCTTAGATCAGAAATAATTTTATCGAGATTCATCATTTTGTGGCTTTTCATGATACACATTAAACAATACATATTAGTTAAACTTACATATAGTTCAAAAATAATAATTTTTGTAAATAATTTACAAAGAACTTGCCTTTTTTGCTTTTCTCAATGTGCTATCAATATTTTTGTTACTTTATCTCTTGTTAGCCATTTCTTTATCAATATGAAACATGTACCATACCATTCATTAATATATTTTATAAATAAATCACATACTTTCCAGGTAAAAATAAAAATAAAAAATTAAAGAAAACGATGCGCTTTTCAAATAGTACGCACCGAAGGTGGTCTGGTAGGTTCTTATAAATGCACTGCCAAAATAGTAGAAAAATCGTATGATGCTCTCTGTCAACAAGGATACCTGGTGCATTATATGTTAACCAGTGCACCAATTAACATAGAGCTTAAATTAATAAAAAAATTCTTTATCAAACAATATGCGCCAGATGCACTATTTTAAACAGGGTGCACCAATTAAAAAAAATTGTTTTTAGAAAAATCATGCAAGGGCCGACATGGATTGGGATCTGATTCTGCAAGTGGTCCCAAGGGTTTAGATGTTATACACCTATATATATATAGAAATACAAACCCTATAATTCTAAAATGAAAATCCCTAATTGTGAAGTCACAGAAACAAGAGGTAGCAAGGGTCTAATGTAAGAATGGATTTTTTAATTTTTTTTTTTTTGTTTTTTTTTTCTTCTGAAAATGCACAGTAAAATTTAAATTTTTTACTATGCATGTATTAAATCCAACAAAAACTGTAAAAAAAATAATTATTACAGTAAAATTTAACAATTTTACTATACTACAGGGTTTTTGTGCGAATCACAGGATGTTTCAAATTTTGATTCTCTGAGTAGTGTTGTTGTTCAAAAGTATTTTGCTGCTCCATGGTGCTCTCATCCTCTCTTGCTCCAGGTATGTCTCTCGTGCAAATCCCTCCTTGAATTTTTTTGCAAAAATAATGAAATAATGAATATATTTTACTATTTAAAGAATTTTTTTATGAAATTAGATTTCCAAAAATAATTTGCCACCCATTTTTGAATTTACCATTTTTTTTCACTTTAAAGAAATAAAGTTACACTTTTTTTTATTTCCAGATATTCAGTGCATTTTTTAACTAACCGCACTGGTGCATTAGTTAGAAACACCACACCAGTGCAGAGTAACTAAAAATCACCAGTGCTGTTAACTATACATTTGCACCGATAACAATAAGTCCATTTTTAAGGCACCGGTATTACTTTTGGGTATGTACACCAAAATTTATTGTTGATTTTTCTCAAATGCAGGGAGAAAATCTCATAATTATATCAAATGGACAATTCTTCAAAATCCAGCTTGTTCCAAAATATTTTTCAAAGTCCATCGTGGAGTTTTCCTATCCATCTCCAGACATAATATTTACTTCAAATTTTATTTATATTTTCATTATCTAATTTTATATTTTTTTTTATCCATGTCAATCAGCTGAATAAAATTAATGTATACAAATTTGTAGGTTCATGAAAATTCAAAATCGAGTTCAGATGCACAAAATATTCAAACAGCTCCAAAATGTCGGAATCTCTTATCAAGAGAAGCATACCGCAAGGTGCATTTGGTAGATGAAAATGGACAACCGCTTCACCCTGCCAATTGTAACATTGCATCCTCTAGACACAATCCTGGGACAATGATGGTAATAATAATTGTTTATTATATTAATTTAATTATTTCAACGTCAAATCAGTTAATAATTCTTTGTTGATGTGCTTACTAATTGATATCATTGATTTTGTACTAATCATGTTCAAATATTTTTTTTAAAATTATTAGGATTCTAGTGATGATGAGCGACCTACCTATCATCTTCTGTTGCACCCCACGATAATTTCAAATCGAGAGAAGGTTGAATTAAAAGAAAAACTCGAAGAGGAACGATACCAAGAATGGTTGAATCAACCACCTATTCAATTCCCACTACGTCCAGATTCACCAATTAGGAATGACTACAACAATAGTAGTTCTTCACAAGATGGAAATGGAGGCAATAAAATAGAGGTTGGTATGGATGATTACTTAAGGGATATGACTACCATGAAGACAATGTTGTTAGATGCATTCTAGAATGATGATCAGCTAGGGGATGATGCTCATATCATTGATACCTTTTTCAAAAGCCTTAAATTTGCTTCCACCACCCCTCTCTTTGGATCTGGTGGTCAGTAAAATTCTACCCAGTTGGGGACAAAGATGTTACTGTACAGCTTGAAAGAAAATTTTCGCTTGTCGAATGCATGTTTCTCGGAAATTTTGAGGTAATTTACCATCAAGTCCTCCCTTATAGTTTGAGAAATATAATCGCACAATGAACATTACAAATGGTCAATTTTATGAGCGTTAATAATTATATCGGCATTAATGTAAATTTAATACTATCCATGACCAACTATAAGTTATTCAAAGATAAGGTTCTTCTGAGTGATAATGTCTTTCCCAATAGCTACGAAGAGGCAAAGAAATTATTGAAAATGTTGGATGTTGAGTACATATCATATCGTGCATGTCTAAATTATTGTATTCTATATAGAGGATAACATGCAGACAAAGAGATATGTCTGAAATGTGGGCATGACAGGTATGGTAAATCAAAAAAGAAGGGCAAATCATGTGGTCCTCCTTTTAAGATATTGAGGCACATGCCTCTAATCCCAAGGATTCAAAGGCTCTTTCATTGCAAATAATTAGATATGTTATAGGGATGGCATGCCTCACAAAAAAATGAGTTGGTATTTATGTGAATCTCAATAGATTCAATAGCCATGAAGCATATAGCGTATACATGGCCCAAAAAATTCAAGGATGAAGTACAAATTCTAAGACTCAATATAGCCGTGGATGGCGTCAACCCATATTCGCTCGAGAACACTAACTATTATTTTTGGCCTGTAGTAGTGATCAATAACAATATCCCCGCATGATTTTTCATGAAGAATGAACATCTTTTGTTGGCTCTCATAGTCCCTAGTAGAAGACAAGTGAAGAATATGGATATCTACTTACAACCACTGGTAGATGAATTGCAGGAATTATGGGATGGGATAAATGTATACGATGTATCAACACCCATCGCAGAAAATATGAGTTTTACGTTGTATGGCATATTTTCTTACACGACACATGATTATCCAAGATTAGGAGTTTTCTCTGGTAATTACATTTTTATTGATTTGTTTATATACGTAACAATATTCTTTCGCATATTATTTATTTAATTCGTTGTAATTGTTCTGATCTTCATGATATTCTTTAAAATGCCATGCATATTGCATACAATAATTTCGCAGATCTTGTAACAAAAGGGTATTTTGGATGTAAATTTTGTGGACCTTATCTGAAAGCTAGATGGTTCAACGACCTACGAAAGCCATTGTATGACTGCTCCAGGGTATTCCTCCTAGAATAACACCCTTACGGTAGAGGAGCATCTGCTTTTAATGGTGAGCAAGAGAGAACCCAAAGGCCTCCAGTAATGACACCAGCTGAATGGCTTAGAGAATATGAGAGAGAGAAGGAGAAGGAGTTCGTAGAAATGTTTGATTCAAATGGGGAGCCTATGTTCGATGATCCAGAATTCTTCAACACCTATGTTGAGAAATTTCCCAATGGGATGAAAAAGAAATCTATCTTTTATAACCTCCCATATTGGGAGCATATTAATATTACCCACTTATTAGATCCCATGCATATATTTAAAAAATTTTCATCTTCTTTGTGGAGGCACATATCATCGAAACAAAGTGACACATTGACTACTAGGAAAGATCTTATTACTTCAAAAACTAAAAAGAAACATTGGCCAAGATGATTAGAAAGTATAGGATCAGAGGCAGGCATTGGTCCCTCTAATTGGTATTTCAAAGAAGGTGATGTCCCATGGATTTTTAAAAAATATTATATTTCTTTGGAAAAGGAATTTATAATGGGTGTGAGGGTAAAATTTTCATATGGGTCTTCACTAAGGCGCTGCTTCACCGTGGATGACCATTTTTCGGGGTTGAAATCACATGACCATTTGAATCTTCTAAGATTACGTATAATGTCAAAATAATGATTTTATTATTTGTTATATTAATAAATTTTATCCCATGCAGGGATCATAAAAAATAACTAATTTTTTATATTATTTCATGTGTTTATAACTTTGTAGTGTCATTATCCTTTGTTCATGCATGGGTGTGTGAAACAAGAATTCCCCCAAGACCTAGGACTTGCCATATCTAAATTATCTGCATTTGTGTGTTGGATCACCTCAAACGAGTTTCATGTGGCTAGTATTCCACGGTGGCGTCAAGATCAGATAATTGATATTGTTTGTATATTTGATAAGGAACTGCCGACGAGTTTCATGGACCTACAGGTTCATCATCTAATCCACCTAGTAGATGAGGTTGAATTATTTGGGGTGGTTTATTTTCGTTGATTTTCTTCTTAGAGAGGTACATGAAGAAATTGAAAGGTTCTGTTTGACAAAGGGAAAAACTGGAGGGGTCTATGGCAGAGGGGTACATATCATATGAGTATTTCTATTATGCTAGTGAGCACATCAAGCAGATTGAAAATAGACTAGGTGTGTTGATTTGGGATGATGAAAGGGATTAAGACAAAAGAGAAAGGGAGATGCTCCAAATGAATGCAAAAATGTGTTTGATAAAGAGTAAGCATTTTATAATTTTTAAAATTTACACTAAGTAAATATTCATGTTGAACTTTGATATAATGTATATTTTGATCTCATATGTACTATATGTCAGTTTGATTTCATCATCGAATGCAAAAATTGAAGCAATCAATATATTCGTTCTTTACAATTCCAAAGTGACACAACCATGGGTCGCATTGTACGAACAAAAGAGGATGAAATGGGATTGTGACAGGAAATAATTCAGATGGTTTAATGGTAGAAGTGTGCCTTATCCTGATCATTTAAAATAAAATATGCTAATTATATGCCCCAACAGTTGAGTTTTTGACCAAGTCAGAGAGAAATACAGTGCAATCGGTCGTTACTCATGTGCTAAAGAGGATGCACTAAATGTAGGGACTGGTTGCACCCACTCGGTAATAATATATTTATGTACATTTTAAACTTAATAACTCACCTTTGAAATGTAACATCTATATTTCATATTTTAACAGTTGGGTTATTATAAGACACATGACACTATGATTTTTTAACCTTTTTTATAGGTGAATTTGTTCCCATCTATATGGGCATATGGACACCATTTTCCAACAGAAAATTCCAATCATGGACACATTACACAAGACTATGGAGTGGAAGTTGAGTTAAATCAATCTATTCGAGCTATCTACCATGATCAAAACCTAGTACGAGGGACGTTAGGTTACGTTGAAAAGATTCAAGAGATTATTGAAGTGAATTTCTCTTCTTTCCAATGTGTTATTTTAGGTGCAAGTGGTGGGACACCTTTGATCGGAATAATGTAAAGGAATATCACGATAGTAGGCTGATATGTATCAACTCTAGAAAGATATGGGATGAAGCTAAGGAGCCCTATGATTTCCCCAAACACTACAACGAGGTGTTTTTTACCCATATGTGTTGGATAGGAATTGATGGTTCATATTGAGACATGACCCTAGATCAAAACATATTTTTGAGAACAACAGTGTTATAATTCCAAGTGAGCTGGGAGATAATGAGGGTGATAATGAGAACCGAGAGTGATGTGGTGTTGATCAGCAGTTGTCATTGATGTCAACCCAAGCAGCACCAGGGGCTACCCAAATATTGCATGGAAATTTTGACCTACCAAATTAATATATTCTAGGTCAAGAATGCTTTTGATGGTTTCTACTTGTCGAGATGTTTCCATTGAAATATGGCATGCCACGTAATTCTTCACGGTTTGAGAGATATTCATTTTTGAAGTTTGTACCCCCAGTTAGTGGGCTAAAACCCCATGGGGTTGTGGCATGGGTAATTGAAAGGTAATAATTAATATTTTTTAAGCTCCTAAAATCTCTCCCACATTCACTTGTTGAATCCCCTCTAAACCTAAGCATTTATATAAATTGTGATCCTCATATCCTCCTTATGCAAGGGATTTCGCCATTCGAAATAGGTCATCATGGAATTTTCTCTCTAAATATTTTTTTACGAAGGTTCAGAAGCTGAAATTTTTATGAGGCGAAGAAAAAATCCTGAGAAAGCTCCTATAAAAATTTCAGATCAAGGTGCGCAATATTTTTGAAGATATGATTTGTGGAAGTTAGTGTTTTTGCAGGCTCCTAAAATTTATCTCAAAGAAGTGACCTTGGTAAAAGTGTCATAACTATCTCTTTGAGTATCAGATTTGAATTCTGTCAAAAGTGATAGATATTCCATGGAATGTAACTTTCTCTCTATCAATTTCAAAGCCGAATGAAGAAACAGTGACATATGTAATGCCGTACAAGTTTGCTCTATTGAAATAGTCCATAATTAGGGAATTCTGAGAGATTGGGCATAAGTCTCTCTTGAAGAATCCAAATTGGGTCAGACCTGTGGAATTGGAAAGAAGAATCAGGGGACTACTAAAGGACCAAAAATAACATATTGGAGATCTTAAATAACATAGATACACTAGATACAATATCAAGCTCATGGAAGGAAAGAAAAAGCTAGATCATGTGTTGTCAAGGGCTGCAAAGGACCAAAATTTCTAGGGAAGCAAAGAAAATCAAGGTGCAGCAGAGGGTAGCATGACAAGAGAAACAACCAAGGTGTAGAACAACAGGAAGAATTTCATCATATGAAGAATTCAAGTGGGCAGCACTGCATACAGTCACTATAAAGGTATCATTGTACTAAGTCATTGTAAATACATTATTGTAAAAATTGTTCTAGTGTCTATCTGACAAGAGTTGAATAGGAAGTGTCGGGAGGTCTAGGACCATCATTAGGTGGTTGTGTCATAGTTGGGGTTATGGTCTAGTGTGTCTTATTCTTTTACATCATTCTATATCATTGTAAAGTGGACCATTTTCCCTGGTACGGAGTCCATTATTCTTTTATTCTTCTATAGGGTGGTAGTGTGGTGCTAGGGTGAGTTGTAGTTCATTGGGTGTTGGGGCATCCGTTCAGTTGACTACCAAAGAATATCGGGTGTTGGAGAATCCATCCAGTAGGAGTTGGAGAAGAATGATTTTCTAGATTCTAGGAAGTTGGAGCTTTATTTTCAACTGGAGTTGAATATTAAAGAATTATTAGAAAAGCATTAGGTAGTTTTTGTCCCAGAGTGGGTTTCCACCTTAAAAACTATGTGCATTTGTGTTCCTTTTGTTTACTACTATCATTGTACAAACACTGATAATAATTGAAGATTAACTAATGCTCTAATTGAAAGGAATATTGACTCACCCCCCCTCTCAGTATTTCCAACAATTTGTTTTAGAGCTTGGTTCCTTCAATAGAAGTTTAACAACTTGAAGGAGGTCATGGAGCATACCAAGAATGGTGTACCTTTTTTCAATGAAAATAATTATGCACTCTGGAAAGGAAGAATGGAGGTCTATCTCTTGGCGTAAGGTTACGAAGTATGGGACACTGTTCAAAATGGATTTACATCAACCGTGTATGAACAAGGTAAGAAGAATTTGGTAAATGATGCAAAAGCAAAGAATATTATTATTAGTGGACTTATTGAATCTGATTATCATAAGGTGTTGGGTTGTAAAACTGCCAAAAATGTATGGGACAATATTGAAAATATATATGCAGGTGACTCAAATGTCAAAGAAGAAAAGCTTGACATCTATAGAGCAATATTTGAGCAACTCAGAATGAAAGAAGATTGCAACATTGTTGCATACATCCAATACGTTGATGAAATAACCAATACTCTAGAAGGATTGGGAGAGCCAGTTGACGAGAAGACTATTATATGAAAGATTCTTAGAACATTACCAGGGATATTCAACCCAAAGGTATCAATCTTAGAATATAGTGAAAATCTAGACAAACTCAGCAAAGAGGAATTACATGGAGTTCTCATAGCATATGAAATGAGACTTGATGAAGAAGAGGGTACTTCACATCTAGAAACTGTGTTTGTCATGTTAGTCATCAATAATTTTTTGCTTTCTATAGATGACTAAATGTTTATCCAAGATTTCTAGAAAAAAAATTCATGAATATTGTGAGTTCTAGAAATCTCATTGCCTTCGTTATCCTCAAGATACATTTTTCACTATTTTACTACTCTATCAAGTCATAGCCAGCCTATCACTCCCAGAAGACCAATCATGGGCTTATGCCACTCATTTTCAATATTTTTTTCCACCTCTGACCTTACCACTCTGTTTTGACTTACCTAACCCTTCTACTTACACCTTGGATTGCCAAGTAGCCTAACCTTCTCCCCTATTCACCAAGTGCCTCAAGCATTGGTGGTTTCAAGCTACCTTTCTAGGCTCTTTAGATAAATCAAAATAAGTAGTTTTTAGGTCTGCAATTCATAAGGTTTTTCAAAAGCTCTGTTTTACACCTAAAAACCCTAAGCCAAGTTTGTAGCCAAAGGCCAAGTCTGAAAGGCCTCCCACTAGGTCATTTAGGGTTTCATAGGTTATAGATTATTTTGGTTTTCTGAATCACTATTTTACATGTTCCCAAAAGATGAAATCAAATCAAAAGGAGGGTTAGCACATGATTGTCCAAATGGATTAGAAAATACTTCAAGGAAGGCCTCCTTGGTCAAAGGAAAAATTTTGCAAAGAGACAACTACACATCTTAAACATTTCTACAAGAATGATTGAGATGGCTATCAGCAGAAAAGAAGTAAGGTAAGAGGCTAAATCATCACAAAGGACATTCATAGCAAATGAGAGACATCATGCCTAAGTTCAAAGAGATTCAGGGTTTTTAGGACTAATTGGCTAAAAAGTATTGTCAACCAAGAAGCTAATGCTAAAACCACAAGGATGGAGGTACATCAGCACCACTGAGCATGAATTGTAGATTTATTAAAACTAGAAATGAAACCTCCATGATGATAGCAGGGAGATAATTTAATAGGCTCTTGAAGGTGACCTCCAGGGTCTGACAAATTGGCAATATTTCACTGTCTCAAAAGGAGAGGATATGGCCAAAGGGAGATAATGACAAAGCATAATTGTAAATACTCTAGTGACTGTGCAAAAGAGGTCTTAGAGAGATGTGTTAGTTTTCAAATGACAGAGAGGGCAAGTTTCGAGGTTTTTCTATGATAAAATAGATGAGAACAGAGTGTTAAAGCATCAAACAGGTCAAGGAAATAAAATTCATCATATTAGTTACCTAAGAACAACAAAGAGGAAGGATTGAGATGAGAAAAGATCATTTTTGTGTTTAAGTCACCTCCTGCAAAAGAAAAAGAGATATCAGTGATAAAGTGACAAAATAAAACTCAAAACATTAGCAAGAGTGGGTTTCGAGTTTTAATTTATTGATTCCAAGGGTATAAAAGCATCTCAATCATCACTCAACTCCATTTGTCACTTGCAAAAAGGGAATTATAAGTCTTGAAATTTTTGGAAAACTTCGGGCAGAAAAACCCCTGCACTACGATCCTGGAAAACCTTGTTGCGTGCCTGTGTGTGAATCCTTTGGAAAATATCACAGTGTGCTACGTTTTTGTGAAAGGTCGCTGTGTGTTTACCTGCATGCAAAATCGACAGCATTCAGAGGCCTGACTGGCCCGAGCGCTATGCACATGCAGCGTGCAGCACAGACCCGATAGCCCGTGCAGGCCACCCGATTGGCCTGGGCGCTGCGCATAGGGCGTGTTCAGGAGAGACCCAATAGTGTACAAATCTGTCGGCACTATGCGCCTGTCCTTTCAAACGCTGCACAAAGACCACTTGACTGGCCCTGGCGCTATGCATAGGGGCATTCAGGCTGACCCAATAGTGCATGCAGAGGCCCGAATGCTACACTCATGTGCTACGCGTTTAGCCAGGAAGCCTTCAAGTCGGCGCAAGCCTCCAAACAACTCAAGACTCCTCCAATTTCTCTGCTTGGCACTTCCTGGTTTTTTTATAAGAGGTATTTATATGCTCTTCCCCCTCTCATGCTGTTTTTAAAGGTGAAATTTAGCGACAAATGTAAAGAAAAGAAAAACCCTAAAGGAATAGAAAACCTAATCCCCTACTGACAACACTCTTGTTTAAAGGGCACCCATCCATCTACATACTGAAGGTACACTGAGGCCCAATTTTTCCTTCTTCACTCATCATTCCATTTCACTTGCAAATCACTGCCTTCCTCATTATCATCTCACTTGCCCTCTACATATCATTTCACAAATAGTTTCAAGGTTTTGATTTCAAAGCAAGAGTAAAAGATAAAATGTCTAGAGAAGTCAGTAGTGACAGTGGCAAGGGAAGCCAAAGGCCTAGGGGGCAGCTAGGGGCCAGCAGAGAAATGGTGGAAGAGTAAACAGGTTTCAACCTTTGAACACCAAGTAGTTGACAACATCCCCTACAAAAGTTGCATATTTCCAAGAGGTAGGATGTTTTGATTTCTGTGAAAGAGTACAAAGAGTCCAAAGTCACCCTAAATTGACCAGACTTTTTATCCTCAACCTCCATGGCCATCAAGTGCATCTAGCTAGGGTAAATTTTGAGCTATCCACCAATACAATTACTATGGCACTGGGATACCTTGTATGGGAGAAAAATGGTTCAAGCAGGTGAGTTTGGAATTGAGCCATTATTAGCCTTTCTTGAAACCAAGATACCAATCTGATTGCAAACCTATTTTTCCCTTTTCCCATTTGTTGGAAAGATATGCCCCCTTAATGAAAGTCATCATGAAGTATTTTACACGCGAGGGGAGGTTTTCTAGAATTTATTCCTACCATATAAGATTGCTTATGCATTTCACTAGGGCCAAGCTGCTACATTTACCCTATTATATTTATAGAAGTATTGACAAGATGCCATACATTGTGCAAAAGAGGCCTCCTTCACAAAAAATGCAAAGTATTTTCACCATTCGCTTATCAAGATGATTGTGCTGCATCAATTAGAGCAACAGGGTATCCCATGGGAAGTGTTCATCACCCATGATGTTTTCACAAATCCACAGCCTCTTCATCTGCAAATTTTACCTTCATCATCTCATCCACCTTCCTCCATTCCTCCATCAACCCGAACTGACCATGATTCATCCTCTCCACATGAATCCTCTCCTCAAGGAAAATTCTCTCCCCCACCTTCTCCTAAAGCATCATAAAAAGAAGAGGATGATGAAGAATAAGAAGAAAACAGTGACAAAGAGGAAAATGATAGTCAAGAGGAAGAAACAAATGATGAGGAAGAGGAAAATGAAAATGAAGAAAGTGGTGATGATGAGGAAGAAACAAAGAATAGTGAGGAAGAAGAAACAAATCATGAGGAAGAAAGTGACAATCATGAGGAAGCAGAAAATGACAGTCATGAGGAAGAAAATGATGATGAGGAGGAGGATGATGAAAATCAAGAGACAGAGGGAGATTAGAAGACAAAGGCAGTGAGAAAAACAGTGAAGAGGACGGAGAGAAAAATGAAGAAGGAACAGATGATGAAAAGGAAGATTATGAAGAGAAAAGCAGTGATGATGAAGATCAAGAGACAGAGGTAGACTATGAAGACAAAGGCAATGAGAAAAACATTGAAGAGGAAGGAGAGACAAATGAAGAAGGAACAGATAATGAAAAGGTAGATTATGAAGAGAAAAGAAGTGATAATGGGGATAAAGAAGAAGAGATAGAGGCAGAATTATAAGAAGAGACAGAGGCAGAATTAGAAGAAGAGACAGAGGACAGTGATGAAAAGGACAGTTACAAAGAGGCCAGTAATGAAGAAGAGGATGACAATGAAAAAGATAGTGACAGTAAGGACAATGCAGAGAATAAGGACAGTTGTGACACTTATGAAACAAGCCTCAGTCAAGGAGATAGTGATAGAGATGAACAAAATGAAAATGATAATTGTGCTGAAAGTCAAGAAGAGGCTAATGATAGTCATGAAAATGAAGAAGATAACATGATGACTAATAGCCCTAATAATGATGACAGCTATGACTCTATGAACCAAAAGGACAGTCAAGAGGTTGATGAAAATGGTGAAGATCATGAAAGTAATGCTAACATGGAGGAAAATGCAAGTGACTCTCAAAAGGGAAGCCAAGAACACAATGCAGAGATCATTGATGAAAAGAAAGGCAGTCTTGAGATCATTCATGGTAAGAGCATTCTAGTAGACAAATTTGAGTTTCTCCCTCTCACATATCAAAGAGGATCAAGGATAGTGTTTGTTTCCTCCAAGAGGCAAGGTACCATGCCAACTTCTTCAGCTCAAAAGCCTGACAAGGGCAAACAAAAGATGGAGAAAGGTGAGAAAGGTAAGAAATGCAAGAAAACTAAACAAAAGCCTCAATTTATTGACCTAGACAGTGATAATGAAGATGAGGATATGACCACTAGAATACTGCTCCAAAGCAAAGAGGAAAAAATTAGGGATATGGAGAGAGATTTTGAGATGGCTCAGTGTATCATTCAGTACTACAAAAATGAACACAAGTATATTAAGAAGATAAAAAGGGGCCTTGCTCTCCAGAAAAATATGACCAAGCATTATGCAATGAAAAACAAACTTGCTTGTGCCAAACTGAAGGAAGCCCTCATTGAAATTCAAGCACTAAAATATGAAAAAGGCCAAGCTAGACTTGGAATTTTGGCACAAGTTTCTCTACAGGTCTCTCAAAACCCATGAGGCACACTTCCACCAAATTTGAAGAATTTTGACAAGTTTTGGTTTTTCGCTAATTTTGAAGGCCAAGGGGGTAACACCCATGGTGCTATGCTTTTTCGCAGAGAATTTTCAAGAGGAAAGGCTCACATATTTGGAATCCTCATCTCCAATATAGAATGCTCGTAAAGTTTCAGATCAATTGGAGTTGTTTTGGTCCTCCAAAAGGGTCAAAAACAACCTAATTTTCACCATTCTGCCTACTTTTCAGGACATGTGTTGCGCCTTTACCAGCCTTGGAATTTTTTCTTTTTGAATAGGTTTTAGAGGTAACATCAGAGAACCAAGGATATATCTAGAAATTATACTCAATGGGCTTTCCAACGAGCCTTTACGGAGCCTTTTCCGACCTCGGGAAGACCTTCAAAACATTGTTGCAAGTTGACCCAGTTTTCCTGCTCCAGTGCTATGCCCTTGGCATGGAAATTCATTCTAAAACAAAATTCTACGCCATTAGCAGAGGAAAAGTAAACAATGTACACTTGGAAAGTTTTATGAGGCATGGCAGAGCCCAAACGTCAATTTCTTTGCTAAAAATGCTCGAAAATATATTTTGTTTTAGATATTTTGTGCCTTGGGCCTTGCAAGGTCTCAAGAACAATAGTGACATTTCAAATTAGCCAATAGAATTCTAGAGAATTAATTAGGTTTTCTCCTCCTTGATTGTTAAAAAGGAATTGAGGACTTATTGTTAATGTTGGCATTTGATGGGTTTTGAGAGCAATACATGGTTCTTTGAGGTTGAAGAGCAATTTGGTGTTATGGAGCTTGTGAATGATTTTCTTTGATTGATGATGATGAAAGCTTGCTTGCAAGATCCCTGAGCTTGATCAATGGTGATGTGTCTCTAATTTTTTCATTTTTTCTTTTTTATCATTGTGTCCATCCTTCTATGTTGTAGTAGATCAGAAAATTATAGGCTAAGAAATGTTGTTTGAGGCACCTTAGTCCTTCCTGTTACTATTGTCTTTATGTTTTCCTATGTTGGGTTAGTTTAAGGAATTATTAGTTGCTCCTTAAATCCACCTAAGCTCGTTTGTTTCATTTATGGTTTAAAAAAGTATTTTTCATATATGTTTCATGGTTAGCCATGCTTACTTGATGCTATCTAAAATTTGTTTGTGGAATCTCTCTTTGATGGATTACTTGCTAGTTTTAGCCAAAGAGGCCATGTTTTGATCATGCCCTTTGTTTATGCTTGATAAGTTTGCCTCAAAGTTCTTTATATCTTGATTGATGATGTCTAGGATTTCCCTCTTCATTGATTAAAGTTATTTGTCATCTTATATTTTTTCAAACCTTCAAGGTGAAATCACTAAAGTTAGATAGGTTTCCTTGCTTTCTATGTTTCACTAAATTGTTCATCTTGAATGTCTATTTGTTTAAGTATTGTCATTGAGTTAAGGCTTGCCATATCTCATGATTATTATATTTTGCTTATCAGTATTTGAGACCTTCTTGTTTATGGGTATATGACAAAGGATACTTCACTGCCCTTTGCCCTACCTTGATTCACCAACTTAATGTCCATCTCACTTCACACATAACCTTAAAGATTCATTGGCCACACTAGATTTTCCCTGTGATTCACTCTTACTCATTATTGAGATATCCATGTATTTCATAGACTCCATATCCCAATGATTTGATTACCTCTCACTCCACCTATTCTACTTGATCATTTTACCCAACCCAAATAAACAAACAAATCCTAAACTTCACAACTAGCCTAAAATCAACCATCTAAAGAAAACAAGTTCACCTCCTTTACATACAATAGAGAGAGCCCTCTCTGAGTCCAGGAAGGCTAGGTCCTAGGACTCCAAATACTGGTCTTATGTTACCCTATGCATTTGGTCTACCATTCTGCTAAATCACGGGACCCTAACACGTTGCATCTAAGAAAACCAATAAGGAAAAACAACCTTCAATTGAAAATACATGCACCTGTAAGTGTGAAGAAATAGGAGATGATGGAGAAGGTCTTTCAGATGAAGAATATGCTTAATTTACGAGAAAACTAAAAATTGGTAAGGGAAAATTCAAAGGTAAACTTCCATTGATATATTTCAGTTGTGGTGAGGTTGGGCAGCAAAATGTCCAAACAGAAGTGATGACAACTCAAAAGGAAAGAAAGGCTTTAAGAAATTAAATAAGAAAGAAAAAAGGAAAGAATCCAAAAGAAAATTTCTCTCTAAAGAATATAGCTCATCATCCGATGAAGACAGTAATAGCAAAGAAGAAGCCAATGAGAGAGTATTGTTCATGGACAAGCACAATAAACAAGAGGTATCAAACAATGAAGAAGAAGGGTTGACCATAGAGGAATTTTCTAAGGAGGCAATCAGGCTTATAAAAGAGCTCAAGGCTAAGAAAATCCATTCCAATACTCTTTAATAACAAGTTCAAGGTCTCAAAATTGAATTTGAAGAACAAAAATATATTGAAGAGTCACTTTAAAAGAAGTTGGAAGAAAGCAACCAAGAAAGGGAAGCATTAGAAGCTGAAGTAGTCTCGTTGCGTAAGGAAGTAAAGAAGGGAAAAATTGTCCAAAACTATGCCAAAAACTCAAGGGCATTGGAAGAAATCATCAACAATCAACGATCTTACAACGATAGAATTGGCCTCCGTTACAAAGAAGAAGAAGCAGGACCTTATACAACAAAATACAATAAACCTATGAGATTTGACATGCATGTAGACTTCATTGGAAAGTATTTTCAAGAACATCCTTGGAAGACAATTCCTTGACGAATATTTCCATCCAGATACCAACATATTTTTTATGGCTATTATTATTCATGTGGAAAATTTGGTCATAAAGCTGTAGAATGTCACACGTACCCTAAGAACCAATAAAATTCCAGGAGATCCTTCAAATATGAACCTCCCACGGCTCAATGAAACATCAATAGATTAGAACATTTAAGAAATAATATGGAATATTACAAATGTCAGAAATTTGGACACATAGCTAGAGACTGCAGACTTGAAAATCCTCTAGAAGAATCTTCGAAGCCACAAAATGAATGAACATGGAAGGATAAGAAGACTGATAATTGTGCTCTCACTCTCAAGGCTTAAAACAATAAAGATGTGTGGTATGTTGACAGCGGTTGCTCAAAGCATATGACTAGAGATAAAATGAAATTTTTATATCTGAAAGAGAAGAATGATGGAACCGTATCCTTTGGAAATGATGGATCTTCAAATGTTATAGGATCAGGTACCATCACTCTTGGAAGCAAAGATGTTATATCCAATAATGTTTTATTGGTTGAAAACATGAATCAAAATCTGCTTAGTGTTGGACAAATGTGTTATCAAGGACACACAATGCTATTCAACTCCACAAAATGTGAAATCAGGAAAGGAAGGTATGGTAAAATTGTGGCTACAACAAGTCGAGCTCCAAACGACATATATGTTCTAGATGAAGCAACTAAAGCATGCCTACTAGCTAAAGAAGATGAAAGCTGGTTATGGCACAAACAAATGGGTCACATAAACTTTGACAATCTTGTCAGGATAATAAAAAACGAAGCAATACGAGAAATGCCGAAAATCTCAAAACCTTCGAACACACTACATGAGGCCTGTCGGCACGGCAAGTAGAAAAATTCCAATTTAAAACAAAAGAACACTTTGCATCACATCCATTGGAATTGATACATATTGATCTATGTGGTCCTGTGAGAACAAAAGGCTTAGATGGAGAATTATATTTCATGTTAATGATAGATGACTATACCAGGATGACAACTGTCAGTTTCCTAAAGAAAAAATCTGAAGCATTTGAGTGCTTTAAGATCTAAAAGGATTTGGTAAAAAATAAAACTGATTTGAAAATAAAGTGTCTAAGATTAGATAATGGCAGAGAATTCACTTCCAAATTATTTCAACAATACTACGACAAAAATGGAATAAAAAGACAATTTTCAACAAGACGAACACCTTAGCAAAATGGAGTTGCTGAAAGAAAGAACAGAACCATACAGGAAATGGGTAGAACAATGTTGAAGGACTCAAAATTGGATGAAAAATTCTGGGTTCATGCAATTGATACGACAGTCTTCGTTATCAACCAAAGTCTTCTCAGAAATAATTGCAACAAGACCCCATATGAATTATGGAAAGGAAAACTAGCTAATGTAAAATATTTCAGAATCTTTGGAAGAAAATGTTATATCAAAAGAGAAAATCAAAATTTGGGTAAGTTTGAATCATGTGTTGATGAAGGTATATTTTTTGGTTACTCATGCAAATGAAAGGCCTATAAATGTTATAAGCTAAGATGAAAACGGAAAGTGGAGAGCATAAATGTTACTTTTAATGAAGATGGTGTTCTAACGAATAATGATGAGGATCTAGAATCTTTGAAACATGAGACAGAGGCTGAAAAAGGCATAGATAAAATTCTAGAACAAGAAGCAAATATCAACCAGGAAGAAGTAAATAATGATCATCAAGATATACCATAACAACAACAAGAAGCTCCTCCAAATAGAACAAAATAATGGATTCAAAAGAACCATCCATCAAATCAAATCATTGGTGACATAAATGAAGTTCTACAACTTCGTTCATCACAACAAACTCACATTGCTTTTCTAGCAACCTTTGAGCCTAGTAGTTTTGAGGAAGCCAACCAGAATGAATAGTGGGTAGTAGCAATGAATGAAGAATTGGATCAAATCAAGAAGAATAACACCTGGGAATTAGTTCCACAACCAAAAGATAAAAATGTCATTGGGACTAAATGGGTGTTCAGGAATAAATTGAGTGAAGATGGACAGGTTACAAAAAACAAAGCAAGAATGGTTTGCAAAGGCTATGCACAAGTGGAAGGAATTAATTTTGACGAAACATTTGCACCAGTTGCCAGAATGGAAGACATCCAAATGTTTCTCGCCTATGCATATTCAAGAAAAATCAAAGTCTACCAAATGGATATTCAGTCAGCATTTGTAAATGGAGAATTAGAAAAATAATTTTACATCAAACAACCTGAATTTTTTCTGATATTAGAAAAAGAAGACTATGTTTGCAGGTTAAAGAAGGCTCTATCTGATCTGAATCAGGCTCCTAAAACATGGTATGCTCGTCTTGATGGATATCTACGTCAACAAGGGTTCAAGAAAGGTACTGTTGATAGCAATATTTATGTGCAAATAGATAAAGATAATTTAACAATCGTTGAGGTATATGTGGATGATATAATATTTGGTAACAATGATGATCAACTAAGTAAGAAATTTTCTACAAATATGCAAAGTGAGTTCGAGATATCTTTACTTGGTGAGCTAACATACTTCTTAGGGATTCAAATATCTCAGCAAGAGAAAGGAGTATTTATATTTCAAGCCAAGTACATCAAGGAAATGCTCAAGAAATTCAAAGTGGAAGATTGCAAACCTGTCCTTACTCCGATGGTAACAGGTTGGAAATTGAGCATAGACAACTCATCTAAGGATGTGGATCAGAGGTTGTATAGGTCTATGATTGGTAGTCTTCTATGTGTAACATCTTCCTGGCCAGATGTTATGCAAGCAGTTGGACAAGTAGCAAGATTCCAAGCAGCACCAAAAGAATCACATATTATTGTTTTCAAAAGAATTCTTTGATATCTAAATGGCACAGAAGAATATGGCTTGTGGTATCCCAAGGGAAAAAATCTCATTATTCAAGCCTTTACAGATGTAGATTGGGTAGGAAGCGTTGATGATCATAAGAGTACTAGTGGAGTAGCATTCTATCTTGGTGGTTGTCTCGTATCATAGTTGAGCAAAAAGAAAACCTCAATCTTGTTATCTACAGCAGAAGCACAATACATTGCAGCGACAACATGTTGTACTCAAGTACTTTGGATGAAACAAACTTTGCAAGATCTTCAAGTACAATTCAGTGAGCCTATTCCCATATTCTGTGACAACACCGGTACCATCTGCATCTCCAAGAATCCTGTCATGCATTCAAAAACAAAACACATTTCGATCAAATATAATTTTGTTAGAGAAAAAGTCGTTGAAAATAATATCAAACTTGAGTATGTTGGTACAAAAGAACAAATCGCTGATATCTTCACTAAACCTTTACCTCATGAAGCATTTGAATATATTTTCCAGAAGCTTGGGATTATCCCAAGTTCTAATTAGATTTTCCTTATTCACAATATAAAGGGGGAGTGGAAGTGTGTATAGGTCCATAGGATGGTTGTGTGTCAGGGGGAGTTACCCTTTGCCATTGATGTTAAAGGGAGGGAGAATGTTGTAGGAAGAGGTGTCATGATTACAGGGGGAGTACTTGTGTTGCCATCAATGCCAAAGGAAGATATTTTTGTTCAGCGGTTGTCATTGATGTCAACCCAAGAAGCACCAGGGGCTACCCCAAGATTGCATGGGAATTTTTACCTACCAAATTAATATATTCTGGGTCAATAATTCTTTTTATGGTTTCTACTTGTCGAGATGTTTCTGTTGATATATGGCACACCACGTAATTCTTCACAGTTTGAGAGATATTCATGTTTGAAGTTTGTACCCCTAGTTAGTGGGCTAAAACCCCATGGGGTTGTGGCATGGGTCATTGAAAAGTCATAATTAATAATTTTTAATCTCATAAAATACCTCCCACGTTCACTTTTTGAAGCCCCTCTCAACCTAAGCATTTATATAAATTGTGATCCTCATATCCTCCTTATGTAAGGGATTTCGCCATCTGAAAAAGGTCATCGTGGAATTTTCGCTCTAAATTTTTTTCTACAAAGCTTCAGAAGCTGAAAATTTTATGAGGCAAAGATGAAATATTGAGAAATCTCCTGTAAAATTTTAGATCAAGGTGCACAATATTTTCAAAGATATTATATGTGGAGGTCAATGTTTTTGCAGGCTCCTGAAATTTATCTCAAAGAAGTGACCTTGAGAAAAGCATAATAACTGTCTCTCTAAGTATCAGATTAGAATTCTATAAAATGTGACAAATAGTGCATGGACTATAGTTTTCACTCTATCAATTTTAGAGCCCAGAAGAAATAATGACATGTGGCATGCCGTACAAGTTCGCTCTACTGAAATAGTCCATAATTAGGGCATTGTGAGAGATTGGTCATAACTCTCCCTTGAAGAATCCAAATTGGGTTAGACCTATGGCATTGGAAAGAAGACTGAGAGGAATACTACAGGGCCAAAAATCACATATTGGATATCTAAAATAACATAGACACATTATATTCAATATCGAGCTCATAGAAGGCAAGAAAAATCTAGATCATGTGTTGTCAAGGTCTACAAAGGACCAGACTTTCTAGGGCCACAAAGAAAAGCGAGGTGCAACAGAGGGTAGCATGAAAAGAGTAGCAACCAAGGTGCAGAACAACAGCAAGAAGTTCATCACATGAAGTCTTCAGGTGGGCAGCACTGCGTACAGTCACTATAAAGGTATCATTGTACTAAGTCATTGTAAATACATTATTGTAAAAATTGTTCTAGTGTCTATCTGCCAAGAGTTGAAGAGGCAGTGTCGGGAGGTCTAGGATCATCATTAGGTGGTTGTGTCATAGTTTGGGTTATGGTATAGTGTTTATTCTTCTTCTACATCATTCTATATCATTGTAAAGTGGACCATTTTCCCTGGTACATGAGTCCATTCTTCTTTTATTCTTCTATAGGGTGGTAGGGTGGTGCTAGGGTGAGTTGTAGCTCATTGGGTGTTGGGACATCCATTTAGTTGACTTGTGAAGAATCTCGGGCATTGGAGTGTCCATCCAGTGGGAGCTGGAGAAGAATGCTTTTCTAGATTCTAGGAAGTTGGAGCTTAATTTTCAATTGGAGTTGAATATTAAAGAATTATTAGAAAAGCATTAGGTGGCTTTTGTCCCAGAGTGGGTTTCCACCTTAAAAATGGTGTGGATTTGTGTTCCGTTCGTTTACTGCTATCATTGTACAAACACTAATAATAATTGAAGACTAACTAATGCTCTAATTGAAAGGAATATTGATTCACTCCCCCTTTCAGTATTTCCAACATATGGTACATGTGTTGTTTCATCATTTATACTTCTTAAGATGAGATTTTTATAAAGAAGAGGACTTAACCTTATAACTAAGACTTTTTTTTTTTGAAACATTATAATAATATGTATTTTGAATTAATTGGTTGCATTGTGTTAATGTTAAAATCATTTTACTTGATAATTTGCAATTATGTTCATCTCCAAAACAATGGCACACTATATAAAGTTCTTTTTTTATAATATCAATTCCTAAAATAATACAACTACTTGATTGCTTTAAATGCGTGTGAATGATATCATCAAAATGTATACTGTTATTTTTGGTATGTAAGATCATAATAAAATAATGATAATTCTAAACATGAATTTATTTGAATTGTTTTCTAAACTTTATTATGTTACAAAAATTCATATTATTCTAGATTTATTATTTAGCAATTATTTATATGCATACAAATTTACAATTATACAATTATGGTAATTTAATAATATTTATGGTATACATTTTACTTGCGGTAATTATGGTTCAAAATTGACAATTAATTTACAGTTTTACAAATTTACAAATTTAAATTTTTTAATAAAATTGAATGATGAAAATACATACAATTACAATTACAATTTTACAATTTCACAATACAATTACATTTTTATAAATATTTTACATACAATTACAATTACAATTTTACATACAATTACAATTACAATTACAATCATTTCACAATTTTACATACAATTACAATTACAATCACGATGCATACAATTACAATTACAATTTCACAATTTCACAATACAATTACGTACAATTACAATCACAATTTTGCAATTGTACATACAATTAAAATTAAAATTTTAATTACAATCACGACATAATATTTAATAAATATCATGATTTAATATTAAAAATAAACATCACGATTATGATAACCATCGTACAAACATCATATTCAACTAAAATACACATTCAAATTCTCTAACATCATCTAATCATCATGATCATGATCATATGACAAAACACAAGCACTGTATAACATCATCACAACACAAACATCAAATATACATCTCATGTCAAATAACTGCTATCACATAGACATCTATCTACAAGCACATTAAATTAACATATCTAACATGACCTAACAATATACACAACATGAGGAACACCAACATGTAAATTAAGTACATCAACACGAACATAAAATACATAGACCATATATATATATATATATGTTACACCATTTTTTTGTTCATCTAACCTATTATTATTAGATGAACCCAAGTACACCATGTAAGACCAATTTTACCCTAAGTAAAATTTCTTTCACCATATAAAATAACTTATTTGGTCATATTTAACCCAAAACAAAGAAATTAATTAAATAAATCCTTATTTATTTAATTATTTCCTAAGAACAAGTTATTTAAATCATTATTTAAATAATATTCTTAGTTAAATTTGACTAAATCATCCATATATAATTAAATAAACCATTATTTATTTAATTATATTCCCATCATTCCCCTAAAATAATAAATAAATCATTTATTTATTTATTATTTATAAATAAAGGAATTGACCCAAGTCAAGAATCCTTTTCCCTCCAACAAATATAATAAAATATTCCTAAAAGGTGCTTCTAGAATTCGATTAATAATATTTTATTCATGCACCGAGTTCTAGACCACCCCAATATTTTTTTATAAATAGGGGGGTTTTCCCCATTCATTAGTCACCTTCATTGCATTAGATCACTCTAGATCTTCTCTTGGTCACCATTTTCCCATTTTGTTTTGTGAACTCCCATTGAGTTCTATGTTTGTTTTTCCACATTCATAAGAGAGAGAAATGCTAGATCTGAAACACTGAGGACTTCCAAGAACCCATCCCACTGAGGAGAACCGGAAAACACCTTTCTTGTTTTCCTCTCAGGTGCCCCATTCTTTAATATAATATAAGATTCTTTTTAAATATATTGTTCTTGTCTCGTCCATTGGATGCATGGAGCCATTTTATATTTTATCTGTTTAATGTCTTTTGTGCTTAGATCTAACTTTATGCAGCAAACTTAAAGATATTTTGCAGCCATTATTGATGTTAGGGCTACTTGGTATGTGTAGCTAAAGTGATATTTTACGACGAAAGAATCATACTAACAATTGGCGACTCCACACGGGTTTTCTTTTGCGACCGCTGTCGTTTTATATATTCCTGCATATCCAGCTATCTCAAACCCTAGGGTTTCTCTTCCATTTTATGTTTTTCCTATTTTTATGGCGTTTTTCACCCCTAAAACCCTCAAACAATCAAATTTTTAACTTCCATGTGTTTTTGGCCTTATTGCGTAGGTGACAGACATCAGCCGCAGCTCAGAAGACAAAATTTTTCTGAAATCTGCCGCCGAGACAGTCGGATCTGCAGGTCACACTTATTGGCCCAAAAAGTGCGACCTGAGCCTCAGGACGCACTTTTTTGCCCCAAACCTGTGACTTGGACTGAAAACAGGTCAGAACCTGCGACCTACACTTTTTCTGCAAATTTTTTAGCACTTTTTCTGGCTTTGTCTGAAGCTTCTGTCAGGGTTTTTCAGCCTCCGTCTCTGCCCGTTTGGACATGTTTCTGATCCGCTTCACTCACCTACGAGGGAATATTTTCCCTTAGGGCTCTAGTACCCTCCACTTTTTGTGGATGAGACTTTGCTGTTTCAGAAGTTTGAATTTACCAAGTTTCAACCCTGTTTTTCTCAGATCTGATACTTCTTTTTCACATCCCTTTAGATCAGCCCTTTCCCCTCTCAAAACACCTCATATCATTTTGTTTGGGCTCATTTCTATGGCCACTTCCTTGCCCCTTATATTTCTAGCTGATCTCCTCCGCTTTCGCAGCAACCTTGCCTCTGACTCTTTGCTGTTTTCAGCACCACTTTTCAGCAAACTTACCCTTTAGATCCCAGTCCCTCCGGACCTTAGATCTATTGGCCTCTTTTTAGCGTGCTTTGCCTAGTTTTTTCCCTCTTCTTGACTAGTTTTGAGAGACCCGCCTCCTTGGGTTAGCTTGCTGCATTTTTAGTTGTTAATTTTCTATTCTTTCAGTCTTATTTACTACAGTTTTCTTTTCCATTACGCAACACACTTTTTCTTTTACTCTCAAAACATCTGGGTTTAAACAATTAAAATTAACGCACGCCACACATTGACCCTAAGTGAAGAAGGGCCTGGTTAACACCACCTAGAAAAGACTCTAAAATCAATTTTCACTGCACCTTTTTTGCCCTTGACCTCACTTGATTTTGTCCCCTCCTGCCCTTGTCGGTTTCCTTCTTCCCGTCATCATTGCGCCCCCAAGGCAACTTTCCCGGAGACTTCTTGGCCTTCACCCTTAGTTTCCGCTTGGTCGACCTCCTCCTTCCTGTTGTCATAGAATAAGTCCTCCCCCGAGTCCGCACTCCGACTCTCCCTCTGATTTTTTGGGTTCTCCCCCTAGTTCTGGTTCTCCCTCTCCCACTTTCACCATGTCTACTTCAGGGCCTACTACCAGCAGTAACCCCCGTACTACTATTGGGTCTGTTTCTAGTGGAACCACCATGGGACCTACCTCGACTGCCCCATTGCTTCCTTATATGGCCAGCCTTAGTCTTCCCGACTTCAATCAGCTGATTAATGATCCTATCCGCCATGACATTAGTTGGCCTGCAATGCCAACCAAGCTCCCCTCCAACATTTCCAAGTTCGAAGGCCTTGCTAGTGAGGATCCCTCCAACCATATCCGATCCTTCCATATGTGGTGTTCCTCAAATTCCATTACTGACGACTCCATTCGTCTTAGATTGTTCCAATGCACGCTTACGGGCGATGCTTCTAAATGGTATGTTGAACAGACCACCTCCTCCCATACCACTTTTGTGACCATTTCCCAAGCCTTTTTATCTTATTTCCAGCTCCCCCTCTGATACGACACTGGTACCGAGCTTTTAACCTCTTTCCATCAATCATCTTTGACCCGCCTTTCTGCTCATGTCCAAGAATGGCGGCGCAAACAGAGCTTGTGCCGTGCTCCCCCCTTTGAAGATCAGGTTTACATGGACTGGTTCCTTCACTCTCTCTTACCTCCCATTGGCAAAGATGTTGCATCCCATTTTCCCCAAACTGAAGAAGCTGCCCTCCAAATAGCCTTGAAGTATGACCTTATCTACGCCCAATCTGGTTATGTTTATATCGTCCTCCCTGACCTTCCCAAACCCGATGGCCCTAATGCCTCAGGGGCATCTCACTCTGCCAACGGTATCGTTGGAGCCCTATCACATACCTCTGCCCCACCCCTTCTGGGCCATGGTTTTCCTCCAGGGGCCAGCCCCTCTGGCATTTTTTCCTCTCCTGGTAGCATGTATCCAGGATACGGCATACCTCCTCCTTTTTCCCACCCTCTTGCTTGCCTTCCTGCTACCCATCCTACTCCTTATCCATATCCATAACCTGGTGTCCTAGCTCCTCCAGCATTTGGACCCCTTACTCCCTCGCCTTCTCCACCCCCACACCCACACTTACTAACCCCTCCAGGGCAAGTATTTACACAACAAGGGGCACCTACTTTCCCTCCTTCTCAAAGAAGGAGAAGAGGAAATCCATCCGCTCCTGGTAATCGTGGATCCACTCCTTCCCGTATTGACTCTACCACTACCAATCAGCCACAGGGCCCTCAGCCTAAGCCAGATAGGCCGCTTTGCACCAATAAGCCCTGTTCTTGTTGCGGTGTTTATGGTCACTACACTCACGATTGTCCTTTATTACCACAAATGCAACAGATGTGGGACTCTCAAGCCACTGTGAGGGGGAAACACTCCTCCCTTGCTACCCCTACCACTCCCACTAGTTCCCAACCCGCTCTGTTTATCGATCCTTTCCCTCAACAAGGATTCATGGCCACTCAACCTCCTCATGCCCTAGTAACCACTCAATCTTCCCCTTCTGGTTCCACTGATTACCAGATTCTCATGATGGCCTTTGACCCCCCTCTCACCATTGACCTCAACCTTCAAACTCGGTCCCGTCAGTATTCCACACCTCCTGTCACATCTATCTCCGAGTCTCCATCGTCAGGTCCTACAGAGCCTCTATCGACACCCAATGGTCCCTTACAACTCCCTCCGCCCAAAGTCGAGGTTCATCCCAAGCCTTCTAAGGGACCATTACACCGAAATGCTGCCTCTGGTCAGGCTGCCCTTTCATACAACATAGTAGATGATCTGGCCCAATCTCCTGCTGCCATTTCAACACTGGAGCTCCTCCAATCGTGTCCTTCTCAAAATAAGGCTCTAATATCTTCCATGGGTGCTGTAGATCCTCCTGATGACCAATTAATTGTTTTCGACGCCCGTCAGTCAGAACATCCCCCTCTTCCTCCTTCGGTTGCTTTCCAAATCCCAGTCAACATCCGAAACGCCAATGTTGCTCGGTGTATTATTGATGAGGGGGAATCTACCTGTGTAATGTCTGCTTCAGTTTGGAAACAACTCGGATCCCCTGAACTGGCCCCTTCCACCATCACCCTTCATGCATGGGATGGCCATGCCTCCCAACCCATTGGCATATTCTGAAACTGTCCTATCACCCTTGTCGACAAGACTATTTGTGTCGACGTTGAGGTTATCGATGCCCCTCTTGACTACAACATTCTTTTGGGGCATAGTTACCCCTATGCCATGTCTGTCGTCCCCTCTGCAGTCCACCGCAAGATGTTCTTCCCTCATAATGGCAAGATTGTCACCATTGACCAGTTGACTTACCATGAACCAAAATCTCAGACCTCCCCTAAATCCACCATCTCTACTGTCACCAACAAGCAAACTGTTGATTCTTTGACTAGTGTTTCCCCCGACGTCTACAAAGACTCCTCCTTGCTTGGCACCTTTTTCGACTCCCCTCCCGTCTCTGATCCTAACTCGACGAATGTCTACATGATGCAATCATCTTGGGCTAACCTTACAGAGCCCACTTTGGCTAGTCAGCAACCTCAACCTCCATCTTCTCCTAGCCCTTCGCCCCCATTAGCTACCCTTCTTCCTTCCGAATCTTCTTCTACCATCACTCCTCATAGGTCGACTTCACCTGAAATCAATCCCATTGACACCATTCCTCTTGGACATTTCCATGATGGTCAGATCCCTTTCCCCGCTCCCCCTCCCGGAGCTTATTCAATCCCTACCTTGGCCACCCTATCCCTCCCCAACTTGACCTTGGGTATACCCGTCTGGTACCTCGACCCTCCAACCCCCACTCCGCCAGGTCAACCTAAACCATATCTTACCTTGACCCCAGTTAAACCAATCCCCACGACTTCTCTTGCTACACGGGTACCTCAGTCACCCCAACAAGCACCACCTCCTATTGCAACCACTTCGAGGAAAAATGGCAAAATTCGCAGGGGGGAATCGAAGAACAAACCTACCCCGACTAACCCTGCCCCTCCTCGGCCTCCCAAGCATCCCATCCAATGTGCTCTGTGTGATGTTATTGGTCACGCCACTCATACCTGTCCTGAATTACCCCCTCTCAAGACCATGGTTAATGAAACATCTCACAAATCTGACATCCCCGACGTCCATGTCACCATACCGGATTCTATCCCAAAACTTAAGAACTTGCACACCAATCACCCTTGTTCTTTGTGCAATTTCCATGGCCACTATAACCACCTTTGTCCCCGCCTTGATGAGTATCATGCTTCTTTAGCCACATACCACAAATTCGAAGCTACCATCACCCGTAATCCTTCTTCCCTCACTCTGAACCACCTGTCTACCACAATTACCATTTCTCCTCCTGATACTGAAATGATTGACACTTCCACTACCATTTCCTACCTTTCCTCATCACCACGATTCTTGGATACCAACCCCTTATTCCCTTCCCCCGACGCTTCACCTCATCATTCAACTTCTCACTCTGTCACCTCACATGACCTCGTACCCATGAGCCCTTCCCATCACACTCAAGAGTCTCATCCCTCTACCTCCTCAGGTCAATCTCTTCCATCTTCTCTTCCCATCTTCCAGTCCGATGAATATATCATGGAAGCCATGACCAATACTGATTTTCCCTGGGACGATATGCACCATCATGCATATTTCCTTCCATAGAAAACCCATGACCAATATGCCCTCGAATCCAAAGACTTCATTCCTGATAAAGTTGATTGGTTCAAAAACCCCATTCCTGCGCCTGACGCTTTCGAAGAAGGCAATATGGCTAACATCTCTCCCAACATCAAAATCGACATTTCTGTCAAGCCAGGTATTGAAGAACATATCACCATGTGTGCCCAATGCACCCCGGAAGAAGTTGAAGCCTACACGAAACTCTTCAAAGAATTCCGTGATGTTTTTGCCTGGTCCTACTCAGAAATGTCTAGACTCAATCCTGCCATTGTCAAACATCACATCAACACATGGCCCGATGCCATTCCCATTCATCAAAAGTTGAGACCCATCCATCCTTCTAGACGGGAAGCCATCAAAGCCGAAATCCACAAGCTCCAGCAGGCTGGCTTCATTTACCCCATTGAATATACCACTTGGGTGTCTAACCCCGTTCCCGTCCTCAAAAAACAAGGCACCATTCGTGTTTGCACTGACTTTCACGATCTGAACAAAGCTTGTCCCAAAGACAACTTCCCCACTCCATTTATTGACCAAATCATCGATGAGTGTGTGGGGCACGAGATTCTCTCCTTTATGGATGGCTTCTCCGGGTACAACCAAATTGTTATCCGTCGTGCTGATCAACTTAAAACCGTGTTCATTAGTTCGTGGGGCACTTTCGCCTACCGAGTTATGCCGTTTGGCCTTAAAAAAGTTGGCACCACCTTTCAACGAGCCATGTCTTATTTCTTCCATGACTTAGCCCATATTATCCTTGCCTATTTAGACGACCTCACTACACGTTCTAAACATCGGGCGCAGCACCTTCATGACCTGCACACCATTTTTCTCCGATGCCGCAAGTATAACATTCAGCTTAAACCTTTGAAATGTGTCTTCTGTGTTCCCGCCGGTCGTCTCCTTGGTTTCATCGTGTCTAAAGACGGGATAACTCTCGACCCTTTGAAGGTTCAAGCCATTCTTGAACTTCCTCTGCCTCGTACCTTACGACAACTACAAAGTCTCCAAGGCAAAGCTAATTTTCTTCACCGCTTCGTTCCTGACTACGCCACTAACGCACACGGCTTCCTTAGACTTCTTCGATCTCACACCCCTTTTGTCTAGGATACCTATGCTCAAGAGTCTTTTGACGCCCTCAAGCATGCTCTCACATCCGCTCGCTTGATCCGTCCCCCTGACTTTGACCAAGATTTCATTCTATACATCTCCGCTTCCACCTATTCAGTTGCTGGTATCCTTATCCAAGAGGATGATAACAGTGTCGAACATGTGATATATTATGTCAGTAAGAACCTTGCTGGTCCACTTGTGTCCTACTCGCATGAAGAAAAATTAGCACTAGTTGTCGTGTTCTCTGTCAAAAAATTGCGTCATTATATCCTCATGCGTTCCACCAAGGTTGTGACTGATTCCAACTCCATGGCTTTCCTATTGAGTCACCGCATCCTCAGTGGGAAGTATGCCCATTGGGTCATTATTCTCCAAGAATTTGACCTTCAATTTGTCACCCCAAAAATTAAGAAAGGTTTAGTCCTAGCTGAACTCATTTCTGATTTGCCTACTCGAACACAAGATACTCCCATTAATGACGCTCTTCCCGATGAACATTTTGTTGCCATCACCACTGACGATCCTTGGTATGGTGACATCCTTACTTACTTGCGAACTCAAAAGTTTTCCCTTCACCTTGATCATGATGCTCGACGACGTATCCGACACCAAGCCTCTCGCTACCTTCTCATTGGCGAAGACCTTTATCGTCGTGGTGTAGGTACTGTTCTTCATCATTGCCTCACCCACGCTGAAGCCGAGAAAGTCCTAAATGCCTGTCATAGTGGCGCTTGTGGTGGCCACCTCTCCGGCCTCGCCACCGCCCAAAAAATCATGCGTGCTGGGTATTTTTGGCCTTCTCTCTTCAGTGATTGCATTGAAGCAGTCAAACACTGTTCCAATTGCCAACATTTCTCCCCCAAGGCGTGTGCACCTCCCACCCCTCTCCACCCTGTCATCACAGCTGGTCCATTTTGCAAATGGGCCATCGACTTCATGGAATGTCAGCCTCCATCTGCTGGTAACCACAAGTATATCATCATGGTGGTTGACTATTTCACTAAATGGGCTGAAGCTATGCCTACATTCAACAACACAGCAGCCATTGCAGCCCTCTTTTTCTTTAACCATGTCATTGCCCGATTCGGCGTTCCAAAACAGTTAGTCTCAGACCATGGCCGACATTTCCAAGATCAGATTTGGCACAACCTATCCTCCCTATTGGGTTTTGAACACCAATATTCATCTTCCTATTACCCCCAAAGAAATGGCCAAGTTGAAGCGGTCAACAAAATTCTTAAGACCATGCTCCAACGAACGGTGAATAAACACAAAACCAATTGGCATCTCATGCTCTTCCCTGCTCTATGGGCCTATCGTACTTCCGTTAAAACCGCCACTGGTTTCACTCCTTTCCACCTTGTCTTTGGCGAGGAGGTCGTCTTACCAATCGAGTGTGAAATCCCTTCCCTTCACTTGGTCGTCGAACTTCTCCCTGATACCCAACCTCTCGAACAACGACTTATCATGCTTGAGCGCGCCTCTGAAGACCATCGTGTTTCCTTACAAACTCTCGAAGTGGCCAAAAAGAGCACCAAAGCTCAGTATGATCA